>OZ021680.1:11345334-11731776 GCA_963978505.1 Listrodromus nycthemerus | reverse complement strand
AATGAGCGGGGGAAGTAGCGGAGACGCGAGAGTGAGAGCGGTCTTGTAGCGCGCTCCTGATTGGCTACCGTTTTTAATTAATAACTAATTTTCTATGGCCCAAAAAAATTTTTGACTCAGGAACTTTCGATTCAGAATTTTTTTCTCTATCAACCCTAACAGTTTCTTCTACGACTTCTGAGACACCCTGTATATATATATATATATATATATATATATATATATATATTTAATATTTCTATTATCGTTTTTTCTTCAGGGCGAGATCACGGCGAGATGCGGCGTGCGGTGGCGCCGCGACAGTCTTTCATACACGACCCTTCCATCTGTCGGGCGGAAAGGAAGAGAGAGTTAAAAAAAAATGTTCGTGAAAAGAAGCAAATGACTTCCCGAAAGAGGCAAGGGCAAGGGGGAGCGATAGTAAAAGAGGAAAAAAAAGGAACGAGCGAGACAGGTCCAGGCAGATTCTTTCGCGAGGTGTACGAGGTACTTTGTATACACGCAAAGCCATCTCGGCTCTCTAGTGTGCATCAACGTACGGGCCAATCCCGACTCGAGCAGGTGCAACCACCGACCGATGGGAGGAGGCGACGGTTCGATAGTACGTAGGCTTCTCCCCCCCCCCCCGCCCCAGGTCGCGCCCTACACTCAGTCTCTGCATAACTGCGTCTACCTACGTGCGTATCGTACGTGGTTAACCATAAACCAGTGTGCGAGCGCATACTGTGGACTCACGCCTGACCGTGAAAGCATCAACGGCACGTCGGAGTAGCGAATATTATAGACGGCGAGGACCCGCGATGATGCATTTCCTTATTTTTTTTTTTCGATGTACGAATAACCCGTACGATCTACGGGTGTTCAATGGACCGAATAAAGCAACCGGAAGACAGTTCAGAGTTATGAATTTTTTTGAAAGCTGCAAATCGAAGTTTTCATATGGGTTTCTAATAACGCTCTTTTATTAGGGATACTTCTTCTATATGAAGAACATTTTCTGTATTCCTGCTGTTTCTGTAGATATAATTCATTGCAATTGTTTTAATAAAACAATGAATTCAACAAAAACCGAATATTTCGTTGAAATTAATCTGGGAGAAATATTTTTATCGCCGACGATTGGCAGATCGGTGAGAATTCAAAGTTCGAAGATGTTTATTCAAGGAATTAATTAAATTAATTTTTTTCATAAATTTTAATCGAACGAATCGAGCTCTCGGACTCTTTCGTTCCCTGGAGTCGACGATTTTCATCAAAGATCCATGGAACGGACGGTCGGTGTCGAGTTTTTTTTTTTTTTAATGAGCGTTCCTGCTGGATGCTTGCACGAATGAATCCAGTGGGCGAGATTAAGATCCGCCGCCGCGATTCATTAAGTCCCTGGGGAACGTCGTCGACGTCGTCGTCGCCGGATTCATCGTTGGTGCGTGGCTAAAGAGGCGAGATGGACGAGACCCAAAGACCCCCGTTGCATTGCTATCGCGCGCGTAGTCGCTGCGAAGTCTTGCCGTCCGGCGACGACGCGCCGACCGAGCCAGCCCGCGGATATCGACCTGACGCGTCCACCAAACTCGGTCTAGACCAGAGACCTTAACCAAAATGCCAGAAGCCAACGGAACAGAGTTGAATCGGGCACGTCCTGTCTACCATCAGTGTGGCCTTCTGGTGCGCTCGTGGCAGACTCAATGTTACATATATATAGTGTAAATATATATATGTAAATATGTATATAGTATATGTATAAAAGGGCGAAAGGAGAAGTAGCAGTTGCGAGGTTTTTTTTGGAGCGCTTACGAGCCCATCGATCGATCGGGTATTCGACTTTGCAGGCGTCTGGTATCTCCTTAAGGCGAGTCTAAACACCTTTCTCTCGCTCTCACAGAATCCCAACAAAGCTGTCCTACGCAACCAACCGTCGGGTTTAGGTTTTTTTGTAAGGCGGTGTGAACAGTTACTACGTGAGATTTTTTTTTTATCGGGAACATGTAAAAATTATTGACCTGTGGGATATGAAGTGAAGTGTCATCGGACACGGTATTGAATTTTGCATCCGCTGATACTTTGGTTTTTAGCAAAATCTCTGGGTGCAATTTGCGCTTGCAGTAAGAATTTAGGTTTGAATGACCGGGCTCGGAGTATTTGAGAAAATTGGAGTTTTCGTTATCGACCGAGGTAATTCGCGTGCACTCGAGAAGATGCTAAAGGGGGTTTACAATTTTCATAAAGGTAACACCCTCGTCTCGTATCTCGCGAGGCATTATTTTTCATTCTTATGTCCCACGTGAAACGGGAGAGCGAGGGGAATTTTTTTACGAGACGTGAGAAAAAAAAGGTAATGGGAGAAAAGGGACAAGAAAAATTCAATTATTTATTTCGCCGCCGAGAGGGTGGCTTCAGGACTGCAATTTTGAACGTCGTCTCGTACTGAAGTCTCTTCACCCGCAGATCGAAAGATCGCTCAAATGATTGTTTTTTTAAATAATTCTCTTGGTGCGAGCGGCTTTACTTTTGATAAATTCTGTCGCTTCACACTCCGGGCACCCTCGAGCCTCGGCGGTGCTTCACGGGAAATTGGCCCGCACGGTATAGAACGTCGGGGACCATTTACTACGGAGCTACGAGCTACCGGTGCCATTTGCGCGATGAAGTTAACGGCGTTACGAAATCCAGCGTTATATACATATGAAAACGTATTAACCCGTACGAGAGGCAATGGGTTATTAATTTACGGATTAATATACTGGAGTTTGCAGTATGCAAAGGCCTTCCGGCATTTCTGGGCGTCTCATGCCCAGAAACTAGGGCCAATTCTCGGCTGCGACGCGACTTTGACAATTTCCACGCGGATGAAGAATGATCGACGATACTTCGTCGACGCTGTTGAATAATCGTTGGAAATTAATTTTTGTCTCGAATGTATTTTTGGAGATACTTCTTTAAGTAAAATGTCTTGTGAAACAATGGTCTATTGACAAGGGATATAGAGTCTTCTCCATTAATTAATTTTCGGAGGATTAATTGTGAATGAAATTTAACTAAAAATAATTAAAAAAAAAAATTACAAGACGTGAACTAAAAATATAATAAAATTGGTAAAAAAAAATAACAAAGAATTCCTTTGAAAGACTCGACTGAATTTCGAGAGAATTTTGCCTTTTTTTTCTTCCGGAGTGTGAGAGACTTCAAGCAATTCCGGAAGTCCACTGAGAGCAGGGGGAGGGGGATTGAATAGATAGCAGAAAATTCAAGAACCCGTCTTTCGACTTTTTTTTTCTCTCGCCTGCGGACAACGCGGCAAGGTAGAATTTCATTACGGCAGCGCGGAGTTTAAGGCGAGGGCGACGGAAAGAATTGACTACGTCAAAAGCGGGAAGTTGCTGCTACGTGAATAAAAAAAACAGCTTCCAACGGGCGGGTAGGACCGTCGATATTTCTAAAGGTACTCGACGTTTACTCGATACGACTGTGTACCGTACAGGCGAGGAGGTATTGCACCAGTTCGAGCTATCTCGGTATCTTGCTTACTTGCCAGAACCCTTTTACTCACGAATACAGCTTCTACTCGAGATAAGAGTGGCCAGCTTGCATCTGCCTCTACCGGGTGGCGAGAGTTATTCCTGGCAACGCCGAAAGTCTATTCAAAGTCTTATTAATTATCTTCGGAATATGGATGAGCTTCTCTGCTCGCTCGGGAGGAGTAAAAAAATACTTCCGGAACTGCTTTATCCACTCGAACGATTCCTCGTCGGAAATATCCGCTCTTCGTACTGGGAAACCTTTTTTTTGCAAATGATTTATATGGGAAATGATTTAGAAATAATAAAACTTTACGGGTTAACAGTCAAGTTTCAACGAGTACAACATTTTCCATGGAAGGTGAAGCGCGTCTTATCGAGGTCCGTTGGTACGTCAGCGAGTGCGTACGGTGAACGAAAATTGTTATCGATTAACGAAAAACGAAAAAAATATGAAGCGGAAAAATGTTGTCTCCCTACCTTTGAGACTAACGGTTTTGTCGAGTCCTGCAAACAAAAGTTGGTAAGGTCGATCTCAGTACGAACTTGTTATACGTGGTCGATGGAGCCACGAAATTCCTGCCTTATCGACGACGAGTTCTCGTTCGACTTGGGGTAAAAGGAGTTTTTCAAGTCGGTAAGAAAAACGCCATTGCTACGGTCGGAAACCAAGTTTTCGCTCCCGCAGTCTGAATTACGAAAACACATTTTTTTTAAATTCATAAAAAGTCAATTGCTCTTGATAGACCGATATTGCTATTCGAAGTGAAATTTGAATCGCACCGGTCGGAGCAGCCACCAATAGGGCAAAAATAAGTCGATCAGTATTTGGAACAGCAGCGGGTTTCGCGGAACAGAAATAAATCCGCAGGATTTATCGCCGCGCTGCATTCCAACGTGAGCGTCCGCGACAAAACTGCGAGTTTCTCGGTAGAAACCGTGACGACTTGGATTACGCCGATCGTGTCGCGAGCGAAGGACCTCGTGAAGACCGCAGACCTTGGGCCGGCGAACGCGACCGTGAATACGAGACAGAAAATAGGTAGCTCCGTAAGGTACACCCGAGGACTTTACGTCGATTTCGAACGTGTGATTTTCAACGACGCACACAAGTTAACAAACAATAATAACAAAATATATTTTGTTATCGTCATTTTTTTCAGAATACACTATGTATTTATTCAAAAAATGAATATATAAATATATATTCACTATTTATATTAATATATGTATAATAATAATATTTATTATTATTGATCAAAGGCAGGTCAAGTGTGGGCAAAACGCGAATTTCAAAAGCGTTATTTGGAACAGGACGAGAAATTATTAAGAAATGTCACTGCCTTGGAAAAAATTGTAGCAGAGCCGGAATTTTTTTTTTTATACGTTGAAAGGAGAAGGGTAATCGGAAACGAAGTACAGGGGAAAAACGAAGAGCTGAAAAACGCAAGGTACTGGAATGCAGGGAATTACGACTAAAGGAGTTCAGCTATGAGACTTTAGGAGCTGTTGAAGCTTACGGCTCATTGATTCTTCTCGGCATTAAGTTCCATGCCACAGAATCATAGAACATGCAGCATCGATGGTAGAAAGTCGCGGTTCCCGCCGCGAGGATTACGAGAAAGGCTCGTTGCCCCACGTGAGAGTGGTTCGTGAGAGAGCTCAAGAGAGCCTCGTCTCGCCACACCGTCGCTCGCGCGACTATTTTGCGGCGCAGTTGCGATGACTCTAAACTCCGCTAGTTTTCCGACCGACAACCTGTCGGTAAATATGGACGTGTGTAATGATGGTCGTGGCTCGAGCGGCGTTCTTGCCTAAAGGGTAATGCGTATTCTTACGCCGTCGTAAAATTCCCCATTGCTTCCGTTTGCGCAAGACCCGTCCCGAGTCACGAGCGACACAATTTTCTCATTTTCTTGTTCAGGGCATTTTTTTCACCCGCTCAAAAAATCCGATTAACGCAACCAAACGTGATAAACATATAAAATATTTCTATTTGTCTCTATATATTTATATAAATATATGAAAGAGTAAAATACATTCTATGTAAATTTGAAATGCCAGCGATTATTTTTGCTCGGGTTCTTACATGGCTTTAATGAATTAACTTCGCTTTTATCTCCACTCGAAACCAATTCTCAGAGCTTCTACAAAGCGACATGAAACACGATATAGCGTTTCTTGCGCTGATTTTTGTCGGTATAAAATTTAAAAAACCGGCTTTACTCTCGCGCGAAACCTCATTTAAACGACGCGAAATATCGACGAATTTTATAGTTCCATACGACATGAATCGTCTATCTATGCACCATTAAAATCGCGCAGTTGAGTAGGGGGATAAAAGATCTATGTTCCACTCCAGAAAACCGAGCTTTTACCTTCGAAAAGAGAGCGTCGTGGATCTATCGCAAAGCTCAGCGAAGCGTGCTTTCATTATCTCGCGTGTGCTTGAGCTGTATAGTTAGACTGAAATCGCCTCTGTGCTGCCACAGCTTGGCGTGTTCCCGGTTAGTTCGATCGTCGTTTATACTCCGTACAGCTAACCGGTGGACAATACCTATCGCCTGCTCGTTTCGCCACGCTGTATATACCGGCTTATGAGATACACGGATGCCCCGATACAGTATCGATACGCTTGAACCGAGAAGATTCACTTCGCTCCTTTCCCGTTTTTTTTTACTCGTAATCTCTCTCGCAAAATTTCTTCCACTCTCTCGTTAATCATTTTTCCTTCTCTCACGGACCGTAAACGCTAACAGCTTCGCTATAAAACTGGTCGATAGCCCATCAGCCGAGATGCATCGCACATAGAAAGGATTTCGCAAGCTTTCAGACCGGCAATGGTTTCGTTTCAATAACATAAATAAATTGTACTTCCGTTAGAATAATAAGAAAATTAGTATCTAGGATACTAAATAAAAGAAACATAATCCAGTGATTTTTTCAGCGGAACATATTATCAAAAATGTACCACGTGATACACTGTTTAAAGTCGATTGTTAAAAAATAACCGATATATTAAATTTCATGTACAATCGTGATAAACAATTAATTTTCAGTCTATTAAAAACGTAGGAAGCAACTTATTTTCAATTTCTATTTATTTTTCTATGAAGGTACTCTAATTTCAAAAATTCACTTTAACTTCATTGAACAATTATATTAATTTTTTATAACCATGGAAATTTAAATTTAATGTTTCTGTTTCTGCATAGAAACTTCCGGGCCGATACATGAAATATTTTTTTTTACAACGTATGGTTCTACACAACAGAGTAGACACGAAGTGAGCGTAGCTATTGTGGGTTTGTATAAAATCCCGGATTAAGCTTCCCACGTTGAACTGTATGGAAATTTTTATTTTTCATGTTTCAGGCTGTTGAGAGATTCCTGTAAAACGAATGGTCGTTTTGCAGCGCCGGTAACGTCGAGAAACTGGATAGCGAAATAGACTGGGAAGTGACACACCCACCGGGCGGTGTAAAGTGATGATTCTCACCGGCATCGCGACTGCGGTGAGTGACTAAGCATGCGACGACAAACGGCGCATGGATAGGAAAAACACGCGTCGGACAGCGGACCTCCGTTGAAGAGTCAAGGATGAGTGCCAAAGGTAAAAGACCGAGGCACGAGCGTCCGAACGTGAGTACGAACAATCGGGTGCCCGAGCGAGCGGAGAGTAGCTCGTTTTTCTGATGAGTCGCCCCGGAATCGAGGACAGCACCGAAAGCGAGTGATGAGTCCGTACGAATGAACGCAGCCCACGAGACCCCAAAAGCGTGCGTGCGCGTTTTGGTCTGGCGCGCCTCTCCGACTGGTCGTCGACAAGTCCGACGTAATTTATGTTTGAAAAACAATCACGACCGACCGTCAGGGGTCACCGGGTCACTTTGGACACAAAAGCGGTCGCTCGAGCCTTTTTTACCGACTGATCGACGAACACCTGCGCCTCGTTTCGAATAATAATCTACCTTATCTATAACATTTTCAACAATTCATGTAATCTATTATATTGCCGCAAATACCCTGCGAAATCAACTATCAGACTAATTAGTTCAGGCTATAAAAAAATATTAATTCAACTTTACAGGAAATGTAGGCAAATTGCCTTAAAAATTAAATCTTTTGAATTTATTTGTCAGGTCTTTTGTGTCTTTCTGTCGTCGGGATACCCGGTCATCCACGGATACTTGCGGATTCTAGCTTTGATCGACGCAGCATCCAGAGTATTAATTCCGACCTCCGGAGTGAAATTGGACGGCAGATAAAATTCTATAAATTGAATTCCAACGGTCCGCAATAAATACTCTGAATGCTGCGTCTTAGAGGAACCGTCCACTCTGGCATGCCTTTGGCTCGTTAGAGCTTCATTAAGGTGACCAGGGGACAGAGTATGTCAGGTACTCGGTGTACGTAGGATCTTACGGTGCACCGCCCGGAGAGTAGTGAGCAAAGGAGCAGCTTTGAAACTCCTCCACACTGTCTACAGGCCGTGTGCGAAACGACGGAGGAAGGCAAACGTTATAATGGACCAAAACACCTAAGACACTGCTCTCGGAATTTTGATTGAATTTAGCTACAAAGGAAAATAAATATTGTTAAATTTTCTTTCGCATTTTAAAATTCGTCTGAGTAAAATGTAGTTTCGTATGTAAATGGACGGTACTTTGATGCCCTTTTATATTTTCAACGATAATATTTATCGTCCTGTAAATGGTTTACGCCAGTAAAACTTAATTAATAAATCAATAAAATTACTCATTCCTTTCTCAACGGCGAATAATGATCAGAATAAGAACACAAAAAATTGGTGCCAAATGCGGTTTTCGATTAGGCGTTTGTAAATTATTGAACGTAATTAATGTTTCATCTCGATGATTTCGGGAAGTTAAAAAATTTTTAAAACGTAAAAGCGACAATAAAAACGTAAGGCAACCTTGAGAGGCTAAAGTTTCGAATCGAGGTGGCACAATTTCGACGGGGGAATGTGGAACACGTTTTCTAACACGTTTCACGTGTTTGTGTCCCCCCTCGTGGTTGTAGCTACGCAGTCGATATACCGGTCTCGATCAGCCGCTCTGCGACCGACACGTATGTTTACCGGCTATGTGCAACACTATCGGACGAGAGACGCACATTGTTTCACCTTCCTTTGACGATGTGCAAGACGCAAAGGGCCTGTGTATAACACGTATATCGAGCTTATCGTCTGGATAAAATTTCACCTAACACGTCCCAGATGCGATGCCCTCGTTAGAGAAAAAAAATATTGTCAATATATATATATATATATATATATTGACAATGCATTTTTTTTACATACAATGACGAAAAAAACATTGTTCGCTTAACGAGGCAATTTCTTGTTACAGGAAAGCCAGAAATGAAACAAGGAGATTAAATTAATTTTATTATTATTATCATTGCTATAGTTATCATAATAAATATTTGCAGAATTATTTACTTGATACAATTGGCAAGTTTAACTGTTCGATATTCTACGCGATGATTTTTAATTTGCGAATGTTTGAAACTTTTTGCGAGATATTATATTGCCTTAGTTGCGGGGACAGTGACGGCATTGCACGGATAACTGTCGAGGATCGCGCCCACCGTCGTGAGCTAAGAGACGGTGCAGTGCGACCGAGGAAACGAGAGAAACGCGAAAAGCTTTCGGAACTTTTTTCGTCATATTGAGAAAGTTTCGAATTTCCAGCAATGACGGAGAAGTTCATGGCTCCCTCGGCGTGTGGGTAGAGCGCTCGAAGGTTCCACGGTTTCCGCGACAAATTGCGGCCTAAAACTTGCCACGAGTGGGCTCGAGAGCTCGCTCTCCTCATGGAATACCATGATTTTTCAGGGCACTACGGCAAAACTTCTCTCTCTGAAAGTATTGTCGTAATTTAACAAACGATCGACGTTCATTTAAATTTTCATTTTAATTGCTATATTAATTTTTTTACCGTCATTTTTATTCTTATTTCATTTCAATTCCATTTTTTAGCTTTATTGCAATGTCAATATTTGTTTATAGCAGTTACCATTTTTTTTCTTGTGTAAGAAATCGCCATCGATCAATCTCTATTCCACCGCCGTCGTGAAGCGACTGGGGCGAAGATCTCGTCAGCGAGAGTGGAGACCGAGGGTTGCAAGATGAGAAAAATAAAGAGATAGAGCTCGAGAAAGGCGGTGAAGGGTCGATCGCTGACAATTGGATAGGATAAAAGGCGACAACGGGGCTTTGCTTTCTTCTTCGAGCTTCCGAGAATTCACAGCATTATCCTTCGATTTCGCGTGGTACAAAGAGAAAAAAAAAGTTCCAGACGACAATAACATGAAAGCTCAAGAAATTTTTTTTTTTTACTTCGGTTGATTCGATATTGTGATATTCGTGCATTTTTCAACACACTTTTTTTTCGACAAAAGCAAAAGCACGAAGGAATCTCGTTATAGCGAGAGTAAAAAAATGGAGCGTTGGATGCTTTACAAGTTGATGAGGTCTTGTTCATCTCGTTTGGATTTCGAGGGCGCAGAGTTACAGAGTCGAACTTGCTCATCCATGCGAGAAGAGAAATTTTGAAGTACAATCTGGAGTCCATCCAGCTCAGGATATAAACCCAGATAATATGTTTCTTTGTCCGATATAATATACATATATGTAATAAAATATCCAAAAGTCGCGTGACCGCAAATAAATAGTTAAATTGAGAGAATATTTCGTGACCGTGAAATGCGCGAAATTGGGTCGAGCGAAAGAGAGAAATTGGCTCGGGCTCTCGAAATATTTGGAAATTCATTCGACAAAGATTAATCGTTATTTCCATAGTAATTCTCTTGCCAAACGCATTCGCGTTCCGCATTGCGGATCCATTTTTGTTTCTCTGTTATACGCAAAAATGAGCTCGTAAACGACGGCCAGAACGCGCGATGGCCAAGTTCGAAATATTCGACCCCTGACCGCTATCGGTTCTTTTTCAGCCACGCGACGCGTGGACGCCCCGTTCGGAAACCCACGCCTGAGGGCGAAAATTCCCAAACGATGAAATTTTTATCATCTAAATCGAGCGCTTCGGTGATTACAAAAGAACGGAAAAACCCGGTCTGTGATAAAATAAAATCTACGTCGATGGTGCGCTCATATCTGTTTATTTCATCATTTCAAACGCTACGACCCATTAATAATAACAACAATAATTAAACTAATTAATTAATAGCAACTAAATTTTCTTATGATATTTATAAATATTATTAATAAAACTCACGTGAGTTTCGTAGCATCTTAATCTGCTGACGCGATCGCTTCCGCGATGAATAAAGAACGGGAAAACCCGTTCGGAGATAAATAAAATCTAGGTCAAAAATACACTCACGCTCGTTTCTCTCATCATTCTTAGTACTACGATCCATCGATAATAAAAATAATAATAACAATTTGTCAATTCACCGATAATAATTATATTTGATAGTATAATTTATTATCACGGTTACTAATATTTACGCGAGACTCGTACAATATTTGCCGCGTACTTTAATTATCGGATCGCTCTAATAAAGTTTGAAAGATTGAAGCGAAAAAAAGCGTATCTATTCAGTGTGCAATGGTTGCGGGACAATTCACCTGTTGAACGATCCGTGAATCAGATAGTCCGGATTTTCAAGGAAAAGCTACAGTCAAGGCTGGTGGGGCGATAGCGAGAGTCGAGGATTTCTCTGAGGCTATGGGTAGGTTATGGAGGGGCGATGGTGTTGCAGAGTCGTAGCGGTGTGTTCTCCCGAGGCGTCGGGGGCACCCACGGAATGCACTCGATAGCCTTGGCGTCGTAAGCGCGGGACTTTAGAGCTCGGGAGCGTTGTGGCAAAGCGGACCTCCTATAGCTTTGCAGTTACACGAGTGGGCTGGAAGGAAAAGTATTCGCACCGGGGCTGTGCACCGGCCGATTCGACCGTACAGCTGAGCCTGTTACTCGCTGAGACAAGGCACGTCGACCCGGGAGATAGAAAATATCCGCGGCTCAATATTTATCGAAACGAACTATTCAATTCGATGGTTCGTCGACACGATCAAAATAACCCGACAGTTCGATTCGAACTCGATTGCGAATATCGGTCAGTTAAATATTATATTTGTAATGTCGAGAGAGAAACTGAATTTATTTTAAAAATTATAAGTTCCCTCGGTTCGTGAATTTGACTCTCGTGATTTGAAAAAATATTTAAAAATACAAGATAAGAATATAAATAATGAAATAATCAAATACAATCTGTCAGAGGTATTAATCCATTTACAGACTCTATCGCATAAAAAAAAAATTTCATTCGGAAACGAATAAAAAAAATTGAAAAATCGAAAAAATGAGAGCGAAACGTTTCCGCGTCTCTGTTTTTCGATTGTATCTCGCAGGGCATCTTCCCGTTTCTCGTCGAACGAAGCCAACGAAAGGGGAAAGCCCCTCTCGTCGTTTGTTCTAAGCGTGAGACTTCGACCTGGACTTGAAAAATTTCTCTGACGCGCGCGCACACACACACACACACACACACAAACACCGGTCATTGTACCCACGTGCCTGGGAGTTCGCATACAATCCACGCGGGTTCCACAACAAAACATGAGGGGACTACTCGTTGTGAATACACAAATACACAGAAATATACACACGCACATATAATTTTCTTTTATTCCTCAATCCAGATCCAACAAATATAACAAGCTGAATATTCGGTATTAAAGATATCGCGCCTAAAGAGGCGGGTTATATTCGTGACGTCGTTGAACGGGCTGACCCCGTGCCCTTTGACCCTTTCTGTGCAACCGGCATGCGCATAAGTAGTATAAGGATTATGCACATCGGCCTGGAGCCCAAGGGAAAGAGCAACCTCGATTCTGAGTCTCGAGGCTTCTTATTCATATATATATAAAAGCCGATGCTTGTCGATCCTCACTGTAGGGGTTGGGGTCTATTAAAAGCACCTATATGAACGAAGATCGAAGATTCCTCGCAGTACAAAGTTGATATTCAATCTGCGTAGGAAACGCGGCACAAGAGCGCTTTTAGTTCGTGTCGCCGTTCAGTAGGCGAGTCGCCGAGCGCGCGTCACCATAAAATTGCACAGATCGAACGATATATAAAGGGCAATACCGGTCGCTTCGTCGTGTGAATACGGATCGCCGGTCTCGCGGCCTCATCGATGCGCGTAAGCTTCGATATATGATACAAGCTACTTTAAGCTCCAGCGGAAAAAAATAATTCATACACAGAATCCGTCGGGCACAACTTTTAGCCGGGCGGAATTTGTGCTTTTCTATTTTTCGCTCTGATCGAAATTCGCTTTTTTTTTCAAATGATTCCCATCATAATCGAGGATTAACGAGTATCGGATCGGCCGAGGCGCTTGCAAGCTGCGAGCTTCGAGGCCGCGACCCATCCAGATAAAGTCCGCTCGGCTCGTTTCCACCGATAGGAAATCGATAATTTACTTTGTGCCTCGGGAACGACGAAGGAGAAAAAAAAATTACCCGGCAACACCCGGAGGACGAAGTCGCGAACGCTGGGTGGGGAGAAGGACGAGGAACGCGTAGATGAGAAGATGGCTCGGAGGAGGGTGAGGAAGATGATTTTTTTTCGCTCTGGAATTCCGTGGAGTTCGTTGCGGTGAAAAGTCTTCGGGACGTGCGGATATTAACCCGGTCGGGTGTTTCGTTGTAGACCGGTGTATACGGGAAAGGTATTTCTCGTCGCGGCAACGACCCTTCTCGATGCGGGCCGTTGCCGCGGCATTAAATAAAATCATAGGCGGGAGAGCTGGTGCGATTGTGAACGGTTTAGACGGCGAGTCTTCGGCTCAGGCCTGGCAAAGGTAAGAATGAAATATACCGAGCTTGGATCCGCTCGACTCGGCCCGTGATTGGCAAACGATCTATCAACTGAAGTTCGGATCATTCAGCAGAAGATTAATCCTCGAGTTTCGTTGGAGAAAAAATGTTTCTCAGCGCGACAATCGACAGTCGAGTAAACAAACTTTGAGCTGGTTTAATTTTTCTTCACGCACGCTTCCAGTATTTTACGCACGTCTTTGTATGAAGCTCGCTCTACTGCTCTTCGATCGCAAATTACAATCATGCATCTAAAATGTTGTATATATTTTTATCCGAACCAATTCCATAAAATGAAAAAGCATTTCCGATAGAAATGAATTGAATTTTTTTCATTAGGTTGTGTTGATCTTTAGGCCAACCTGAAACGAAATGATAGACGAGAGAGCCGGATCGAGTTGTTGCCGTGTGCGAACGCTCTTTTATCAAAGCTGCAGTTGTGATAATTCAGGTGAAAACTCACCCGCCGAACTGATCCGCGAATTTCATTACGGGAAAGTGACTTTCGTAAAAGCCCGTCTGTGCTGTGTCTCCGCCTCCGCGGACGAGAACAAAATGAATGTCCCGTGCCGGCGAGCAGGCACAATGAAGAAAAGGGTAATTGATTTTGCCTCTCTGTTCATGGGTGGGGCTCAGCGAGAGAGCATTGTTTTCACGATATTACACAGTGATTTGGCTGTAAACACGTAACACTCGGCTTTGTCTCTGGCCTCTTTGACGGACGTATTGTTACGACTTTAGCTCGCGGGACAATCGTCACATGCATTTACTGTTTAATCGAATTTTCGTCGATACGCTTCGAGAGTTACGCTTTTGTGGAATAGTCGAAGTTTTGTAATAAAATAGGGATGAGGTCTCTTAAATTATGCAGGGAGGCAAACGGATCGTATTCTGCATTTGTCGACCTTTGGGCTTTGACATTGTTATTTTTTCCTAATGACAAAGACATGGCAGTGTAATTTTCTTTTTTTATTTTAAACGTAACTCCGTAATATTCATTCTTTCCAGCGTTGCGATAATAATTCAGAAATCTAATAATTTAAAAAAATATCAATCGATACATATTTTCATAATGAACTTTATTTAAAATCATTTGACTTTAAGACTTTCCGAATTCCATCTGAAATGTGGGATCTTATATCCAATAATTACACAATGTTTCTGGAAGAATTATTTACTAATCTTGAGGGGTGTTTTTAAATTGGACACTATATATTTATATACATATATATTTTTTCCATTAAAAGTACACAATTTCTGCAAGCTTCCCAGTTAGATCAGAAAATCGATCCTTGGAAATACCGCTTTCCACTTAGCAAGCAGCTAAAAAAACCGCTGGAAAAATACTTTCACTGTTATAGTGTAGAAGAAAAAAGTATTGGATCAATCTCTGGACAAGACGGAATTTATTCGCTCGCCAATTTTTTATCCGAAATATATGTATATATTAATCGCAGTAAAAAAGTTTTAATAATACATGTGAACGCTCACCGGTCATCCTGAGTGACGGTGATGTCGGGCGGGGGAGGGGGAGGGGAGGCGCCGTCAGTCGCATCCAGCTTGCCGGTTTTTTAGTTCTCCTCCTTCGCTCGACTCCCGCTCCGCTTCCACCCAATCTTCCTCCGTCGACACTCGAGAAACCGACGCGTATACTTCAATACACGTCGATTCCTATCACCCACTTTCACTTACTTATTTCTTCACTCCGCGAACATTTCAAAGAAATTCACAGATCCGTATGCAAAACTTACAGTACGAAACCGGTCGACGGACCCTCGATAATTCGATTCACTCGCAAAATTTAACTTTCCCTTCGATGAAACGTATTTGAAAAAACTTTCGATCGCAAATAACTCGAGTTGCTTTAAAATAATTCTAAAAATGGAAAATTCAAATAGCGTAAAAATAATGTTTGATTCGTTCGATATTAATTTGCAGGTTAATATTGTCGAGTTAATTTTTCAGATCGTGAAGTCCCACGGTCTCGAACGCACACTTGCCGCGTAACGGTTTATTGAACGAGCGCGTTTCAGCAACAGATAAACTGCGAGAGGTAGGAATTTTCACTCCCGTAAACATGCGCGATTATCGACCTGCCTTGTCGAGGCTAGAAGCGACGTTAATTCCTCGGCAGTCTCTCAGAGCGGCCGTCTTGCTTGTCTCTTGTTCTTCATGCACGCCGGCAGTGTTGCGTCGTGGGAGCAATAGTACCGTGGAGGGACGGTAAACAAATGATGATTATAATCCGCTCGCCGGTCCGGTGGGTACTGGCGATCCGGCGGTTACCTCTATCCGGCGTGTTCGAACGTGCACGGCGTGCGTGCGCACCCAGTGAAAGCAGGAGCGAGATGCGCGTATATATACGTGAGAGAGAAACTGCTGGAGCGGCGAGGACGGTCGCAACGCACGAACAATGTCGCGCCCTGGGCTGACTTATACCGTGCTATAAACCTTTCTCTTTATCTCTGCCCTCTCCTTTCTTCTGTATAAACTCTGTACGAGTGTATCCTCCGTGCGTACGCGCAAACTTCTCCCCTCACTGTCGAGCTGGTAAGTACGGAGCCGGCGGTTGGGAATCTCGCGCATGCGCACCGCCGACGAGATTACTGGACTGCGAGCGAACAGACATGCGCTCGCGATTTTAAACGACTAAGCTCGAGTAGATGTTACATTTGATACTTATGTTATGCGTGCATTAATGTTTTATTTTTTTATTTGTTTTGGATCGATGCTTCACATATTTTTTATTTTATTTTTTTAATGATCGCGTGTCTTTTGGACGTTGGGAAGCAATCAGCTGTTTTACCGGGAGACGGAACGGGCGTGCGCGTATCGGAACTCAGCTGCCGAGCGACTGCGAGCGACTGTCGACGACGTCGTTGACAAACAAACGTCGCATGAGCGGCGTTGGCTCTCTCTCTCCGTCTGCGGGATTCACCCTTTGGAACGTCTTTCTCTCCTTGACGCGATTTCCTTTCTCTTTCTAGAACTGTCCCGGCTCTGAACTCTCTCATTCCCAGTCCTCCTTACACCTCAACGACTCGCACTTTATTATTTTTTCTTTTGCATCCGGCGTAGCGCTCCTAACCTGCGCCCGTAGACTCGGTGCACTAGCTACGGGTCTTCGGCCCAAAAGGCCTCGGTAAAACTCGTAGATCGTCGGGAAACTCGATAGAGGAATTACTTATACAGCTGCGCCAGGGAAAATAAGGGAGCGAGGAAACCTTCGCTTCCGCCACGCCCCGACGCATACACGGAAATTATTAATTCTTTCATCGTCCAAATCTCGTCCCGGTGTTAATTAACTTGAAAGGACATTTTTGTGATAGAAAAAATAAAAATTATTTCTTAGAAATTAAATAATTGAAACTAAAGGATCAAATTAAAGAGACCAAATTAAAGAGATTTAGTGCTACAGGACCGTTTGCGCTTGAGCGTATAGCATTGGATAAACTCTTTAAACAAAATGCGTCGAAGTATTAAAACTAAAAAAATATACAATTTTTTTCCATGTTTTTTCACGCTGCTACAGCGGCGCGTATATTTCCCTCAAACCTTGGCTGGCGTATTTCCGCCTCATAGTGAAATTAAATATTTAAATAACGAATTAAAAAAAAAACTGAAATAATAGCCGCAAGGCTTTGCGTGTAACACGACCTCGTTCCACCGTCGCAATTGCAAAACTAATTCGCCCATATGGACAATGTCACGAAGAGCAGACGGGGTGTATCGAGGTTACGAAATTAATGAGGATTTCCGTGAGTAACGAACGCGAGGGGGAGGTGGGAAAATTGGAGTCACTAACGACGAGCATATTTTGATATTATTCGACGCTGATCCGGTATGAATGTTTATATTTCACATTAATAATAAAATGAGGTATGTTAGTATTGCAAAGTTTTTGATTCTTACCTTGAACGGGGAAGAAACATCGAGCCATCGATGAACACGGAACCGGATAGGAGGATGTACCAACTGTTGGCGAGTTCACCGGTGCTGGAAAATATCAATATGGACGTTGAGAATCAAAGATTTTCTTGAGTTTCAAATTTAATATTAAAAAAATTACGAAATCATCGAAAAAAAAAAAATGTTTTCCAAAAACAAGTATAATTATTGTCCTTACCATTCGATAACTCGACAGATTTCGAAATATAAGCAAAAAAAACAGGATTCTCCATAACCGACCATCTACATTATCGACAGTGGTAACAACAGAACTCAGCCTTGACCACCGTGGAAACGACTTTTCAGAATCGCCACACCCGGTGGCGCCATCTGGTCGGACTTTTACAAAATAAAACGAGTGTAATCTTCTCCACTTGAGAATTTGATTAAGATAAGAAGTGGTGATAAAAATTCACGTGAATCATGCACTTAGGACAAAGCGGCGTCAAAGAGGACTATTAAGACTGCAGTACTCTACATTACCGACGTTCTGTGTTTACGCAGCGTAAAATAAACGCGTGAAGTACAACATCCATTAATTTATCCAGTAATATTTAACATTCGAATCTGTTGTTACACCGTTTTACAGCACCACAATGCCCTGCGCAGCCTGCATGTTGTTGCAACCGTTGCTATATTGCGAGATCTTCCACCCAATCATAATGGCAATACATTAACGCTTGCGTTATGCGTTAATGAGATAATTCCGCCACAGCTCATATGAAACAACTGGTTTCACCTCGGTTCTCAATTAACTGAAATACCTTCGTTCGAGAGCGTTGAAATCTTGCTAGGATCCTAGGTTTAAAAAAATCAAAAATACGTGCAACGTCCCAAATTTCATTTCGAAATTTAAATGTAACCCAATTAATGAGCAAGCCCCTATTTAAACATTTATATCGTGATAACAATAAACCTTTCTCAGTATCAAATTTCCCCGTCTCGCAATTAGCCCGTTTTTATATTTAACACGTTGGGCCCGGCGCTAGTCCCTGGGGACCGGCAGCGAACTTTCCGTGTGGCCGGCGTCGGTCACTGAGGACCGGCACTAGAATTTTCGTTTTGCAGGCGTCGGTCCGTGGGACCGACAGTGTTAAAGTTAAAAAATAAAATTAGTCTCAATGAAATATGATGAAATATATTTTTAATGCGATAGCATACAACATTGTATCGCTCCGACTGCCGGCTGAACGGAAAGGACAGCGAATTTGGCGCCGGGCTCAACGTGTTAAAAAAATAAATTAAAATGTAATAAAAAATCCGAAATTAATTGTTATCAAATACATATATATATACTCACTAGTAAAGAACATGATTGGCATAATGTCTCTCGTAGCGAACGACTTTGCACAGTCCGCGTAGAACCGAATCGCGACACGGTCGCAATGCCTCCAGACCGAGCAGCCCGTAGTAAATAATCTGCAGGTCCTGAAAACCAACAAGCAGATAAATTCGCATAGTTTCAAAATGTCAAACTACATAGGGTCGTATCTACGGCTCTATTCGCCTAATTCTATCTGTCTGACGGGGGGGCCCCCTCCCCCCACCCCTCGCTCGTTCCATTTAAACTTCTCCGACTTGCAGTCTCTATTCCTATTTGAGTTATTCGCCAGTGAGGTTGCACGCTACTGCGGTCGTAGCACGCGACCTCACGTGGTACACAGTCGATCGAAAGTCGCCGGCCTGACGACGACGCGCACGTAGACTCGCTGGTCGAGGAACTCTTTCCTCGTGTAACCAGTTACACACGGCCTCCTCCGCCGGGCACTACTAGGTTTACTGACTATTAACTTTACTATAGATGCAAGGCTACTTGTCCGTATAAAGGATCGTGACTCGCCGTAAAAAGCCAACGATCCGTTATCGTTGAAGAAAAAAAAAAGAATGTTACTTGGCGCGAGAAAAAGTCTGCGTAGACTCACGATGAAAGCCGAGATATACGTTTTTGTTTGGGAATTATTTAAATGAAAAAAATTATTTGAAAGTGCTTGATTACTGATTGCATAGTTGGTGCAAACAAATTAACGAATTAATGCTGAATGCCGCGGATAGAACTTGGAGATAGTGTTATTCGACAAATAAGGTTAATGCGATACAATGCGATGCAATCCAATGAAGTTTAATTCATTGGCTAACCATTGGCTTCTTTGAGTCTATTTGGTTCGCGATGTATACATCGTGCTCGAACGGACATGGTCTCGCTTTGAAGATGAATGAATCGTGTTTGCCTAACGTGTGTTTGCGAGTAAGACGGTGCACGGTACGGTGGATTGTTTGACAAAGTTCGTAATCGCCGAATATTCGATAGGACGAGAATTGTGCGTTTGGCACTAATGGCACGGAGTATTTGCCAGAAATCTTCATTGTTCCATAGTTGTAAAGGCTTAGATAGACACGGGTAAATTTCTGCGGGAACTTGGGCCGAGTTACAAAGCAGTCTAACTTCATCGATGAAATTTCCTCGTAAACCATGGAAATTCCTCGAGTGGATTGAATTTAATTAATCGTGGCGGATTTGACCGGAAATTCTCAGTGTGTACAAATGTAAATAAATATATATATATATATGTATATGAAAGACACGTTTTTTCATCCGAATTGCATCTCCGTTCAGTGGGACGAATGGCGTTGCGGACGAGCGAACAACATTGCTCTTTAGATTTATTATTATTTCGTTCAAGTCGGACGGAGGGAAAATGGAAGGAAGGGAACCTACACCGGACGACCTTGGCGCAGAGATCGCGTCGCCCAGAGGTACGGGCTCGTCGTCCGGATCGAATACACGTACCTCATCTGTACGCCATACGGAGTCCAATCGAAATTCGAGACCCGCGCGCAGTGAGGAAACGCTCGCGCGCGCGCGTGTGTGTGTGTGTGTGTGTGTGCGTGTGCTTGAAGCCAACGATTTCTATCAATAGCCCAGAGAAATAGATTCTCTTCTGACGAAAAAATATCAACAGCTTATGAATTCAGGTTGATGTAAACTTAAAATTAACCTTAATTTACTGTGAATGTTAGCCTTGATTTAAACTTTATTTAATCGTGTTGCAGAATGATTTTTATTTTAGACTTTGTAATTCAATGCTGTCGAATGAAAATAGTTTAATAAATTGATTGAAAAAAGTTTTAAAGCGATTTGAGTTTTCTCTATAGATGTAGTTGTGGAATAGAAATTTTAATGCTCTTGAACCGCTCGATGAACGGCAACGGTAGACTGACATTAAACTTTCGTATAACACAGTGAAACGTGCTAGCAACGCATTTTCATATCGAGCGAACGGCGCTCCCGGCTTATCATTCTATCGCTACGTTGGCAGTCTCTTTCTCCACGGGACGGGGATAATGGTACACCTATAACACTGTAGTTACGGTAGGAAACGAGCGTGCGCCCTCCCTGCATTCATCGTTCTGAGAAAAAAAAAGTGTGCGATAAATACATTGACAAACTCGCTCGCGTGCGTTTTTTTTCCGTACAATAGGAAGTAAAGCATTTCTCTTGTTTCTCCTTCGCTTACCACAGCGATAAGCACTATTCGTGCGAATGCATACGAATCATCCTCACAACTCGAAACCGTTAATCTTCCGTTTGTTCGGTGGGAAAAAGAAAATTGCATGGATCATTGGTTTGTGCACTCTTGAACAATCAAAATTAATTAATGCGCCTTAGAATTTCTTTGTAATTGACTATCCACACATAGAATAATCACAGATAGTCACTACAATGCTAAATTATAGCTTTTCATTTCCACCCGCAAGGCAATTTCATTTTTTCCAGTCAGCTCGTCGATCCGTGACCAAAGTGGGTTTTCCACGACGAAAAATGATCCATTCTCAGTAAACTTTCGCATAACCTCAAGAACACAATTTTTACCGACATTAAAAAAATCTCCATAATTTATTATTATTGCTTCAACTCGTAACTTAAATTTCTCCGTTAATTAATATCGAAAATCCCTCCGACAATTCTTGGTACATAATTGTCCTACAATGTCAACCGATAGATGAGCCTTGATGCAGTGCGTACACAAACAGGATCCGGCGTCTTCCGGATTTGAGGCCGACGGTATAGTCGACGGTCTGCGATCCAGTCTGGGGTTGCAGAATGGATATCGATAGTCGTTGATAATACGCATTGAGGCATAGTCGAGTGGAGGGTGGAAATGGGGCGGATTAGGGAAGGCGGCACATTCACCACCGCGAGAGAATCGCCAGTGCTGGTAGCTTCCGGTAATTGCTAATTAGTCTGGAGTAATGGGCTCTTCGTACAGTGGCTGGAAGTTTGCTGGAAGGGGAAGCGAAGAGGGGATTTGAGGAACCGCCTGGTGCGGGGTTTCCGTCGCACGGCAACTACACCGACGTGGTGCTGACTGGGTGCCGAGCCACGCTGCCTTCGAGTGGTGAAAAAGTAGCGCGTACAGACGAGCTTAGTAACCAAGGGCAGTAACACTCGGAGAAAAAGAGTCTAGAGACAAAAGTTGGAGTACGAAGAAAGATGAATTAAAAAACAAAAATTAAAAGAAAACGGTGGGTCAAAGGATTTTTTTAATGAAAAGGCACTTGTCGATAAAAATACGGGCATTTTTTTAATTAATCGACGCCTTGAGCTACCGCGCCGCTACAGTCGAAACTCCTCTAAGTCCTTCAATTCTTCACCAAAAATCTGTATCATTTTTATTAAATTTAACATAATACCTTCCTTTAACTTCACAAAAAAATTCCAAAAATATTTCACCACTACCGATGCATCTGAAAAAACGTTTTTACCAGAGGAATTCATGAATTATATTGATTTACACTGTGGTTGAAATCGAAAAACTAAATGTTTCCAAATTTTGATTTTTCACGAATTTCGAAGTAAAAGGTCGACCAGTAAAAAAATAAGGATAAAAAAATTTCTCTCAACGAGTATCAGTCTCGGCTCTTGAAGGGTTCGAGTGAAACTTACGCTGCCGCCTACTGTATTTAGATTCCTGAGATGTAAAGCGCTCGTTCTGCGGTCCCCGCAGACGAACTTTTCAACCTCTGGATCTCCCATATGAATTCGCAAACACACTCCGCACTACCTAATAGAGCCACGACCATAGAACCCCTAAAAAAAAAAAGTAAAAAAAGGAACCTTGAGCTCACCTGGAGTGTTCGTCTGTCTGGATCACGGCAAAGTGCCCGGACAAAGTGCGGTTCCAAATATTCCGTCATAATAGCCTCCCGACTATTATTCGCCTGAGCGTCGGTTGAAGCAGATGCAGCGATAGTTTGTCGTACACACGTGACAATCCAGTTTGCCTCGACGGGATCTTTGATTCCTCGTGTCGGACATTGCGCGGTTGTCCGATTCGTTTCTTCGAACGGAAACGATTGTTACATCGATAATCGCTCGCCCATCGCATGAGTCAGCATTTTTTCCTCCGACTTCGTCCAATGTTCATAAATTTTTCTACTTCTTTGATTATTCAAAAAATTTATTATTAGTTTAATGTACTAGTTATTAAAAATTTATTATTATTATTATTATTTCGCTGGTTTGCGGAATGCGGAGCGGAATAATTTACCGATCGAGCATGGCGAACGGTACTCTCGCGAGCGGGTCACTGTTTCACGACACAACGGACACTTTCACTGGAGAGCCCCCTCGAACGTATTTATGTATAGGTATAAACACGGATCTCTCACATTCGAACGGGCGACAACCGAGTGGGCCGCTGTTCGGCCACACGTAAACAGATAATACGAACGAGTCGAAGGAAAGACGCGAACGAAATCCTCGGTGCTGCGGTGCCGGCTCGGAAGATTCACGATGTTTGCGAAACTCGATCGGTGGCGAAGAGCACTCGTAGCGTTTGGGAATATAAAAAACGTGTGCGGAGAGCTGGAAATGCACCAGTCGGACGCAGACACGTCGGAGCCATCGGTTCGTCGATTTATCGGCTGCGGACTGTTGGATCTGAAATTTAAAAAAAATCAAGCATTAGATGGGATAAATTCAATAATATAAATAAGTATCGACGAACGAAGCGAAAACCGTTGAATTAGATTTGCGAGGCATAGAAATGATTTTTAAAAATTTCTAATTAAATATTTAATCTCAGGTTGAAGAATTAAGATCGATAATTTTTTGTTTCATGTGTATGATTATTCTTCGGTATAACGTTTAAATAAACAAAAATTACCCATAGGAAAAAAACGTCGATACATTTGTTTTCGCTTCTAATATTAAATCCCCGTATTTAAAGATTTTTGGGATCGAGACCGATCACGTCACTCGGGAAACTTTGATCCCTCTTACTATAAATACAGTACAAGATACTTTTATTTTCTTCCGCAAATTGCCACGTACAAATAGTTCGTGCAGGTATTTGTCACATGGTCTCTTACGATAGTGTGTTAGTGGAGTTATCGACCAAACTCGAGGTCGTACGAGGCTCGAGGTTGACGCCGCAGGTTAACGTACCGGTTTATCTCGGCCGTGTCAACTACCCTGAATGTGAGAGTATCTATAAATATGTAATTCGTTCGTGAGAGCCCTGGTGCGTAGCAATAGCGTACGTATGAATATAATTGCTATAAACATTATAACAGCAACAGTGAAAAATCATAAGGGCGTAATTCGTATTCTTATGCATGAGAAATACGCCCTTCCGATTCTGAACGCTCGCGGTGCGTTGAAAATCCGTGCGAAACGGATAGGGACGATAATTCGAGCTTAAAAAAAATAAATAAAAAAAACTATCCCGTCATCGGGACTCGCACAGATATGATGTATCATGACCGATCATAAAATTCGAACGACCGTGGAATTGACCGTCATTCAACCTTGAAATAATGAAATGACGTCACGTGAACAGAAAACACGTTACCATCTACGAACCTTCCAACCTTGAAATGGCGGCCATTTTGCGGAGGTCGCTTGAGAACGCCCTTCGCGCAATTCCAAAGTAACTACCACCTACTGTATCACTGCCCGCCTTCGTGTCTGGTCGTCTCGTCGTGCGAAAAGTCATTTCACCGAGACCCTGAATACCAAACTCGAGACATTTTGACCTTTGTGGCCACCAATCGCTCTCACAACCGCCAACTTTGAAATCCTTTGTTCGAATTAAGAATTTTGCTGGTGTATTTATTTTGTCTCTCAAGTGTTCTTTAGATGGAATAACGTCTAGTGTAATAAATTGAGGCAAAGTGAATTATGCCAACGTTGTAAGTGAGGTGAGAAACTATTTTTATTTTTTTTCTGCGTTTGTCTTAAAGTAAATAAAATCCTCTACGCAAAGGACTCGTTCCCGAGACCGCAGACTTTGTTTATGGCGGGTCAACCGACATGCTTTTATGTGCCTCACACCGAGGACTCGAAACTCTAGAACTTCAAGAGACGTCTGCTCGTCCAACCAGGCGACAAATTTTACTGAGGTTTCGAGACGATGACTTGTCCTCGGTTAATTTTTTTTTCAACACTCCCCAAGTATCGAGCAATTGCAGAATTTCTAAACAAGAATCTTAGCCATCCACGATTTTTTTAAATCCACAATCCATAGTTTCGGAAATCTGGAACGAGTCTCGTTGAGACTGGAGAAGTTGAGCTCGATACACCTATAAAGCTGATAGATACAGGTGCCTCGATAAAATGAGATACCGGCTGGATTGACGTACGTCGGTTATAATTTTGGTCTGATATTTCCACGTCGAATTTCTCAGAAGACATGAAATAATTCCCGTTGGCAAAAAAGCGGCGGGTCCGAAGCCTGCTCTATCGATTGCTTTTCGTCCAATCGTTTCTAGTCTCGCTCGAACAATACATATATATAACATCTCATTCGGTCGCAGAAAGTTAAGCGCGATGGAGCTCCACTTGAACGAAAGATGTTCGATAACGGACTTTATACAAACCCGTGTGGTAACGCAAAATTGAATAAATTTGTTTATCTCCATTAAAGTGTACGGAGTCTTTGAAACGGTATACGAAAATACACAACCATCGTTTGTTTCCGAGGCGGACGGTCGTAGAATCGATTGCATAATTGCTTTTGCAATCGGAGAATTCTCGGTTTGTGTTATTTCCGAGCTGAAACTTGGGTTGCGGTCGTTTAAGGTTTACTCGAGCTTCGGTAGTGACGAGAAGAACGCTGCCGTTCTTCCTGGCGATAAGGTAGCGAGACGGGAGATTCGAAAAAAAGATATAATTTAGCTCTGGTCGCGCCTCCTGAAACTCGGTTAAACGAGAATCATCAAGAGAGTTCCACGGAAAGACACAAGAAAATAGGAAGGAAGAAAAGAAGCAAACGAGAATCCAGGTCTAAGTTTCAAAAGGTTGGGGCGAACTTTTCGGATTATCCGGATCGTGTTCTCGTCCTCCGAACTTCCGGAATGCAGTTGATATTCGGTCTTGCTCGACACTCGTATCCGTCCTCGCATTGAACCGTCGCCACGTTTTCGTCGTTGTAGCTTTATCATTAAAAATTTTTTTTTTTTAATTCAGACCGCGGAAAAACTGCTCAACGCCACCAGGAAGTGAAGACAGTTTATCGTGATTCGGACACGTGTGGAAATGAGAACAATGTGCAGGTTTCGTTTGTGCAGGCGAACGCATACAGTTAACGGTTAGGAACGGTGCGTGCGGACTAAGTTTATAGATAGAACCGCTGTTGCCGATGGCGCATCTCGAGGCTACGAGGAAGCTGCGGGAGAGCCGCGTTGGTCCCAGAGATCAAAACAGGGAAAAGGGAACGCTGTGTCGTTCGCCCGTCGAGCTTGACGACCGGCAGAAATATCGTCGGTAAATGGGCCATTGCTTTAATAAGTCTTACGCAATATATTGTGTCTCCATGATAGTTTTTAAAATAACATTAAATAGCGTCGGCCAAAATTGGACATCACGAAATATTTCCAGTAAAAGTTGTCATTTTTTTATTTTATCGAAGGGAAATTTCTATTTCGTAGATTCAAGTCTGGAAACTACCCTAGAACGAGATTTAGATTTAGATTTTGAGGCGAAGAGTTGGGCGATACGATTGAACAACTTGTAGGCGGACACCGAGATATTTTCAACCTGCCGCGTGGCCCAAAGCAATCCATCTTCCATCGAGGCGATCGATAGAAAACGGGATCGTGCAACGGGGCGCCAAGTATTCCCAAGGTTTGCTTGCCTATCGTGCTCTTCGGTAATCCTTAAGGCAGTCCTTGCGGTACATTCAAGTCAATCGAGTACATCTACATAGAACTTTAATGATTTACGTAGTTAAATGAGCGCGAATGAATTTACAGAAAAATAATTCCATTTACGTCCAATAAATCCACTGGAATATTTTTGCGGAATTGTTCTCAAGTTCAATTCATAATTTTTGTTTGATTTTTTTTCTGTTTCTCGATAGATATTCCACGAATCCAGTGGAAAAAATGAACTCTAATATTCATCGTACACACACTATTTTTTTAATTAAAAAAAATGTTATATATCCCTGCTATATTCGGCATCATTCTGTGTATCATATATAGATATATAAGTGAATATACGATACATAATTCGGATTGTCGACGCCTATATATACGAGTTGAAATGCTGGTCGTATTTATGTTCAAGGATCGAGTTTGTGTGCACGTGTCCTGAGCGTGTGCCGTGTCCGGGCAACGCGCGTGTAGTTGCCTTGCTGATTCATGGTTCCCAGTTCGCGCATTCACGAATCCCGATGGATTACAACGAGTGGGGTTTGCAGGCACACACAGAATTGCGTTTGTTCCGAGATACCAAAGTCGAGTATTCAATGATTGCCACTAGACGCTCCCAGCTCCAACAGGGACTCGTCAGACGAGTGTAAAGGGAGAAATAATGCAAGAAAAAAAAGTGCCGTATCGCCGTCTGGCCCGGATGGGAAGCGAATAATTGTTCCCCATCTGGATAACCGGATATCGACCTTGCAATCAGAGATTTTTTTTACTGTATCGCCCCCCCCCCCCCCAACAAGAGCTCTTTGTTCGTTTTGACTTAATTAACGATTTATTTTAAGTTATTTTTTTTATTAATTAGAAAAAAACTAGAATAAGGTTAAATGCACCACTATTAAAAGATCTTATCAATCGCACAGAATTGTGTCGACATCTATGAAAATAACACCACTGAGTGACATCATCATTTATCACATAATTTGGTCTTGGGATTTATCAGAGTGTACTGCCTGACCAGTTTACCAAATATACGCTGTACTTTACACTGCGAAATAATGTTAATTGTAACACCAGTTTTTTTGCCACCACTTACATTTCTTACCGTGTACAGATATGCCAGTTATGGAGTTGGAATTCCCGTTGACATTCGTGGCTCACATAATTACCACGGATTTATCGTTATCGTTCGTCCAACGAGAACAAAAATAATAATGATAGTCAAAAGATACGCGTCGTAGTAATCCATCGTATTGAAGACTCCTCATTGTGCCTTATCGTGGAAAATTAATATAGAATTGTAGATTGAGAGTACAGCTCTACTTGGTTTGCGTGGTTCGTGTCACGAATATAGCTGTCCTAGAAACTATTCTTGCATTCGTGGTTTGTGCGCGTGTTCGTGCCGACGAGTCGCGCCGGGCATGGAACGAAGTTTGGACGAACGAAGAAGGGAAAAAAATGGAATGCGAGAGCGAGACGAAGGTTAAAGGAACGAGAGGGAAGGGCCGCCTGTGAGTATCTTCACGTTCCGGAACGTAGATAACATTTGACATCGGACGAAACGGACCGATGTGCAAGCTAAACGATAAGGAACAAGCTCGTTTTGCCCGATCCGGCTGTCGGGCTTTCCGGTTGCGATTTCTTCATCCCTCCGCTTGGCCCACCAGCGGGAATATCGCTTTATCCCTGGTACAAGTCCACGGAGCCATGCCGAACGCACGTTTTCCGTGACCCGGTTTAAATTCAATGACGCAAGTGTCCGTGCTTAGAGCGATTGGCCACTGGAACCCGAGACGATTGTTCTTTGAACTTTCGACCGGCCCGAGATCTTCTTGCCTTTCCTTATCGTTCAATCACTGCGAAACGTTCCTAACGATCCGTTAAATAAGCGACACGGGCAGTCCCTGCATGGGCGAACGCACGGAAAGAGACGAACACGGTAATTGCATAAAAACGAAATTTTATCGTTCTCAAACCCGCTGGATGATTTACAAAATTTTTTTTTAATTATGGAATCTTATAAAAACTCATTTAATTCATTTACGTATAAAATTCTGTAGATGAAAAACATCATATAAATGTAACAATTTAATTTATATATTTCTCTTCCACGACAGAATTTACAAACAACGCATTTTTATTGTGTCACAATTCGTCATTTTTGAAGTTGATTAAAATGTTCCTGCAAGGTGTGTTTCTATGAGGTTTTTAACAATTGGATCTTTCGGAACACAGATCAAGAAATGAAGTTTCTTTTATTCAAGGCTCTCATACGCATGAACCTAACAGGTAGTTTACATAGGCATAGAGTTTACTTCGGGCACTTCTGGAACGGTTTCATGCTAATATAGATTTTTCTGTAACTACACGCAGGAAGGCAGGAAGCCGTGTAGTTCAGTGTTCATAGTGTACAGTAGTAACTACGGTGCAATCGTAGTGGCGAGAAGAGGACAGCGCAGACGTTGGGTTTACGGTGGTTGGTTATAAGCGAATCGCGGGATGATCGCGTCGTTGGCCACGGCGGACGACAGAAACTCCGGTACGGTCTGCGTCGGCCATAATACCACGGCCATCTAGCATCTGGTTTGCCACGGTGCCGGATTCCAGCCGTTCCAATGGAGTTTCAACGTTAAAAGCGTAACGTACGCGCTGCAGCTTGCCGAAGCTGAGCACATGTGAAGGCAAAGAAGAAGTGTGTGTACGAATATTCGCGCCAGTGTGCATGGAAAGATACGCGGACGTCGCAAGTAATTTACACCGCGGCCATGAAATGGAAATGGAAAGGGAACCGGAACGGATCGGGCTCACCGTGCGGAGAGATCGCCCTACGACTTGAATACGTAAGGAGAATTGCCGGGAGGCAAATAAGCTGTCCGGGTCGAGGTGTCGATACTAAGCTGGATCTTTCATAAACTCCCGGCCTGCTGTCGGTCGGGATGAGGTCAGCGTGCTAAACAGTTCTCATAAGTTCGATTTGGATTTTTTTTTAATCCGTCTACTTCTCTCCGTTGTTGTTTTTATATTTTTTCTTCGTGTTAAATATTTTGTTAATCTGATTTCATTGTTTTATTTTTTAATTGCTTAGGACTGTTGAGAACTTTGCGCCGCTATTTCTGGAACTATACTATGTTACGCAGAGCGGGAGGAATTTGCAGATTTCGCTACTGTAGAGCTTCGCTGAAACTACTAACTATTTCGGATAAATCTGCACTGACGTGAAAGACGACACTGAGGAAAATCCGAACTGAATTCCTGATAATTGTAACGGTGTAAATTTCGTATTGAATATTTTGCCAATTCAACTTTATTGCTGGTAACGACTCAGGGAAATTGAACTTTTTTCCGTACTATTTATGAAAGCATTCTCCGTTTAAAGCAAATTTTTAAAAGGTGAGGACAAAAAAAATTTGTGGTAAGACGTGAGCAAAAAATTGTGTATAATGTTACTGTTTGTATTGTGCGAAGTAAAAACAAGCCATACAAAAACGTTTTCACAGTGTTTCAACGACCGTCCCACTGTCTTTCCCAAAATGGATTTGAATGGATAAAGATGTTGTGCAACGTCGGCGTCGAGGGCACATGGGAGTGACGGCTATTCTCAGGTTAATGGAAAGTAATAACAGCGCGAAATGCGTGAGGCGAAATGTTTCTCGAGCGAACACAGCGTGTCACGGTGTCGATGACTGACAAGTGTCGCGTGCAAGGTGTGTCTCCACAGAAATTGCAAAATACAGTTCATTTTAATATTCGCGCGGTCATTCGTTCGAAGTGGACGGATAAAAATTACAAAAAAATAAATAAATAAATAAATAAGAAACATCCAACTCTTCGAGATAAATTCTTTTTTCTCGTTCCTCACAGACTTCCTGTGGGTAGAAACGAGTGCGTTACGTGTTTGTAGAAAAAAAACTTTCGTGTAGAACTTTAAACGCAATGTAACGCGGATGTATTAAGCATAAACGGATACGCTGATAGGTTCAAAGGAAAAAATATTAATGACCGTTAAAAAGCAAAAATAAGAGAAAAAGGGGGAAAATAAATTTAATATCGATGAGAAAAAAAAACTGGCGACATTAATTTTTTTCGTCTCTCGTCCGTTAAGGACTTCGTGCGGATAGAAACGAGTTAGTTATGGGGTAGTAAAAAAATAATAATGATAGAAAAATATCTAAGATAACTGCGTATCGGACTATACGGCATGGCGATCGCAATAACTTCGCGCGTATATAGGAATAAACGGAATCGGTTATTGGCTTCGAGAAACACTCTCGCCTTGCCGAAGACAACACACAGCAGTTGCACGGTATAGAGTCGCAGCGAACATACGGACATCGCGCGCTCAAATTACCGAGTCGACTTTGCGCTCGCTTGCGTTTCTGCACGCGACCAACCAACAGCAAAAAAGAGTCGATACGGTTGTGCGCGCGATTGCTCGATAGGCGCGATCTTCAACGCCAACTAGCATTGCGAGCTTATCGAGTTTGCCCTATTTAAAGAAAAGCCTGCTTGAAGAACAAGAAAACAAAAAAAAATTACAGGACTTAAAAATTCTTTCAATTTTTTTGTAAATTTTGTCGACTGGCTAAAAAAACTATTTATCTCATCGCTGTTATTTTCGTTCATGCTCTGCAAGCGTTTGTCGCGGCCGCGTGAGAAATATTTAGACCTCGGCAACAAAGTATGGTGATACTTGTGTGCATAGGCGAGTCCGTAGTGCTCTGTCGGTGCGGAGTTAGAAATTATAAACGATATTGCGGCAACGTTGCGGGGGAACGAGCGAGACCAGAGCGGCAGCAACGTACGGGTTTCCCGGTGGGACAAGCACGCACCATACCGTACGGCTACATCCTCATTAACTTCATCGCGAGGATCGTCCCTCTCCCCCGTCATTTATCCGCCTATCTTTTTTTATTATCAATTTTTTCTCTATTATATAACACTGCATTAATTCGACTCTCCCGGTCGCGAAACGATTTTTCCTCACCAAAAAACCACCATCAGTTAATTCAAGTGAAAAAAATAAATAAAAGTTTAAAACTGGTTCATCGTATGACGTTCACAGAATCGATCGTCATCCACAGATTCGACCAGTCCTACTTGCTATGCTCTGCACTCGCTGTAATATTCCATCAACCCAGAAACCCATTGCCTACTTTCTACCCCGCCAATCATACGGAAAGAAAAGTCGCCCAAGGTATGTTCCCCAGGGTAAATTTAGACCGCGTCACTGCTCCACTATCTTCGCTCATCTTCGAAACGTCCGTTGCAACTTGCTTTCAAAAACAAAAACGTACCCGAAGGGGACTTTTTATTTTCCGTAGACCAAAGACATTTTTTTTGCTCCCTTTCGCCTATCTCAGTTGAAGTGACTCAAGGGACCTGGCCAACGTTGGTCCAATACTGGCTGAACACTGGCCGAACACTGAGACGTTCCCACTCGAGTTATCGCGAGCTTGAAAAAATCTACGAATATCCAAATTTTCGATAGACTGAACTCGTAATAATATTCCATCAACCCGAAATCCCATTGCCTACTTTCCACCCCTCCAATCATACTAAAAGAAAAGCGACCCGACTTGAGTTAAAGTAAATGTTAACTCACAATCCCACCAGCACCACCTATCATCGAAAAGTTGCAACTTGGTCGCAAAAAATGCCTGACATGGGCATTTCATTTTATTAAGCCGGAAGAATTTTTTTTTCTTTTCGCCTATCCTGACCAGTGTGATGCATAGGATCAAAGCTGGCCGTCTCTCTGCCTATGCTCCGTGACCCTCCAAGTACGGTTATTGCGAACGCGAAAAAATCGACCGACCATCCCACAAGAAATGGCAAACGCGGGTTGCGCACGGGGGAAAAGGAAGGTGACGATCGTGTAGCTTCACCAACGAAAGGGTCGACGAAGAAGAAAGTGGAAAGCAGAGAACGTCGCCCCTAACGCTCAGCAGTCTCGAGGCCTCTCGTGGTCCCTTCGTCGTTCCTCTTTCCTCGCAGGCTGCTTGCGGACGACAGGTACTTCGTTCCTGTACTGGGAAGAGCACGGCGAGCTCTCGTCCACTTTGAACTCCACCAGCGCGGGGGCGAATACTTCTTTCGTGTGTGCGAGAGCCGGAACTTTCGGACCGTGGAGTGTCTAGAGGGACGTTCGAGTGTTTGTCGCAGTCACCGGGGTTGTAATTCCTTACCTCAGGCCACACAACCCGGCTACACGTCCGATAGCACAGAGTTACGTAACGCGAATTCTCAGCGCGTTAACGCCATTTTCTTTACTCGTTGTTAGAATCGTCTGTTGTTTTTTTTTTACGTACGAGACAACGAGAAGATAAATTATCATTGCATTTAGAGATTCGACTATAATTGAATTATTCGAATTTCGCGCCAAAAGGCAGAGACCAATTTATTGGAGATCAATCCGAAGGAAAAATATTTTATGGCATAGGAAATGTCTCAGTGACTTCGTTTTCGCTCGTTGTGCGGCCAGGGAGTAATTTTAAGAATTTTTGTAAAACTTTTACTGCCGCTTATCTATCGTCGGTATTAATCGTAATGGGAAACAATGAGAATTGCCGTGAGCTCGGGCAGGAGGAAACTGCGAGGTTCATTGTTTTCCGTGAAAGGTACGTTTCTCATGTACAAAGCAAGTGTGTCATAACTAAGAAGTATTTCGAGACTGGCGGAGAACACCTGCTGATGTGGATACTCGTTATCCAGGTCGATCTGAGTATGGGGAACAAGGCAGGGGATGGAAAAAGAATGAAGGAGAAAGACGGACTTTCCATCCAGGCTCGAAACTGGGATATCGTATCGCGTAGTGTGCCACTGCACTACTATTCCGCTTGTCTTAAGGTAACTCGAGACTGCGCACAGTTGCGCAGCTCGCGTATGCACGGTATGAATTAATTCTTCTGTCCCCATCGTGCAATCATCGCAGTACACTTCCCCATAATCACATCGCGAGACATTGGAATATAATTTTATTTTTGAATGCAAAACTTAAGCACTGGAACACCTTTGCCTCTGAATCAGGCATTTCTCTTTTCCTGCCGTCGCTATCGACGCAAAGTAGTTTTTTCCCACAGTTCCCGCCGTAAATGCTTGCCTACCAATGGCGTACTATTATGTGCATTATTTAAACTCAAATTCCCGTATTCGCACGTGATTTACCGGTTCGTCTACCAAAGTTTTATTTTTACCGACACTTTACAGTTTTCTCACAGTTATTCGAATTATCGGGCTCTCAAAACTTTTTTGAAATTCGAAAACAGCTTCGATATAAGAAAATTGTTTTCCCTTAAGAAATTGGTCAACGGAAAAGTTTATTTTTAACAAATTTTCATTTTATTCCAAGGGATTAATTTGCGCTGCAACACCTTCGCCTCTGAAACAATTTCTCTTTTTCTGCCGTTGTATTCGACACAAAGTACTTTTTTCCCGTAGTCTCCGTTACAGATTGTAGCCTTCCAGTTGAGTACCATTGTATGCATTGTGTACGTATTTCTTCACGTATCCACACATGATCTTCCGGCTCATCGATCATATCAACATTTTTCCCAATAATACGTTACAGTTCTCCCACAGTTACTCCAGTTACAGAGCTCGGTCACGAAACCCGCAGTGACTGCCATTTTCAAATTCTAAACAGCTTGGTAATAAAAACCTTTCATCCCTCAAGAAACCGACAGCAAGCTTTCTTACCGACCTAGCATCGAGGTGACCCTCGCGAAATTGTCGAGTCTTCACCCATTCTCTGATCGCCCTTTCTACCCCATCAACCTGCCTAATCCCACCTCGTTACAGACAAGCCCCAATCCAGTGAAGTTTCGACTCTACTAAAGACTAAAAGACACGCTAACGAGCCATCTTGGATGGACTCTAGTCAAGGATTCGCCCAGAATTTTTCCCCCAGTTCTCGAGCGCAATGGGAATCCTTTCGACAAATTCGTCCCTTTCGGATTAACCCGTCTGCTCGTTGACTTTGCGACGTTCGACTCAATGTTCCAAGCTCGGTTGGGCCGCGGCCGTTTCTAGGTTTTCACCGTACAGCCGAAGCTGACCGAGCTCCTCCACCTAAGCGAAGCTACCGGCGCGTGGGATAGTTCTCATCGTATTATTATCGTCGCTTCGCCTCGTTGTACGCATTCCGCGCTCTCGTCTCTGTGTTCCTCGATATAGTTACGCATATGCGTTTTACGCACGGTCGTACACACTTGCAAACCGTGTAATGCACACTCTGCGGCGTAACTCAACGACTGCGATCGTTGGGGCCTGGACGAGAAACGGTTTGCATCGCGCCGCGGCAAACACGTTCTCCGAAGCGTCCACGCACCGTTGGTTGATTCGTCGTGCGCGTAAACGCGAGTTGCACACCGTAGGGCGAAGAGGGTGCATGCGTGCCACACCGAGCGTGCTCCAACGACGAAGAACCGAGAGAAATGGACTTTGTCCGGGCAGGCGAATTCGCTTTGGTCTCTCCTCGTTGCCCTATCGTGAACCGACATCGGAAGTCGTTTCCACTTACCCACTTGTCGATTTCGGCACCGCGCATCGAGTCCCTCGTTGGGAGAAGTAGAATCACCTCGCGCGAAACGACAACATTTTCCAGATGACATTTTTTTAGCTGCGATACTTTTTGGTTCAATTACCAGCGCCAATTTCGAAGCCTTCGAAGACAGCTTGTTTTGGACCGAAGATTATCGGCAGTTTTATTTTACTCGGCAAAACCTTTATGCAATGAGAACTCATATACTTCCAGCCATTCAATGACTCTGTCCGGATTCGGGCGCCGTTCTAGCACTGACTTCCAGATCTGAGGCCTAAAAAAAAATCCAATCCGATTGATTCCGAAAATGAGCTCAATTGAATGCAAATTTCCGTTAATCGCAATATTCCCTGCATCGTTAGGAATAATTGAGATTGATTTGTTGCATCGAAAAAAAAAAAAAAAAATGTTCAAATTGGGAAGAGAATGGTCGATCTCGTCGAAACAACGAGGAAAATATTGCGAACAGTGCAGAGCCGTGGAGTGTCCGAGTAATCGATATTACGTTCGGATAATCGACGAGAGGCACGGGTAAAGCTTCGCGAACGTGCGTCTCGCGTTTCAACAACCCTATGGCACGGCACCGCGTACCACATGCGTGCGGCGTAGACGCGTGTTCGTGTGTGCAGTACAGCGAATATACAGAGCGGCACGGACGCATCGCGTTCGACGGTGATGCATGTGCATCGGAGACCAGCACGGGACTCCGACCATATGGTGTACGGCTTCTGTTCGGAAACAACCCTGAAAGCGGGGACGTTCGAACCAACTCCTCCACCCTTCTCTTTTTTTTCTGTTCACCCGAACCGCTTTTTTGTTGTTTTTCTTTTTTTTTTTAATTCTCTGTGTCCTGGCACCAGACTCGGGCCGTTTATTCCTCCGTTTCTCCATCCGCCAACAAAAAAGTCAACAAGACTGAACGGTTTTTCACTCGAAATCATTGTGAGATTTTTTTTTTGATATAATATTTTTAATACTTTAAGTGCTTTGATGTTTTTACGTCTCGCGAGTTTTCGTTTTACGATACAAACTTTTATCACCCAACTTCGCGGTGGAATAAATGAGTGTCTGCAGGGTGCAAAAAGGTTGGGTGGGGGTTTTTAATTGTTTTTGTTTCTGGACAATTCGAGCTATTCCGACTGCCCCGATATTATTTTTTTCAATGCTAACACGGCCTCACGCGCTGACCCTCGACCTTTCGCTAAAAATCTAACTTGATGCCTCTTTGTCTCCAAAACCTCTCTGAAATAATCGTTAAAAATTACACAAAGGTCAGAAGTTTCTCCTCGAGGGATAATTTCGTTTCGTTACCTTTCTGCCTTGACTTCTCGCGCGTGCCCTTTCCGTGCTCCCATTTCTTCTGCATCGTCGAGTCGTTCTAATTACTTTTACTTTTCGTTTGAAAACCCTCGTAAATTCTCCGACGTTTCTAATTATCCCTCGAAACTTTACTCAGCAATTGTTTCTCCGCCCTCGACCGTTTGTTTCGTTCTCCACGCAGAAAATAAATCGTCAGCACGAAAGAAGAAAGAAGATAAAAATTGAACGATTAAAAAATTGGACCACGAAAATAAGACAAACTTAAGGTAAAGTAACATTCTTTAAAAAGCTTTTGTGTAATAAATAAAAAATCATTACCGTTTTCATTACCGACTGCGCTATTTCGCTCCGCCATAAGGAAACGTAAAACACACTCAGTCAGTCACATGTAATGAATGGCAATTTTATATGGTAAAGTATCAGCGGATGAAGAATACAACAACCCGCAATCTTAAGTCACCTAGTATTTTCCTACGAAATTTCTTCAATTGTGATGTATATATATTTATTGAGGAATAAAATATGCATAATAAAAAAAATTGATTACCGTTTTCTTTACCGACTGCGGTATTTTGCTTCATCTTAGTGGACAAAACGAGTGAAAACAGTCTCGTCACGTGGCGCATCAGAAGCGCTCAACCTGCAGGCCGCATGCGGTAATTTCGTTGCTCGGGTAACGAAACGCAACGGCCCTTTGTGCACCTGCAGCCGCGAAGACGAGGTAGACGATCGAGTGCCAGATGGCCCCATCCGCTCCTGCTGCCGCTTCTTCTGTCCGACTTACTTCGCGCGCCTAATTGCGGCAAGTGTAATACGTGCGCCACATATTCGAGCGAGTCAAATGCATGATGTAGATATATCTATATATATCTTCATAGTAGGTATACACTATTCGAAGGGTAGTTTTTTTTAGGGGGCGTTTTGCCTTGGGCGTTTCGTTTAACCGAAGCGTCAATGGGGGTTTCTACAGCACTCACCCTGGCAGTCTTCGCGAGTCATATTTCTTAATTACTCGTCCATTTTCTAGTCGCTTGAGCAGCTGCAGGTCATATTTTCCTCCCGAACCCTTCAGCTGTAATCGATTTCGGCGGAATGGAAAGTTTCGTTAACCCTTCGTGGTAGAATTTTCAACGAAATTCCTACAAATTTTAACGAAATTTTTAACGAGATTGATAGATGAAAATTAGCTGCACAAAAGTTGTAATCATTATAACTTAATCAAATTAATCTCAAAATTAAATAGTGTCACACTACAAAAAAAAGGTTTATTGAACAAAGGCTTATTTTTCACGTGGAAATTAAATCTCCCAAAATTTATATAATCCAGTAACCAGTTTAAATCATTTTAACCGATCGTTAGTAAACATAGTATATTAAGCTTTCGTTATATTCCATTTGTCGCTGGGACACCACAACGTTGATGATAAAAAAAATATAGAAACAGAAGTACCCTTGATACTTCCCCGGTTGTATCCGCAGCGGCGTTTCAAGGGTCGTCGACTCTGGTGGAGTCGAGCGTAAATAAAAGAATCGATGTTCCGTAGGCAAAGCTCTATAGCCTAAACGTTGGCCATAACTATTTGTCAGCTTCGTCAGACTCGTCGGGGATCGATCGTCGTCCGAGAACAATCGTCGTTGGATAAAGTCGCTCGGCCTGTACTGAAACCCCGTCGTGGGCCGATGCGGAAATACCGTTCACCGTGGTACGTTCATATCCGCGCTCGTTCCACCTTCGCATCACTCCACTCCATCTAAATTTTCACTCCACACACCGATACGCAAGCACACTCGCAGACTTCTACGTGTGCGAAACGATAAAACCGGTCCCCGTGTGCGGCGCACGACCGCACATATTCCAACGCCCGCCACTTCCGGTTCCTCTTCGTCTGCATTTCTCGTTTATCGGGCGAGACACCTCTCTCGTGCGCAGGCCGTAGACGACACCGACAGAGGCACGGGAGAGGCGGATGTCGTACGAGACATCGTTATAACCGGGCATATCTAACCCCACATAAACGGCGATACACCGCGGGGCAAAATAGATCCATGGCCGCAAATGAGTGGAGAAAAACAATTTGTTTAAAATTATGTAAAAATTAATTGTGAATTAAATGCACTGGGTCTTGAAATTTTGAGATGTACTTTTATTCGGAGAATTTATATATCAGATGCAAAAATTATAAAGCTGTTGCATGGGATTCAGAAAAATTTGCATAAAATTTTTTTTAATTTTACCGTGGAATTGCAACAGTGTATTTGGAATTTCAGGAACAATTTATGAGAGATCTTTTAAAATCGTGCAACAATTTTTAAAGCAATATCTTTTTACAGCTTAAAATTGAAATCATCAAAGTGACCCATGAGACACAACAGGACACTCGAAACAAAAAGTTTAAATTTTATTTAAATATTCCCATTTTCAAAAAATTACGGTGAGGCTAAGAGTCAGGGATTTTTTTTTGTGTCTCTCGACTTCTCGGTATGATAAAAAATTTCATTATTCCTGGTGAATAGTGCTTTCGGGCACGTCGGAGCGGATTAAATTTTCTGGGTGGTCCGTTTAGCCCCGGACTCGCGTATGCCGGGTTCGCAAGCGGAGGCGGACCTTCGCAATAATCGGCTCCTCGATATTCGGTACGTGAGGAAATTTCCGCACGCTCTAACTCACCGTGAACGAGCGAGGGGTTCGCGCCGCGGTGCTCAGTGAAGAGCAAGAGCGGGCGAAAGCGAGCGAGAGTTCGCGAACCGTTGAGAGGAGAGGCTCGACACATCAGCTGCGCGACATCCAGGCCGACGAGCGAAACGAACGTGGAACGATAAAATGAAAAGAGGGGGAAAGTTCTCCCGGGTGACGACCGGAATCAAGCGGGTTATAGAGCGAAGGCAAAAAAAGGGTTAATCAAATTAGCCGAGAGAAGCGAACGACGGAGAAGCATCAGATTCATTAGCCTCGCGGTTGCTTGGGAGGGCAACGGCTCGCTCGAGGGACGCAATCGCAGGATCGAAACTTTGAAAGTAAAAATACCTTGGCTATATATACGGTTAAAAAATCAAATAAAATTATCAGGTTAAATTGAGTGAAAAAAAAGCTCTGTGGAAAAATCTAAAAAACTTGGCAGAAATGCAGAGTGGCATAGTAAGATGGTCAAGCGACAATCTACGATCGAATGATTTTTCCTTCTATTTTTCGCCACCGTTTTTTTTCGGGTCGAAATCGTATGGGATGTCCTGTATATGTATGGGGAAAGTATGTCCTTAATTTGACCTGGAAACGCGTTTACTTTCAATGAAAGTCATGTGATGAAAATATAAAAACTCAAGTGTGACTTACATAAAACTATATATACATATATACTGTTTAAGAATAAGGAAAATTACTCCTGAATAATAGTAAAAGAAATCGTAACAAAATAGACAAACAGTTTGAAAATATATACACCTATGTATAAAATTTGAGATTATATGACTATACTCGTTGACAAAAATTCGGGTCGACGAAGTGCGTGAGGGTGTAGTGGTTGTGCAATCGAGTTACTGCGTGACAGAGAAGTGGGACGAGGCGCATTTCAATTTGGCTCTCCACCGGCCCGGGAGAGGGTCCTTTCCCTTGCTCACCAGAGAAAATCATCCAACCGTACAAACAACATATATACATATGTACATATATTTTTTTCTGGCATATTCCCAGGCATCCGGTTGGGGTCACTCGAAGCGTGTCTCCGAGAGGTAAGATCTAAATTGCCTTTTACACATACACGCGTATACATGTATATAAAAAATTAGTAATAAAGATTTATCTATATCAGGTTAATATAAATTTAATGTGAACGGATAAGAGAAGCTTTCCGTCTTTGCGGCACGGCGCGGGTGGACGATATTCGTGAATCAGGAAATTGGCGTGAAATTGCTCGAAAATTGACGCTCTTTGCTCCCTCGTTGGGCTCTCAACCCTCTTATGAAACGGTTCGAAGCCGTTCGCCGCGGTGGAGCTCGTCGGCGGAAGCGGTAGCGCGTCGATCCGGAATCAGATGGGCGTGTATATATATTGAATGTATATATAGCAAACATGCACATATACATATACATATACAAGGTACGGAAACGAGAAGGTTACAGCACGACGCATACCACGATCGGAGCTCACGTTCGCCCGGTGATTCGATAAAAGAACCGTGAAACGAGTTGCAGGAAGGACCGAAAAGCATTTTCGGAGCGCCAAGATTAACGGATGGCAGGATATTCGGGTTGTCCGGAATGCGGAGGGTAAAGCGGAAGACGCACGAATGGAAGAACCTTGAGGAAAAGTTGAGCGTGAAGCGAAGGGCAGCCGGGAAAAACATACAAATAAATTTCAGGAAAGCGACCCGATAAAGCTTTTTCGACTCTCCTGTCGAAAACATTGAATTATACAAAAATTTAATATCAGAATCACTTTTTCTTTGTATCTGTAATATTCAACTACAAATGTTATTATTATTATTATTGAAAAATAATAAAAATATTATAGATGTTGAACTATTGATCGGCGAAGTAGAACGGGCTATCGAACACATAATTAGTTTTTTTTTAATCCAGAGAATGCGGCAACCATGTGAACGCGGGTATGTCCGGTATGCATACACGTTACAAAATATAATAATATGCACGAGGACAGGAAGAGGTCCGCGGGATGTGTGGTCGAGCGGAAGTGCTCGGATTTTGCTCAGGGCTCGGCGAGAACCGGGTGAAAAATTTAAGAGACGCATCGCTAAAAAAGAAATTCTGGCATCGATCGTATGCTAAAGAAACAATTGTAAACTTAACGTAGAATTGTGATAGAAAAATTAATATACTACTTCGTTAAATTTACATTAAATAATTGAAAGTGAAATGTCCCTAAATTTTTTAATAGACCGAACGTTAATTTTCGATCACAATTGTGCATAGAATTTATTAAACCAATTGTTGCATGAGAACTTTCTGGCCGGTACATTGAATTTATATACGAATTTTTTCGAAAGTATATAAAAGTGTCTCGAACATTTCTATCGGACATTAATCTATTCACAATCGTACATGCTTTACACACGCGGATGTACATGTATATCGGGGGCTTTCACCTGTCCGGAGGACTTCCTTCCTGCAAAACCAAAGCAGACTTTCGGTGTGATCGACCTCCGTCCGCGATAAGAATCGAATCGCCACCACGGTGTATCCTCGGGTGCGAATTCGTACGCATGGCGCATCGCCGATGTGTGCGCGACCGGACACTCACTCATAAATATATCGACCGCTGAGAAACGAAAGGGCGCAACTCAGACGCTTTTAAATTCATTTAAATTCAGAGATATTTTTCAGAAGCTTAGATGTTTATGTCTGGATTGAAAAAAAATTCAATTTCATTCATTGTTTCATTGCTTCCCACCCTTGTATTAAAAATTTTTCAAACTCAGTGGAATTTGAATTCAATCAATTTTTAACATTTAACGAATTAATTTCGCGAGACGATCTTTGCAGGTTTTTAGCAGCTATGTGGACGTTCATTTGGATTTAAAAAAATGCACGGCTCAGTCACCTTATGTAAATGACTTCCCTTGTCCTTGGCGATAGTTTTATCTCCTCGGCGAGATAAAACTATCGCTCGGTAACATTTGTCCTGATTACCATTTGCCTTGTTGATTCGTGCAATTTTAAAAAAAGGCCAACTTCAGTCCGACGACATTGGTCACTCGACTGATAATGATTTTCGTGAGCTTTATCGTGTGCCGTAACATTCTAATAACACACATAGTACAAGTAGCCTAGTACGAGCGCATGGAGGCTCCGCTGAGGTGGAAGCATAAATACTCCAGCGTGAGGGGAAGAAGTCTCTCCGACGTTGCGAAACAGGTGTTGCGAACATAATGCCACGCATAACGGAAAGCCATCGCGGGCTCTCCCAAGAGACGTTGTTCCTCTTCCAGCCTCATAGTTAATGCAGTATATTTGTACCTACAGATATAACAGCTCTAGGCTCGTGACCAGACAATTTTTTTTCATTCGGCTATAAAAAAAATATATAGCGATTTTACGGTTTGCGGTGTCTCTCCAAAACTACGTCCCGATGAGCTAGAGCTGAGGCCAGACCCATAAAAGGGATTTTGTCTTCACGAAGTAGGAACATATTTCATAATAATCTTTTGTCTTTCATAAAATATATAAGATGAATAAAATTCACAAGAGTTTGTATATGTAACACTCATTTATTTTCCTCGCCGAGTAACGAGAAAAAACAATATCATTTTGCGAACGAATTTTAAATTTCAGTGATTCGTCACCACTGAACGCTGAATGTAGTATCGACTTATACTTATGTGCGCTGATTGGATGGCGGGTAAAAAAAAACAAATCGACCGTAGGAAGAGGAGGAAGAGGACTTTCGTGTCGGAAGCTCGAGTCGCGGACGTTGCACCATTATCGATCGCTCGGGCACAAAGTCCCTCGAGATCTCGCGAGTGTCGGCACTCGGCTGTGCCCGCAAAGGTGTAGCGGCACTGTAGCGAGCCACGTTGTCTGTAAACCGACTGTGTGTACACTGCACACGTGTCGTAGCGTCTGCAGTCACGCCGCATCAGCTCCGCAGGACAGAAGCGGATCCTGTAGGTGCAGCGACAACGATCGTTGCATAATTTTTTTTTTCCAAATCGTCGCTTCGTCGATCGAAAGACATTGTATTTACTAACACTATTAGCTAAATAACAATGCATTTAAATAATTGCCTAAATTTAAGAACACTTCCGTGGAAGAATAGTTTTTTTTACTCATCATTTTTTAGTCTGTATATATTTCAGAATCAGATAAGTTAAACAACAAGAAAATTATATTTCACCAATAAGTTATGTTCTCCCAACGAGAGAAAAAAATCTTCGAAAATATTAAAATACCCCGAGATTCAGATTTATTAATATAAAAAAAATGTCTATCCAACATTGATGTGTCAGGACGGCAAAACCGCTGGAGGAGAGAACGAGCATGGCAGCATCGACGTTGGCGACGCTAGAGGGCGAAAAAAACAAAAATAAAAACACGAGGACCAGACGAAACGACCGAGGGGTTTTTCCGGCTCGAGAGTAGCGACACTGTTGAAAAAAAAGCGTGAAAAAAAAATATAGATACGCGAAGTGTCTGGCATAGCAATGGCATCGACGGCAGTGGATGAGTCTGTGGAACGGCAGAAGCGCGAACAGGAAAAAAAGCGTCTGGCGTAGCGGCGAGAGGAAGAACTGCTCGAGCAGTTTGGATCTCCGATCCAAACGCGCTCGCTGGCGCTACGCGGATCGGGGTGCCGCTTGACTCGGCTGCCGGCGTGCCGCGTGTCCCCGACGACTCGACTCTCTTGTGCGCCTTCGCGATGCAATATCACATTTCTCGAGCGGCGAAGCGCGAACGAAAACAACGTCGGGCCGGTTATTGTCTCAGCGTGCATTACGTAAATGAGGGTAGCTCCACCGTTAGCCCATTGTGTCCGACGATGGCGACGTCGAGTTCGACGCGTCGGTACTTCTTCTCGCCGGGTCCCGCATCCGGCGCCCCATACGCTTCTCGACTCTACCCCCCCCCCCCCCCCCCCGCTTTGCTCCCGACGCCATTCGTCTTTGCTTCGCGCTCGCGGATTCTAATCACCGTTCTGCGGAGAAAAGTGTTTCTTCTGTGTTCATTTTTCTTTCCATTTTTTCCCCTCGCGTCATAACACCGTCGCCATAATTAGGCAAACGATTTTCGCTTTTGTCGACACTATTTTTCCGTTCCGTGGGTTCTTAGTAGGAAACCATGATTGAAATAAACTGGCTAATTAACAAAAAAAAATCGGTCTCTATCTTTACCGACAACAATTTCTCTGTGAAATTAATAGAACTTTTTATACATGTATATATTTTGTATGGTATAGTATATTACTCTACAAGGGCAGAAAGTTTGAGATTCGTGCACTGCGCGCCAAGGGCATCACAGCGCGCAGTGCAGGGCTCTCAAATTTTTTTCTTTATTTTCGGCCGAAAGTACGTTAACTAATAAAATCACCAATCGTTACAAATCAATACTCTAGTATGTTTTGATGCCCGCCCCGACATTTGCGGCACGAGCGAAGCGAGTGCGGCTGGTCGGGGGGGGGGGGGGGGGGGGGCATCAAAACATCTAAATGGACAAAACAAAACAATCAAGTTACACTCATCTGAACTAGATAATGAATTTTTGTGATTTACTAGCCATTTTTTGTAACCTTCATAGTTTGACAAATATTTGTCAGCAGATATTTTGGGTAATGTATCTGTCCGTATAATGAGGTTAGTTTCTGCATCAAAGTTTCGTAATATCTCTTCATCGTCCGATGAATCACTAGATGATGATACCATGTTCATCTTTATGACAATTTTTTAAATTATAACTATCAATGTAAACAGCAAACTTAAAATTCACAAAAACAATTTTGAGGTTATCCGGCAGTAGCGAGCTACACTCGTCGGCTGTAGTGAATTCTGTTTTTTCGCTGCCTCGTACATCAGTTCAGTGCATAACTAGTTTCTTGCAGCTCACTAGAACAGGGCGCATGCGCGCCCCTACCTGAGCATAAATGTGAGACTTTGGGCCTCGCGACCGAAGCACATTTTTCCACTCGAATCGACTTCGCTCAATAATCAAGTATTTTTGGAACTTGTGCAGTATTTTTTTAATAGTATTAAAAATGTTCAATACCAATGAATTTTTGTATTAAAAAATCTAGCTTTACCTCGAAAGCTGCAAATAGGTTTCATTGTTTTTTTTTTCTTATTACGTTGCGCCAACGAAGTAATTTATTATACGGGAAATTACTCGAGCTTCCACCCTACAATAACCGGACACTGATGCAGGGTTCGAATTTCCCTGAAGCGAAAGCTTCCGATTCGTTGACCCTATGGCCCAGTTCAGAAAGGAGAGAACGAAACGCGGTCAAACTTTAATGCATCCGATGACCGATATCCGCCGCGGGTCCGATCGAATCTATCGACAGAATCCTCGACCGACTGCCCAGAATATTTGCGTATCTTCCGCTACGATAATCTACCTCGTAAGTTTATACCATAAAATTTTTCCTCAATACTAGAAAAAAAAAAACCTCTATTTTCTCCAAATTCCAAATTTCGTGTGATGTCATGTTCCATTTTGCCCCTCCCCTCTCTATGGAACAGCTCGCCGCTCTACGCTGTGCGGGTATCCCTGCGATTTTTTTTTACCAAAGCAACACCTGCTTCCCTCCCGAACCGAGTCACCCTCCTGCGTGACTTCAGAGGGCTGAATTTTTTTTCTTTAATGTCTCTTTGAATGCTCGGAAAAATATACCAGAACCAAGGAGCGGCCATTGCGATTTCGCCGACGAAATTGCGAATCCTCGCTGAAGTTGCACCGCTCATACATGCGCCCTATTCTGCATGCACGGGAAGTTGAATTGCCTTTCGTTAGGGCACGTGCCCTAGATCGTCCGTGATACCGAAAGATCTGCCGATGAGAAGCTGAACCCCGCTCCTTCCCCAATGCCCGCTTTCCTGTAGAATAAGAGAATCGATCGGAGGGGGTTCAATTATTCAGCGAATACACTAATTTCAAGTGCGAGCGACTCGAGGGACCCGAGACACTCCGCCGACGACGCGCCTACGGGCCACTCTTAGCGTAGCTGCTTCTACGGCTGTTGCCGCGACGGCTGCCGGTGCGTGACTCGCTAGGGCCTGACGTTGCCACGCTTTGTTTGCTCTATGTGTACGAAACATATAATGATGCGTGTAATTTTTACATTGTAAATTATCCTTTCGTCACACCAAGTTGAGATCTATTACTATTATTATTATTATTATTAATATTATTATTTGAGTTTTTAAGAGTTGTCTGCTACTTGTTCTTTGAAAGGGAGCTTTGAATCGATCTACAGTTATTATTTCATCGGCTCTGCTGTTTCGATTTTTTAAAAATTATATCTTATTTTTGTGAGTTTTATTTCACAAGGTAAAAATCATTATTATTACTCTGTGATTTTTTTCGATTACTTTCTTCGTGTGTTTGTGGTTATTTATGGGAGTTTCTTATCGACCTAAAGTTTATTATTATGTGGATTATTGTTATTATCGCAGTGCCTTGGTGAAATAAGTTTGGCAATGAAACAACTGGTTCCTAATGGCAGATTTTTCAATAATAATGAAACGGTTGATCGGCGAAATATTCGAAGATTTTTCTTACGCAATTGTCCTCGATGTAACGCAGTCGCGTGTTAACCTATACCGTAAAAGTCACGATGCGCCTGACACAGTGGCTGAGACACGGCTGCGACGGTGACAACTTTCCCTGCAAGTTAGAATCATCCAAGCGGAGAATCGCCGCTCGATCCGTTGGGATGAAACTTATCCGCTCGGATACTTCGAGAATACCGATAATTTCTATTGGCGTTCAAAGCGCGAGATAATTATTCGCCGAAATTGACGTAAGCCATCGGCTTTAATTTAAAAATCCCAATAAAATGATTATTTTATATTACATTTAATATTATATTTTATTATAATATTCAACCCCATAGAAAACTTGAATCTTTAGCGACAATCGCTGAGACAGCTATGAATATAAATAAACTAAATAAATCTTATTTAAAAAATATTTAATATAAAAAAGAGGGATATTCATTCGAGCGAAATTAATCGGTAGATCGAAATGTTCGATAGTTCGAAATTATTTTCTGAATAATTAAATAAATATGTCGCCGCGCATCGTCGATTAATTCGTTCTATTTGAAGAGTCGCACGCATGGATCACGGATCGAAGGTTAGGAATTCGAGGCTCGCGTCGCACCGGGATACTCGAGAGTCGAGTCAACGTATGCCGCAGCCTTTTCAATATAATCTGTCTCCCTTTCTCCCGTTCGTCCCTACCGTTTATCGTCTCGGACCGCGCCGCCTTTGCCGCAGTATCGGAGACGCGTTTTCTTTTCAGTGTTTTTTTTTTCGGGCCTCGCGTGAAACAGGTATTTGGGATAACGCCGAAGTGGGGATCGGCGGAGAAAAAACTCTTTGCGTGATGCAGTAAGGACAACAAGGTCACACACGGGACAGGGCAAGAAAAGAAAAAGAAGTTCCTCATCAGCGTGCAGCTCCGGCAGAAGCGAGTACTCAACTGATATGCTTCGAGTCACCAACGATACGCTTCAAGTCCTTTTTACCACTGATGAAAGGAATTCACAATTTCACCGAAGCATCGAAAATATATTTTCATGTTTTTACATTTTTATTCAAAAATGATTTTTCATCTGACAATGGATTTTTAGTGCTTCGGATTTTATGTAGTTTTGATTTCGATCGAGAGTTCTCGAATTACGGGCGGAAAGGAAAATGGCGAAAAACGGTTGTTTATCAACGATTATCCGCCACTTTTTTTGTATTCGAAACTTGATGGGTGTGCGATTTTATTTTGCACGTTAATTGGGTTCGGATATTGAGTTGCGAGAAACATGGATAACGGTTGTATTGCTATTCGATTCGTTCCGTGACGTCGAGAGCCAGCGAAAAATAGTCGGAAGAAACAAGAGTAATCGAGGAGCCGAGAGATCTCTGGTCTCTGCCGAGAGTCTCGAGGCAGTCAGGTGTCGCGGTGGACGAAAACCGTTATAGCCGGCAGGCGAACACGCAAGTGGACAGGGTTCTTCGGGATGTTCGTAACTGCAATTTCTGAGGACAGCGTCGCCAGTTCGCTTCGTTCCCGGCGTACGTCGCAAGTCCCCGCATGCTCATCTTTTTCCATGCGAAGATAAGAAAATCTTAAACGAATAACTTTGTCACTTACTTTGGCGCGTTTACTCAGTCTCCAGCTGCGTTTCCTTGTCGTGTCGGTAAAATCCACAGATCGGCCGTACACACCGTCGCACGCACGGAAAGAAACAAATGACGAACTTCGAGTAACATGAAAGACAACACACGCTAACACTTGAGGTTTGCACACGGGAGATTCGACACGGCAGAGAACGTGCACACCGTGCATTCAACGTACGAAACATACACGTTGAGAAAAAAAACGTCCATTGACTACGAACTTCGTGAAACGCACCGAACGGCTTCGCGTGGCCGGCTGGCGCGCTCCGATCAACTCGACTCTGACGAAGCGACGCTTCGGCCTTCCTCCCCACCATGAACTCTGCTTTTTTTCATCCCCTCCATTTCAGCGACACACCGCGTGCTGCCGTTCCGCCATGGACTGAAGATCTTCGGGTCTTCGATCTAACAAAACTTTTCGGCGCCGATAAAACAGAGCGCACATGTGTTTCGAACATTGTTTTCACAAATAATGTCGAACGGTATTTTGAAAAATCATAAATCGTAGATAATGTCGAGGAGCAAAGTTTTGGAGTTAGGATTGAGGATGAACGACCACGTGAGCGGAAATAACGACAGGACTATACGCTTAGATCAATTTTTTTCGAAAATAAAGAATATATCAAATGTATTTTTTTTTATTCGGTACATCTAGATAGAGGTTGTCTGTTGCGGTGCGCGCTTCATTTTGCTATCGCCGTTTTCCGCAACTTCTTCCTTTCGCAATTCATAGATCTGAAAATTTAACGACACGGTCAGAAGGAACGATACGTCGTCGGGGACGACGAAGTACTCGTTTACCTGTATGTACGCTTCCGTCAGCGTTATCATTTGGGGTAGAATTGGTGTTACGTGCAAATCCTGCAATTCGTACCACTGACCAGTGGCGTTGTGCAGAATATGCACCCTATACGTTCCTTGACCCGGTTCACCATCGTGAACTATATTCGCGACTAGGTCGTACGTAGTGTACGGATGAGTCTCCTTCAATTCCGGTGTTAGGATGTCACCTAAATCAACATTTCTGAAAGTACCATCGGAAATATTAAATGTCCATTTTTTACAGTAACGGGTTACGATTTTAAGTGCAGTTGAATTTTTTTTTGTTATAATTTCGAGCAGAAAAAAGTAATCCTCATTTTACTCGACGCAAAAATGGCAGTTTTGACATATCGATTTTCACACCTCACGAAGCAAAATTTAGCAAGGCATGCGAATTTTTTTTCTTAATCCGTGTGATCTCAACACTCTTTCATATTGAGATTGGCTTACTTGATTGGGAAGTTCACGATGGTTGGATTTTTTTCAACGAAAAACGTGTTTTTCGTGAAACGCTGGAAAATAAATTGCGGCGATGAAGTAAACGGCTTCAGATTGATTTAACAGAACGTGAAGGACAGTGTACTTCACCTTGATGTAAAGTATGAGGTAGGGCGGTAGCTCTGTTATTTCAAATCTCTTCATGAAATTGTCCTTATACGTTTTGTACTCTTTTTCCGTCATGGCGTTAAATTTGTTCAACAACGTATACAGATTTACCTATCGATAATAAGGAAAAAAAACTTGATTATAATAAATAAAATTTTGATTTTTACATGAAATCTCGAGACAATGTAAGTTGAGACCTGTGGAATGATATTCTCGGTGAATTGATCCTTGAACAACGGAGGCGGTGGTAAGTCGCACGTTAGATAAAGAAAAGGACTTTCTGTAACAGTTTCACCATATTCGACGGTATTAAGTAACTCGCTTCTCTGACTCTCCTCGAGCTCGAGAGGCGGAATTTTCCGCGTGTATATCCTCATGTGCCCCAAGAAAGTTTTGTATATAATGCTCGAATCTTTTTTCTTGCTTCCGTTCAATGCTAAATGCAGGGCATTGAGAAACCATGATAAAAAGTCGACGGGATCACCTACGAAAATTCGATCGTATAAATTTCTTGCATAATCAGTCTTTAATATCTAATTCATGTTTAATGTCGTCGTTGGCCGTACCCTGTTCAGTGAATTGAAATCTTTTTTTACTCCACAGCACAACGGCCTGCAGCATTTCGTGGGGACTGACATGAGCTTTAAAATTACGGGGGTTCCAGAGTTTTCGCATAAGCTCGCCAAACCTCTGAACCAACAAAAAGGAAGAATCGCCAGGTGGCCTCTTAACATGTGCATAGTTTGATTCTCGCAAGAAAAAATCACGCAACGGTGTTACGTGAGACAAGGCCTGTTATAAAATAAACATTTGATTATTCATTGATTTTGTTAGGTGTTATTTATATTATGCATAATATTTTAACAATTATTGTCAACTACTAGTAACAATAATCATCAAATTTCAAACGTTCTGCAGCTCTTGAGCTGCTTGCAGCTTACCTGTAAAATAACGTTGCAATAGTCATTGGCCTTAATATTGTTCATCCCGACGATTCCCGGAGAGTACATAGAACCGTCTATCGCTCTCGATCGCTTCATGTTTGCGTCCAGGCGAGCGATCTGCGCTTTGCCAAACGTTGGATTGAGTACATACTTGATATCGTCCAACGATGAATCTGGAAGAAAATTATTTTCGCTACAGAACAGAGTTACAGGTATTTATTCATTGTTTTGAAATTATGAAAAAAATACCTGAAGTAAAAAGAATACATACCTACTATCTCATAATTGTCGGGTAGACAATAAAACTTCAGTGTATGAAGATTCAAGAAAACATGATGACTCTCTGCGACACTGTGGGTATACGCATGGGTGTTGGTACCTCTGCCCTGAAAATACTTGCCGCACACCAGACAGGCGTAAACGTTGATTCTGGACAGGGAAACAGAGCACAATTTTTCGAAATCGAAATCCAAAAATTGTCGATTAATTGTGTCGAGATACGGACACAGACGCGGCGCGTCGGTTCTGTGCTTTGAACCGGTACCGTTTCCTGTCGAAACAAACGAAACAGAATGTAAATCCGGATTGCGAGTAAAACATTTTTGAGGTTAAATTCGAACGTACAACAGCCGACTATTTAAAAATAAATAAAAATTTAAAGAAAAAAAAAACAATCAAAAAATGTATTCCTTCAAGACGAAATTTTAAACTTACTTTCATCGTCGTCCTCGGAATCGCTACGCTCCGATAATTTTCTCTTCGATTGGTTATTATTGCTGTTTGATGCCATAATTCTTTAGGTGGCAAATAAAAAAAACACAAAGCCGATTCGCATGTAACTTCGACGTGCGTAAAAAACTTGGATGTGCTGCGATGCCAAATCGATTATCGAACGAGCGTGCTGAACATCGTCCGTGTCTTGCGCACCAGCCGTTTTTTCTCCGCGCAGATCCGCTAATGCTCGTTAGTGACCGTTACAAGTGGATGTAGTTCGGCTCGTCGGGGTGGGCAAGTTGCGAGGAATTAATTCGTCGATGTAACTCGGATAAATTGCTGGGACACGTATCCGAAGTGTCGGAAAACAATAGCCGCGATAGTCCTTATACATTTCGCGAACAAGTGATAGCCGGGTCGACCTTCGCCAACGAGAAAAATGGCTGGTTCTGGAGATTCTAGTGCCGGCTGCTCGCCTTTGAGCAAACTGGGCCTGCGACCGGTCACGAAATGTAGTCTCGTTAAATTCTACGTGCCCGCGATCGGGGTTGGATCGTATACAACCCTCTCTATCAATGTCATGAACCCCAGCCTCATTATCAGGTAATTCCGTCTTTATTCGACCCGACTGCTTATCAATCGCTCGACGATTTTCCCAACTGCGAAGCATCGCAGCAACGTGCTGGACGTACACTCGCATTATTCTGCTCCATGCAATTGTACGACATTGTTACGTAACGGCCTATGCATATCGCGGAAATACTTTGTAATAAGCCGTATTATTACTGCTATGAAACATACTCCATGTAACGATGTTACAGAAAGAAGAATAAGAATAGCATGGGATACAGTCTAATAACTGTACTTAAATGAGGGTATGTGCACTGGCAATTAACCTGTCTAAATCTCAGCAACTCTAAGAAACGCTGTTCGGTGTTCTTAGGTCGCTTATTTTGCATGATCAAGATTGCAATCTTCCATATTTTTACTGATTTCATTTTACATAGACAGAGATACCTTCTTTAATTTTATACATGGTCAAAAAAGACCTTAAACATTTAACAAAATTTATTATTGGCGGGCGTTCACAACATTTTTTGTTTGTTAGGTTCACAACTTTTTTTTAGTTATAAATAACTTATCTAGAGAGAAAATCGTGAATTTTTCTTCTGTATAGGAGAATCAATAAATATTCATCGTTCGTGAACATTCGGAATATTCTTTTTGTTAGTTAAATGTTTTTCTCTTTTGCTAAAAGATATGGTAAATATTTTCTGACGAAAAAAGTTTTTTACAACAAAAAATAATTATAGAGATTAGTTGATGGGCATTGTTTCTTAAATGCTCAAACTTCTCTCAACATATAGAAAAATGTTTCCGTCCAGTTTGCCTCTCCGATTTTCTCAAGCAGACTCCAAATAATCTATGTTGGCAACCCCGTTCAAATTACAAAAAATTAAACATCTTCTAATCTAAGAATTATTAATGTGTAATATGTAAAAAAAAATTTGCAATGTTTACCAATAGTAATATAAAATAGAAAATATTTGATTTTTTTTCCTTATTGTAGGATATTCCCCAAGCGCGACATCACAAATTTTCTATTGGGAAGCACGTTGGTCGGAACAGCATCTTACATCTACACCAGGGAACACATGAAAGCCGCACACACATGCCTGCGAATCACATACAGGTAACGTACCAGAAAAACTTTATTACCTATAATTTTATATTAAATTTTGAATTTTCTCTTTTTTTTTATTTCAGCGCGGCAGGAGCGGTGCTTCTAAGCTTTGGTTCAGTTCTCGTTTGGGCGGTCCTTCGTTCGATCGTACCGCCCAATCCGACAATGTGCACGATTGCGGGCATAGGATCCGGTTTAGCACTCCTGAAAGTCGGCACCAGCTATCTTGATTTCGTCGACGGACAGATCGTCAAGAAGTAACAAACTTCGCCAACCGCAAGCCACTCCCTCCATCTCCCCGAATTTCCTAGAATCGTAACGATCGATAATCAAACGCGTCATCGAAAAAATTATATTCCAACATTTTTTTTTCACAAACATACAAATACATACACACACAAACGAGCAGAGACATAGTTTTTGTGCCTTGATGCCGGCGAGATAATTGATTTCTTGATACCGTACCAGTTGAAAGATTCATATATCTCCACGATTTCGCCTCCATCATATTGAGAGACGACACTCGAGAGTTACGCGTGACGTAAATTTGTATCCGACGTTGCTGTTTGTACAAAACAAAAAAATGGACGAGAAGAAGGCTCGAGTGCGACGACACTCCGTAGAAAAAAGGTGCTAGTCTATCGTGTTCGACTGTAAGAATAATAAAGCCTGTCTGAGAAAAGAGGAACGCTAGATTAATTGACGATCTTTCCTGCGCTGATGAGGCTCAGTAACGAAACGGTTGGGTTGCTGATTCGCGTATCACGGAGTCGGCAAAGTTGATGGTAACATTTGTTTAAAAGTTTCTGCTAGTACGTATCTGCGATTTTTTTTATCGTTGAGTGATTTAATGTGAAGTAACTATAGCTGTAAAATTCGACAGTTCAGACGAAGCAGCAGTCGGAGCGTCGATCAAATTTACGAGCAGCGAACCGGTCCTTCGTTCGGGCGGCGTTGGTATACGGGAGAGGTCGTTGTTAGCTTGGTTACAACCTTGTTTCGTAAGTTTTTATTTTTATTTCAAAATATATATATATTTTTTTCGTTCTGGAAATTAGCCAACGGGCATTGGAGTTTTTCACAACACATACGATACACGACTGTCGTAAAGATATAATTTCCGACGACCGCGGAAACGCATAAGCGCTTTCAGCGAGATCGGCAATAAATAATGAACATTCAGTATCAACGAACGACTCAGCAAAACGAGGAGTAAATCATGTTTTACACTCGTAATAGTATTTTATCAGCATTTCATCGTCGAACACGGAGCCTCGCGCTGTATACAGCGTTTAAATAATACTACCGTAAGTTATTATGGGTTCAATAAAAAAAAAATCTTTAATAGTTAACGACAAAAAATTTCAGGCGCTCTTAAAAATAATTAATTTATTAATAAATTTTACGAGTAACTCACGAATCATTAACGATACAAAATCAATACGATAATTATGAGCTAGCCATGCCTCAAAACTCCGCTCTCTCATTCAATTTAAAAATCCTTGGCACGCGGAGCTTCAGTCTCATATTTACAAAGGCGATCACACTGCCGCGAATAACGCGAAATAACAACCTCCACGTATATTCTCTTGTAAGCTCGTGTCATTGACTCATCGATAAAATTGATAGGGAAGAAGCTCTTCGGTTCGGTATCGGACGCCGTTCATAATTCACTCGTGGCTCAACGGAGGTTTTAATTTATCGATCATTATTAATAAACTCCTCTTATCGTCCGGATGAAATATGGACAGTGTCTATTCTGACTTGGCGGAGAAATAACGTTCGAGTGATCTAAGAGTCGTTCTAGGCAATTTCCTCGTTCAAATGTAACTGCACCTCAGATTCGATTACGTCGCAGCTCCGCTTAATATCGCGACCCGATATCGATCCAAATTCCAGCCATTTTATCTTGCCAACATCTTTTTTCTATCGTTTCCAACCGATATGCAATAACAGCTACCGTACTGATAATAATTTTTCTTAATTGTAATAATTCGTCTCCAATTTAAATCATCGAATCTTAAAAAAAAAAAAAGATTACACCCATCGAAGCAAAAACTCGAGGGTTATCAAAAAGTCATCGCATCAGAATTATTGTCTAGGTAGATAAATATCCCTAAGTATATTTAGATAAATTATATTAATTTTCTCGTTTAATCTATCGAGACTTTCTGAACATTTTTCTTTTTTTAAGATAGATTCTATGGGGAATGTAAATCTTCGCCGGACGAGTCAACCGTCGACGAACTTTCAACTTTTCAGTCGTTATAAAAAATATCATTTCTCAGCCAGGACGACTCAACTGTCTACAACCTTTTCACTCTTTCATGCGCCAGCCAGCACGATTACACGCTTTCGTGTCCAAAGAGCCGGTCGCTTATTTCGACCTGGATCGATCGGAGCATCGGACCTTCAATGTTGTGTTCTCGAGTCCTCGAGCTCGTTCCCTCCTTTACGTCGTCGACGTGCTTCGCACGCTCGTGAAGAGCTTGGGCGATGAGGACGTCGAAGATGCGATTGCGTTTGTAACAGCTTCCGCAACGGAATCCGTTATTCTCTCGATGGCGTCCTTGACGGGAAGAATATTGGAATTCTCGGAGTGATCGTGATCATCGGCATGATCGTGTTCGCTTCCGTCCTCGTGATCGTGCTCGCCACCGTGCGAATGCCCGTGTGAATGCGAGTGGGAATGTGCGGCTGGAAAAACATAAGAAAAGACACGCGAACATTATCATTGAGTAACATTTCATGACACACTTCCGGCGAGGTATGCGTGACATTAGATAAATTATGTAATAATAATTGCACGAGACTTGGAAAGCTATAACGATGAAGGAAAAAAAAACGTCACAATTGATGAAGAATATTCTTTACCAGATATGTGAGGGAGATTTCGCTACGTGCGGTAGTCATTTTCTCATTTTATAAGAAAGAAAGGTCGTACGAAATGTGGTGGAGAAAAATTAGTTTTTCACGCCAGTTAAACACAAGATAGGAAATCTTTTCTAAATTTTAACACAATCTATTAGTCGATTAGTTTTTTACTCCGATTGATTAGAAATTGGGGGAAGATTGTTCGTCCGGCGTACTTCTTATTACTAAGTCAGATAATACGGACAACCGATATGTATATATCTGAAAAATGGAGTGGAAAAGGAGATAGGAGGGCCTTTATGGAGATGCCTGCGTGAAAGCCGACGACGAAAGTCGGTCGATGCACGCGACGGTCCGTCGACCCCGGGTCCATGGTCGTCTAGCTTGTGTTGCCAGTGGCGGGGAAAGCACGCGTATAACCGCTGCGCGATATCGCATCTTGTGTAGGTGAGAGCCTTGTAATTACGACGAATCGTCGCGGATTACATGGATTTTTTCTACGGGTAAAAAAAACTGGAATGGGGTCGAGAAGCACGTGATCAAAGTGGCTAGAAAAAATCGAAGAATAACCGGCAGGGCGACAATTTGTTGTACCATTTCTCTATGGAACGTAACTACCGGTTGCAGATAGATGAGTTAGCATAGATCGATAGGATCTGATCTGATTACGATAAAAAAAATTCTGACATTTTTAACTAGTGAAGGTCGGGATTAATTTATACATTTTCTAATATTTTAATATCATTTTTCACTGCTGCTATCACTGGACGAATCAAATTCCCTTCTGGCACACATAGAGAGATTGTCTTTATGGACTTGTAAAAAAAATATTGACTTGCCGATTTATTCGATGTTTTGCTACAAGCCCGCCACGTCAGAAGGTCTCGCCCACTTTAATCGGTAATTAAATCTAGTAGCTAATTATAAACAATTAATATTGAAAATAAGATTTTGGAACATTGAAAGGTTGCCATAGTTTGTACAAGCGGAATTCACTACCTTCGTGCATAATTTAAAATGATAATGAATGCATAAGTTCCCGGTGAATCCCGTTTATGTAGATTGTGAATACACATCGTGCGTGGAGCGTCGCGTGGAAGGAATGCTCGTCCCGCTACTTTTCACGAGTCTCAGAAAAAAAAAAAAAAACGAAAATCTTCAACAGTCTCCGAGTGTTGCGCAACGCGCGTGTATTATAACGCATTTGTGGCTTTCGATTCAAGGTCGGACAGTTAAACGTCAAACGATTCCCGCAAACTACGTTTTACCACGACGGTTGAGTCATTCGATAATTCTACAAAACTACATGGAATGCGCGCGAAGCTCAGGCATGAACGTTGTTTTTTTTCCAGCGTACGTAACGACCTAATTGTTATTATCATTGCCGAGACCACAATAGAGAATTGCCATTTGTAAAGGATTTTTTTTTCGAAATTTTTCAAAATACCTTTTTTTTTGGTTTCTTTTTTCATGTAGCAGTGACGTAACTGCACTGAGATTACAAAATGTCCTGGCTGTCTGTAATATTTCAATTATAGAATACTTAAAAAAATAAAGATTTCGTTGCAAGTTGTGTGCTTTTATTTTTTCATTTTTCATTTTTCACGTAGAGTGCGTGTAAAGATTTTGAAATTCAACTTTTTAAACACGTTCCAGTTACCGACATTAATAAAGTTCATCGATCCCTGGTCGAGCGCGTATTGCGGCGGCGTAGATAGCGAGTCCGCTCACGAGGACACGCAGTGTCAAATATATCCGAAATTATAGTACGACAAACTGTTTTATCTAATCGCCCGAAATTGTACGGGGAGATCAACGAAATGACATTGGGCAAGTTCCTAGGTACGCGAGAGGTAAAAAAAAATTCACGGCGGCACGATTGTTACAATATTTGCATTCCAAATATTTCAAAGATTTCGACGATTCGTAACGTTAAAAAAAATAACGTCAATTATCAAACATTTCTAACTGCGACGGTCGAACACTTTGAACTTTCTTCTTTATCGGAATTCCCATAAACTTCTTTAAAATCGTGGCTGCTAACGTCGAAGACACGAAGGGCTCACGTGTTTTTAATAGGACTTGAAAAACACGCGAATACTTTCGGGTACCTGAACGAGTCTTGTCCCTGGAGAGTAGTGCTGATTATCACCTGCAGTGAGAATAACGATAATGAGACACGTTGCTGTAACTTCTGTATTTCCGTTTGTTGCTCCAATTATCGCGGTCGCGGTCAATATTATGGACAGCCCACTGTGTACATGACTGTTTTACCAATAGGGTACTACTTGCAGCATGCATATTAATTTTTAAATCATAGAGTACGAAAAGATGATGCGAACACGCGATTTTTGCCCGTGACTCTGCTCGCCGCCTAACCATGACCCCGCGGTTGCAACGCGTGCACGTCGGGTGCAACGTGTTGGTCTTCTACGGTTAATCGATCATCGCCAACTCCGACCAGCGAACGTGAGCGTGAGTCGCCCCAGTGCGCGGTGAAGGAAAAATGGACCACCGGGGTGAAATAAACCACTAGGAAAAAAAAACGGAAAAATTCATTTTGAGGCCAAAAAGTATCCGTTCCTTATGAAAAAATAAACTGTTAGTATAAAAGCCAAAGGCGAAGAAACAACAGACTGTGAGGTACTTCCAAACCAGAACGATTAAAACATATTCACGGTGAAGTTGAGAGGTATCCCATCTCGCCCCAACTCCAATTCTTTTCTGATACCAGATATAATTTTTATCAATATATTTTTTGTTTTTTTTTTTTGCTTTTTTTTTGTTTTTTCTTATCGAAGTCAATAGTTACGCTTTCATCGTGACGAGCTTAATTTTTTAGTTATTCCATTATGCCCTGGTCTGCTCTGTATAGCATCGTGCCGCATTCAAAGAAAGGCAAGGACGTACCGCGAGCTAGGATCGCACCGGTGGTAACGATAGTGGATGAAGCAACTTCCGGATCAGACCTTTCCTCTACCCATCATCGGAGTCCATCTATCACTATACGTTCGCTTTACCGACTTTACCGCTTTACTCCGAAATTGCTTTTCACTCGTCGAAAACTTTCGAGCGACCCGTCTCGTTTCGTGCGCCAATTTGAGCTCCCTAGACCTTTGGCCTTTGTGCGTTCGGCCCGAAAGGCGCGAGAAACTCTCTTACGTGAAAGCGATATTTTACACAAAAAAAAAAAAAAAAGAAAAACCACCCACCGCTGGAGGAACTCCAGGAGATTTTGTAATCAATTGGCAAGAGTCAATTAACTCCGCGGGAATGATAAAGCTAACACGAGTCTTTCCAATTTCTCATTTGTTACGCCGACGGAAACTATGTGGGGAATTTCCGCAATCGGATCTGCGATTATCGTCGACTGTGTTCTGCGCACGCGGACAAACTCGCTTTGAAATTTGAAGCTAATCGACTTACTCCGTGGTATCAAACTCTGCGGTAACTCGGTCAGCTTCGACAAACGAATATCATTTGTACAGTCAATACCGCGCTTCTAAAATAGCCCATCCAACTATGTAACATTCAGTGGGTTAATCAATGTAAGAGCACATTTAGGTATTTGTCACTCACAACTCTAGCAGGAACACCTGCTAGAGGGTGCTCTACCGGGGTGCTGCTTTCTACCGGGATAACGGTGATAGAGATTTTGGTAGAGTTATGAATAGCAAAGATTTAAATGTGCGAGCTTAAATGGATTCCCAGCCCGAATCAAAATCAAGTCAAATTCCTCAGCGAGTAAGAACTCACTGCCTCGACACGACGCTTTTCCAACCTAATGTCCGTCAATATCACCAACGTCATGCATTCATCGTTTCAGAAATACGTCACCCACACGAATAGCATTTCAACGCCTTGAACTCGAGTAACTCACTAGCCAGCTGGAGACCAAGCATGAGCATGAATCCCACGATAATAGCCGCCAGTTGAAGCAATCCGCTCTTGTCGTTGGCTCTTTCCCTCGCGAGCACCTCGAAGAATACGACGTACAGCAGAGTTCCAGCGGCCATACCCTGAAGGATCGTCGGTGTCGGGCCGAGATTCTCGCTGTCGTTCTTGAAGTGTCCGAGAGCGAGGCCGACTCCGATTCCGAGCGGAGTCACCAGGGAGAACACCGAGAGATAACCGAGGACCGTTCTCGACGAGGCCCCGGCGACGTAGAGCTCCATTCCAACGCAGAAGGCGATAACGAGCTTGTGAGTGGCAATAGCGGCAGCCAGGTAGACCACCGAGCTGATGGACGGCTCCAGACCGACGGCGAGACCCTCGAAGATCGCGTGGAAGGACAGCGCTACGACTGCGAGAAGTCCCCGGACGGAAGTGTCCGCCTTCGTCGGTTCGCTCGTCGCCATCGGTGCCGCGGATTTTCTAGTCGAGAAGTTTCCCTCCGCGCCGTCGTCGAAGCGCCCCGTAACGTGGCAAGGCTCGTTCGAGGACTCGATCGAATTCATGGAGCGCACGAAGAGCGCCGGAAGAACTTCGGCCTCCTTGGCTAGGTCACTCTGTTGCACGATTGAGCAGTTTGACGATGTCTTCCCTTCCGGTCTCGACTCCGGCTTGTCATCCGCCTTCTCGCCGTACTTGAATCTACCGACACGCCAGGAGGAGGCCCGGTTGCTGCTGTTGCTGCTGCTGCTCGTCGTCGTGCCCGTCGCGGCCGTCACCGTCGATATCGTCGTAGTCGAGACCGAAGTCGATGCCTGCTTATTACATCGCCTCACCGACACCGTTCTGTAAAGAAGATCCTCCGAAGGCTTGCTCGTCAATGTCGCGTGGACTGTTTCCTCGACGAGATAGACGAGGAAGAAGCCAATGCAGAACAGCAGCTCGGCCATGCTCAACGTTCCTAGGCTCATCAATTGACCGTTCGACTGGTGACGCTCCACGCTCTGACGCACTTCCGGCGCAAGGTGGAGGAATGTTGTGAAGAGCAGGACACCGCCACCGAAACATAGCAGCAGCGACGTCAGCAGACCCTGTATTCGATCAGTTTTTTTTCTGTTTGACTTTTATTTATTTTTTTTGTCATTGGATTTTCGAAAGGATCTTGCGGGAGTTTCTTAAAGGATACTCGGTCGTAACTTGCTATGACTTCCGGTTAATCGACAGCTCTTTTAGAGTTCCAGTTTGAAAAAAAAATATTTCGCTTTCATCTGACTTTAAAGTTTCATCATAACAATAAATCTAGAGTTTCTTTTTCTTTTTTTTATACTGGATCGTGTGGATAGAAATTTTGTGGCTTTACATCAGGAGCTGAAAATGTCCTGACGTAGCCTTCTCAAGTCACAATGTAACTGCTGCAAGTTACGTTAAAAAATTTCTATCGTGATTAAAATCTACCGTGCAGTCTTTGAAAACGTCGAAGTTCGAAGGGGCGTGTACGTAAGAATAGTTTCTTCCAACGTAACTCGAAATTCCTACAAGACTAAAAATCTGAGGCGCAGACTTTGAAGTTTCATGACTATGATCAAGACTAGAATTTTTGTTTTGCTTATTTTTCACTTGAGTAATTTCCGTATCTTGAGCGTGGAAATTGTTTTAAATTAAACTCAAACATTTCTACTCGATCTGCGGCACAGCAGAACGCACTACAGAGATGGCCCAGCGTGCTGTGCCACTGCCTTGCAGCTTATGCTGCACCACTGCCGATTACTTCGATCAATTTTATCGTTAAACGAGCCGTTAACAATTCGTGGGTGGACGGAGAGTGTACAGGCAATGCGGGATCTCTCCGGGCTTGTCATTCTTCATCTTAACTGATGAAAGAACTCAACAATGTTTAAAGGTACACTTGTTCCATTAGTCCGGATGCAAAGAGAAGTACGACCGAGTATAAAAATGTATTGAAAAAAATTGCAGAAACTCATCGCTGATCCTCTATTCTAACGATGTCTTACGCCAGCGTACTTGACTCGATGTGTCGTAGCTCGTCGATGCGTTCGTCGTTGTGCTCGAATTACTGCTCGATATTGCACGGCAATTCTCACGGTTTTTAAATCGGCACCGACCGACGACCAGCGGCAACATTCCCAGAACCAAGGAACCCAAACCGAGAATAAGCATCGCCCCGATCTTGGCTAGGACCAGAGTCGTGTTGGCCGAAGACGTTGATACGTCCGGGTTGTTTTCCATTTCTTCTCTTTATTTTTACGCTTTTAATTACTGTTCATACCACACTGACACTTGGCCTTTTTTTAAATGACCATCTTATCGACTTCGCACTTTGCTGTCAACAATTTCTAATTATTATTTTTTTTTTAATGCATTTTGTTATCGGTAAATGATATCCTTACGGATCGTACCGGCACGACTTTGGCCTCCGTCACGTGAGCAATTGTCGGGTCAATGTACGAGCAGCATAACGAGTGATCTTGAAAAAATTATCCCAGGAGACTCGTGCGGTAGAAATGTTCTTATCAGCGCGGACGGCCACGCACAATGAATGATGTCCGGTAAAAAGTGATTTTTCCTCCTCTTTGACCCGCGGCGTTATCAGCGCGCTGGTCTCTCGTCGGCCGAAGTATCAACAAGACCGCACCGTCAATGTCTTGGCCGACTCATACTTCACTGTTCATGGAAATTTTCTCCGCAAACTCCCGGACAGATTTTCAAGTTGGTGCAATCGCTACCTAAGCCCGGACACCCGTGCAGTTATTCGCCCGAGAGTACAGAACGAAGTCTGAGTATCGCGGAGACGCGCACAAGGTGCCCTCGTGTCTCACGCTCCCGTCTGGATCCTCCTACTTCCGGAGTCCAATTAACAGACGCAGTGACATCCTCGCATGGTGTCCTTCGCTGATAAAAAAACCAACAAAGATAACTCGCGCTTTTAAAAAATGTTTCTCTACAAATTTTTTACTCCAAAATGAAGATTTTTTATTTGGCACCTCAAAATCAAAATCGAATAAATCTTCGAATAACTGAGAAATATTCTCGCTCACTGTTCACTTCGACTATAGTTTTATTATTTATTTGAACTCTGAATCAATTGTCGGAAAAATTTGATGTGGAAGAATGAACGAATGTCCCGCCGAAAAAAAAAACTAAACAAATTCTTGATAAAGAAACGAAGTCGTGTCCGAACGGTCGCGCACGCACACTTGAACTCTGGATCCCGAGTTGCTCAGAGACGAGCCGACTTCGAAAGTTTTCTCCGCGTGCCTGCCTTTCTTCCTTGACCGAGATGTTTTCCCTCTCCCCGACCTGACGAGTCAACGCGGAAGTTCGCTATTCGGGAGTTCGTCGCTCATCGGCAACAGTAAAAATGCTCGTGGCCCGCACAGGACTCGCGGCGAGCGATTATTGTAAACTGTACGCGCGCTATCCGCGGTCCCAAGATTTTATTTCCTCGCGGGGCGGGGAGGGGAGCGTTAATTCAACCGCGAATATAACGGGTCCCGTCGTACGTGATCGATCGAACGATGAATTCCCACTGCGTGCTCCGATTCGCTTTAACATTCGCGATTTTATAGCGCTGTTTTCTCTCAATTTTTTTTTCTTACGTTACATCTTTTTTGTCCATTATGCTTCTGTGCTCGAATTCCGCGCACTCGTGTCCGGGTCTGACGACGGCCGTGAACGACTCTCGCACTGTGCGACTCGCTGTACTAACCGAAGTTTTTCTGACTCTTATTGAATCATACTTTTTCTCACCATCTTTCATTTATTTATTTCTACTTATATATTTTTTATTTTATTTTTTACGCAGATTAGGATCCGAGCGGCGAAGGAATATCCGTACGCGAGGTGGAGAGAGGAGAGCGAGCACCAGCAGTACCCGGCACGACGTCCTCGCCGCGATGCAGCGAACCGGACACTCCTGGAACGAGGGGGTCTCGTCGAAGGTTATCCCCTCGCACGTCTTACGTCGTACCTCCACCACTTCCTTCCCTCCCTATTGCCGTCCCGATCCTCGACACGGGTACCTACATACATATCTTTATAGATGTATATACGTCTGTTTATGTAGATATTACTATATACGTGCGAGTCCCTCTCGTCTCCTCCGCTGCTCCCGCCCTTGCCCTCCCACGCCCCCGTATTTGCCCACCACCGACAACGAAAAGTTATTGCTCCAATGAAGTTTACACATCTGTAACTGGGCTATCTCGCGCCCGCGCGCTCCGACTCTCCTTTTCTCTCTTTTTCACTCTCTTTCTCTCTCAGTGTCGATCCGGACCCATTGTACCGTCCCGGAGTTATAACGAGCGTCGAGCGAGACGATCCATCGGACTTTGCGAATCGAGCTCACACTCTCAGGTCTCGCTATCAAAGCCGCGAACGCCGGACACGCTTTGTCGGCAATTGCTGTAATTAAAAATTCTGGGAGGCCTTGAGAGATTATGTAGATTTGTCTGCGGGAGTGTGGAATTTTTTTGAAAATTCTTGGGAGGAATGTTAGAAATCGCAGGGATTTTTTATTATTTTTTTTACTAAGGTATCTACTAAGCTCACCATAGAATGATCAAAATTATACTCCGAATTACGGCATATTCAATCTTCTACTGTTCATAACTCTATCAGAAAATGAGTCTATTGTATTAGAACTCTACCCGAATCAAAGTGAAACTCTACCGAAATACACTGTGAGCGTCTAGCTCTGTGTTCCGGTATAATTTTATTATAATTCTACCGCAGTTTTTAACTTTCTGGTAGATTCCTCATCGGGTAGCGTTGTTTTCTGATCGAGTTGTTATCTGGTGAAGATATAAATGTGCCAAAATTGCTTGCGGACATAAATTTGAAATTAAGTATCTGCATTTATTTTCGTCTTTTACGAAATCTTTAAAAAAAAGAATATTACCAGCTTCACTGTAACTGACCCTCCGTAACTGTACGCACGATAACTTATCGCCGTTTTTCGTGCCGTTTATCATCTCCTTAGAATTTATGCAGTTCCGCGGAGCAAAACGATAAAGGATAATGACTGTCCCACCGGGTACGAAATTATCCACGTGATCCTCCAGTGATATTATTATCCTATCGAGCCGCGAGTACGCTGCATCTGCGCTGCAGCAATGCGATACTACAATGCCTCAGGTATTTTCGTTGGACAAAATTTTGTCGATCGATAGGCCGGTGCAAACTTTGCGTATGCGTACATCGCTTTTCGCAATGGTATCGTCATTGTTACTATGCTCGAAGGCTGTAAAACCGGTGAAAGGCAGGAAGAACAAACTCGGCTTCCTCGGCCCGATTGCAGCGCGATCATGCCTCTGTCTGGCATCATTATGTTTTGCCGCAATACGTCTATCGGCGAACTATCAACATGCGGTAGTTCGCGCTCGTCGCCGCGCACAGTCCAGTATCGCCGTTCGATGTACTGACTCGACTCGTCATACTGCAGGAATTCCCGATGAAAAAAATAGATAATTTTACTCATCGTATATGTATTTTTTTTCATGAAAAATATGTGCGACCTAAAGTTGCCCATTTTTTTATCGGTACGAAATTTTATTGCGAATGGAAACTTTGGTATACGGATTATTCGAAAGTAGCGAATAGCGTTAGATTAAACGCTTCATGAATAACAAGCTTCATTACCCTAACAATAGTTTCATTGTGAATCGAAACTTTAGTATTTCGAGAAGATAGCGCGAGGCCTACAAAACCGTGACACGTGGCGGTGTCGCAGCGGATGAATTTCTCAATGCGTCTCGATGCACGTATAACTTTGAACGCGGAGGCACCGCAAACTTTAACGCCTCTGTTAATTACCGGTTCTACGGAGTTCGAGCACGGTCTGACAATCGCGTGCATCCACGTGGTCTCAACTTCGCGTACTATTGGACGAATTCACGATTCGTTCTTCGCAACAGTGGTTTTAATTATCGAACGCTCTGGCGACTGACGATAGGTTAATAAAAGTTTTGCGTGACTTTCATCGATAGTTGGTTGGATATTGTTGAATACTCACTCGCTATCTGGAGGCCTAACATGACCGCGAAACCGACGAGAATCGACAGGTACTGATAGAGTCCGTCGCGATGGTGTTGCAAAATCTCGAAGAACACCACGTAGAGAAGAGTGCCCGTTGCTATTCCCTGTGAAAATTAAATTGATTATTCGTAAAAAGCAGCTTTTACTTGGAATGAATACGTTGCAATCCAAATTAATTATTCTAATTAACGTGATTTTTTGAGGCGGTCTCAGGAATTCTGAAAGTCGTTCGGGCTCATTAGAATAAATTATCAGAATATTTTTCTTATGCAAGTTTCACCTGAAGGATAACGGCAAGTGGTCCACTGGTGGCAGTGGTATCGCTTCCAGTGAGGGCCATACCGATGCCGATGCCCATCGGCGAGACAACAGCGAACGTACACACGTAAACAACAGTCAAGAATCTGTTGGTCCTCGACGCGATCAGTTCGATACCGATGCAGAAAGCGATGACGAACTTGTGAGCGGCCACAGCTCCGAACATATACCTGAAATTTGGTTCGTTAATATATTTTACATTTTACTCGAAATAATCATTTACAATCGTTGAGTTGCCGAGTCGGTATCGTCGTAAAGACGATAACTTACCAAACGTAGCTGGCGGAACTCTCGAGGCCTATGGCGAGGCCCTCGAACAACTCGTGGACGGACAAACCGAGTACAATCAGAAGCCCGCGAAGCGAGCTTATTACAAAGTCGTCGTGTTCGTCCATCATTACCACCGGAAGGTGACTGTGACCGTGGCCGTAGCTGTATCATAAAATATTTTGAAAAATTCAAAGTCAAATTAATGCGCACATTTTACTCTCTAGATGCAGAACGAAAGAATTAAAAAAAACAACAAAAACTTTTTTCTTTTTCGTCCGAGCGAATGTTCGATCATTTATGAATCACTACCGATCGCGCGGATCACTATGTGCTGTACGATTTTATGTAACTCCCGACGCGGATGAATAATTTTATTTCTTACCCGTGAGAGTGGCCATGGGACATCGATAGAGTTGAATGTCCATTCTCCACGAGCTCGTTCGTGCTCCGATTAACGTCATTCGCTACGCTTTTTTCGGCGGCAGCCTGGCGATGACGCAGCCTCGTGTGAACGCATTCCTCGACCAGATACATCACAAAAAATCTGCGGAAAATTTTTATTTATTTATATTGTTTGAGTCTGTGAAATGGATAAATTAATACTCTGATATATTTAATTATCGTTACCCAAAACAGACGAATGCTTCCGGCAAGGAGAACGGCAGGTTCGGCAATTGTCCTTGCTCGATCAGGGCTTGAACGTTTTCATTAACTTCCGGTAGCATGTGAAGGAAGGTCGTGCAGAATAGTACACCGCCACCGAATCCCAACAGCAGACCCACTATCGTTGACGATCTGTTGATAACGATATTTGATTGTTTTAAAATTAAGTCCCTTCTTTCCGTGCATTTTCATGAAGATCAAGGGACAATTGAAGTTGCTTTTATTGGAGCAGATCTAACTTGCGTAAATTTTAAGCGCCAGTCCTCAAAGTACACGCGAATATATATTTTTTATAACCTTTGGTATTTAGTCGAAATCGATTTCATGAGATTTTGAAATTTTTTTAAATTGCTGAAAATTGAGATATCGAACCGAAATTTAGCCATTTTCTTTTATATATTATGAGGAAAATTTTGAAGGTTCGAATTCAATAAGATGTAGAAATTTTAATGTTACAAAAAATGCTGCAAACTATTCTTCACATCGCTCCCTCACTTTTTATAATTTTGTTCAACGAATGTTTTGAACAAAGGTATAATAAATGAGGAAACCCTCCGCAATAAAAAAAAATTCCTTCGTTTCAGGGAAATAATTTTACCTGGGATTTGCCATTTTTTCCGAGGAAGTCCATTTGCAGCATTTAGCGAGTCCAAGTGGCAAAAGTCCCATGCAAATGCTGACGCTGCAGAGAACGACCATGGTGACGCCTTTTGCTACTAGAATCGACGATGTTTCATCCTCCGTCGGTTCATCGGCTTCGTGAGCGAGTCTCTCGTTAACGACATCCGTCACAGCATCGTGGAGATGGTGGTGATGATCCATCCTGATTGATATCAATTAATTGCGTTCTCTTCCTCTCCGATCGCTGCTCTTCCGCGATCTTGCGCTGAAACGAGAAAGCAGATCGGTAAGATTAGATGATTACCGGCTATGTAATAGAGACACGTCGCACACAGCTCGCAAAATTGATGGTTCTTTACGCAGATGGGCGTATGTGGTACAGTTCGTCCATTTGGACAAATTACGTCGTCAAAGCTTAATGCAAATTGCCTCGATTCAACGGCTTCGTCCAAATGGACGTTAATTCGATGCCTGCCTGTACAGTGACTCACGAATCGCTTAGTCTCGGCGAACAGGTGCAATTCAAAACACTTTCGACACCAACTTTTTTTTCACACACACCCACCCAAACACACACGAACGCGCACACGCATCGGTAAAATTTATAAGCAATTTATTCGAGCGATCGACATCGATGAATCTCATTAATACCGCTAGGACGTTTGTTATGAGGCGATGACGACGGTTCACTTATTTGAAGCATTCGTACGTCCGGATATAAATATCCTTGTCGATTATTCACGTTCGGTTATTCCCAGTCGTTTATACAAGCTGTCCGATATAACATCGAATCATACCATCGAATTCGAGCTTATGAAGAAAGACAAATTTCATTAATAAAAATAAAAATTGTTTTACAATCGATTCTAATGTTTATGTTAGCATATTGGATGTTCGGTCTCCAAGGGATTGCCCATAATTTCTAATCCTCGAGTTCGCGGAATACCGATTACCCCGAATGAGCCAATTCGTACGAGGCGGAAAGACATTGTGGGCTCGACGGCGAGAAATTGAGACGTCAGGAGAATCCAGTTGGTCCTCGACCACTTATTGTTGCAGTAGGTTTACCGTAGAATCGAGCAGCTTCGGCGTGGGTCGCGTAAGTGCAGTCGTCCGGTTACGGTAAAAGTTTGTAGCCGTCCGGGAAGGGGTCGGCAAACTGTTTTCGCGACGGCGAAACTGATCGTCTTCTCCCGGGTGATTCGAGACTTGTCAGCATTTTTCAAAATTCCAGGCGGCAACTCGTCATGACGATAATTATAAGATTATGATTTATTACCGGTAAAGAAAAGAGTGCGAACGATTTCCACAATAAACAACACAATCGTGTCGGTGTTCCGTTGTGCAATTTCCAAAAAAAATAAAATTGCAAAAATCCACTGTTTGGACGATCAAGATATTGGCAGACGTTTTATTAATCGTTGATCTGTCGGAATTTGATCGCATCATCCAGCATTTTTCAATTTAATCATTATTTATGATTTTTTTGTAAATCAACGATAATGAACCATCTTCCTATCGACGTTATCACACGTTAGGTCAAGATTTCTCGTTTTCCCTTATTAAAGATATTTTATCATTCCTATATTCATCAATGATCCCGCGACGATAACGATGAAGCTTGCGTTACGCTGGTACAGCTCACAACTGTCACCTGCGTATGGGGGAGTTGAGTCGGGGAATTTTCGAAAAAAATCCATTAGGCAACTAGGCGAAAAGTGGTGAGAGATCTGACGAACAGGGCTCGCGGCTTGACAAAGTTGGATTGTACAAAACAAGTCTTACTTTCATTAAAAATGTCTAATCAAGCGAGTATGATTTCGCAACCTGTATAAATATGCCAAAAATTTTACAACTCCTTTCACTCATTATATATGATTTGAATACTGCGCTATTTCGCACCTGCGATGTACAATAAATCATTAAATTTAAAAAATAAAAATTGGTGCAATTCAGTTTTTCGCACGATAAAAAAAATTAGTATGGAATTTAACGCACAGGTCCGGAAGTTTTGATGCGAGAAAATAGTGTATGAAATTTCATATACAATCCTGATGATAAATTAATGTTCAATGAGTTAAAAACATTGGAAATACTTCAATTTTAATAATTCAATTAAAAATCTCAATGAAAAATTATATCAATTTATCATCACGATCGCACATAAAATTTAACGTGCCAGTTTTTGCATGAAAACTTGCACTATGCTACGTCAAAATCATAATTTCTTTCTTCACGAACATTCTCGATCCTCGATTCTCGATTCGAATTTTTCCCGCCTCCGAGACTGACGATTAAACGCACTCGACACGAAGTACATATATTCGGCATTTAAGTCGCAAAAATTATTTTAAAAAAATTAGAAACAGCTAGGCGAATCATTTTTAAAATGAAATAAAAATAAATAAGTACATACACTCAACGACACGTAATCGTGGATTTCTCCCGGCGCTGCAAGACGGTACGAGTGGTCGTCCGAATCGTCGCTATAGGCTACGTTCGGTTTGAATCCTGCCGTCCACCACCTTTCTTGACGAAGATTTCGTAGCAATGTTCCGACGACTAAGCGGCGCTGGCACGATCGTTTCTTCGCGAAAGGTGGGGAGGAAGATTCTATACGAGTATAGATACAGGCATACGTGTATGTATGTATATTTAAACGGCCGGACTTGGTCTCAGGGTACGCAGGAGACGATCATCAAAGACTGACCGTGCACGCTCCCACTTCCAACTTATATACTATATTTACGAAGCTCGTATTTCCGCGCGTATCGTTTCGAGATCTCAGCGTCTCTCTAATCGACACGGTCCCCAGTAGTTGATGATAAGGACAGCCGCGAGACGTCTCACTGATGGTAAAAACGTGACCGTGCTGTCCGAAAAAGATTCCACAATTCTCAAAATCATGAAATCGCGATTGATCGATCGCTTTCTCAGCCGGGACGAAAGGGATATATTTTCATATTTTTAATTGAAAAGAAAAATTGATAAATTGAAACCATTCATCTGGCAGAATGAGATTGAGGGTAATAAAAGGAGTCGGGGAAGTTTTCCTACCTGGTCATAATTTCCAGTGGCGTTTGCTGTTCTCGGAAACAATTATCGGGAAACACCTCAATTTTTTCCCGACGGTTGATTGTCCAATCGGGTTCCAACTAAAATTATCCCCTGTCTTCTACCCTTCCTGTATTTAATTTCCATAAGAACTAATAACAATAATAATATTGTAAATTATTTTCCTCGTGGAGAAAATCGACAAGGTCGATAAAAAAAATGTTGTCGTTTTTTCTTATCGTTTGAAATGTAGTAAGAATTTTTTCTGGCTGAGGGTTCGGAGCAGTTGTAACTACCATTGAGTTGCTGTACAGAGATGTAGCTGGTTACGAAATTCCTTAAATGACCGTAATTTTCAAAGCGGCTCGTTAGAGCTTTTCGTGAGGACCGGATTCTCGGCCTTAGTGCGTGATCCATTGCTTTCGGCAATGATTATGCCGTCTGCCGCTTTGCTACGCTCCGCGGAGTGATGTAGCATCGTCGGTATGTATTTTCGCGCACACAAACGTTCACGAGGTTTAGCCGAAGGGGGTAAAGTAGTGAAAGGTACGTGCCGACTGAAAACGAGAGGCGAGCTACCGTAGATTCGTTTGCTCAAGGCGAACCTCAAATGCCACACGGATTCACGCTCGGTCGCTGAGAATTCTCTCCTTTGCACTGTGCACAACCGCATCCGGCGATCGGGTGCGTTAACGTCGATAAACCTCGATCGGATGCCCATCCTCGAGGTGCAATCCGCCTGAGAACTTCCAATAGTCTTCCAGCAAGTCCCGAACGAGTCACGTGACCCGGCGATAGATCCTTTCGAAATCACGGCGCGAGGACCTCGCTCCGTTGAATGCAACCAACATTTCCGGGCGCGCGAAAGGCGAAACTTTCGAAGCGTATTTTCGTCGTCGAGATTAAATCCGTCGGTCGGTTAAAGCCTTTTGTGGCCGGAAAAGTGAAAACAGGAACCTGGCTCGGAAAAAACTGGAAACTTTGTATGTTTTCACGATACATTTTTTTTGTAATCATGGAATTATAGTTCGCAGTTTCCAATCAGATGCCGATGAAAGCTGCATGGTTCTTTTATACCGTGTCATTAAATCGCTAATGATTTTTTTTCTCGGTATGAAGAGAGTCGTTGAATCCGATTATAATGGTCATTGGTCAATTATCGGCGATTTTTGCCCTCTTACATGCAATGTGATTATAAAAGCAAAGTTGGAAAAATATTGCTCAGCTTCATAATACATAATTCTTAACACTCCAAACGTACAACATACGAGGAACTCGAAAGAATTGTTAATCTGATATTTAAAATAATTAAAAAAAAAGGATGAACGTCTTGGGTTTCGCGCGATCGCTAATTGAAAATATGTATGTGAGTTAAGTTTCTTGCGAAGCAAGATACATATGTTGCACTTTATGCATTGCCAATAAATTTATTAGCTAATTCACTACTGCTAGTTTAGCTTCGCTATCGACAGGCATGGCCTTTTTTGAAAGTGCAAAAAATGCGCGATTTGGGAACGATTCGGGTGCAGAGATCAGATTTGCCGACGAAATAATACAGAATCCTTGCGTGGCAATTACAATAGATAACGATTCTAGATATGGTCAGTCAAACGTCGTATCGGACAATCGAATCTGTATGAACGATCCGAAAGTGTCCGCAAACAAGTCTAAAAAACACATCGCTCTATGCCGTGAATATAGCCGATTTATGTACTTTAGAAATCAGAATAACACTCGATCGGAAATCATCATCTCGATCTCAATTCCTTTTCGTTCTTTCATTCTTAAGGAAGACCAAAATAGTGGTAGTTCTGCTTTGGAAAACTTCGTTATATATATATACTTTTTTATAATGAACGAATGTAAAAAAAATTCGAAATAACTAACCGATTTCCCGGATCATCCGGTAAAGCGAATACAACGTCCTTCCAGCTCGTGAAAACAGCTGCAGCACGAAATGCTACGTGGCAACGTATTACAGATAATTTTCTGTTCATAACTCCGTTTTCACAATATTTTTACATTATCATGCAGTCGTTAAAGTCGCGTACTTCTCTTCTGCGACAATAGAACCGCGCATGTTTCACTCGCGTTCTAACACTCGGAAAATAACAAACAATCGTAATCCGTAAATTTTTTTTGTTTATATTTTTTAGACTATTTTCAATACTCATCTCGGACTTCAGCTCGATTTTTCAAGAACGCAACATAATTTTTTTTAGTGCTTAAAGCGAGAGCTTAACGAGTGTATTCGTCCAGTTATTGGTCAAAACGAAGGGCGTGAGACTTTTATGACCCGCTTTAAAAATAATTATCTTTTTCAAAACATCTTTTTCACGAAGAATAATGTTTCTGCTTCTATACAAATTTTTCTTCAAGTTAATTCAAAAATTATTTAAAAAATTGTATTTCTCCCTAAATCACATATAACTGGACATGAAACTTTTTTCTACAACACTGCTTTCAGAACTGAGGAAACAAAATATGTTCTTGAGTGCGATATGTGTGCCCAGTAATCTGTACGATTGCCTGGCTTTAGATTAACCGGCTGCAAGGAGAGGGTGTCGACTAATTCGCGATTTATACGTGAAATTTGTGTACGTCGCGTTCAAACACAAAATACTTGCGCAGGCTTGTAAGATCTCCAGCCGAGCTGAGCAAGATCAGAAATGTATTCAAAACGCCGAACAGGCCAGGAATATTTATAGAACACTCTTCCATACTCACGCCTAAAGAATATCGCAACACGTTGAAACAATTTGACAAAGAATATAGATACAGGTGGTACCGGGTGTAACCAACAGCATTTCCGATGCGACACCACGAAGAATCATAATCAAGCCGCGCGTGTATTCCACGTACTAGGAATATCTTATCCGACTACTCGCCTGGCGTGTTTTCCACGTACGCCCGAACGGTAACGCTCGTTTGCTTATTATTTGCATGTTTTTAAATAACCGAACAATGAGTGTACAATTTTATCTTCGATTCGACACCTCGAGATATTGGAAATCGGTTCTTGCTCTCGCGAAATAAAAAAAAATTAAGGTATTAACACGGTAGACGCTAAGCGCAAAGCGTTCGCTTGCTGACAACTTCCATGTTTTTGAATAACTGAGAAATAAACGTACGATAAACTCGTACTTTTGACCCCCAGGATAAATGTGCACTCGAACAAAATAAAATATATGCACATAGTTGAGCTAAACCAAAAGCGCGTCTCTCGTAGTTTCGAGGCATGTACATTTAATTTCGACCTTTCTGCAAGCGCATAATTCCACTTATGGCCGAACGGTAACGTTCCTTTGCTTACCATTTGCATGTTTTTAATCATAAGGGATTTTATAGTGTACATGTATCGCTGGCACGAAATAGAGCAGTTAAAAATTATTATTACTGCTTAAAGAAACGTGAAAATAGTTGACACCAGGGGAAAAAACCGGCTACATAAGATATTATTGCCATTTTCTTTTTGCAAAGAACATATTGAACGTGCGTTCCACGTTCGTCAATACGGAACAGATTTACGAGAGCGATAATAAAATCCATTCTATGGCGACAATTTCTTCGCGGAAGTTACGAGTAGGTCGATGGCTGCCTTCGCGACAAGCTATATTGACTACCCATCCTGCAACCCATTACAATTGCGGATAGGCAATGAATGCGTCTATTTTAATAAAATATTTCTGGTTAAAATTGTCTGACCACGCAGGGCTTTATCCACTGAGCGCAGGCGTGTCGGGGAATCACTTATTCCACAACTTGGAGTAATAACTCGCCCCCGCCCCTCCTCCCCTGCCCTCCAGCTCCGGTCGCGACCGGGTCTTCGTTGTCCGAGACGTCTGAAAATATACGTGTTTGAAAGGCAGAATTTCCAAATCGGAATGATGATTCCATATTTCAAGACTCTCGAAGCGATGGGCTGGATGCTTGTCGTTGAGAGGAGAAGGGGCAGGAGAAGGTACTGACGCATTAAATCATGAAGTTGATTAACCAGGACGCGGTTTCGTGGAATTAAAAAAGTAGGACAGTTCACAGTTTCGTGGCTAAATCGTCAACATGATGATATTTACACCTTCTTACGTGATATTTGTTTTCATTTTTTCTTTTTCGGATAATTTTTCTTGTCAAGTTAAAACTTTGAATATTATTGTCAATCTATTTGCGTTATTTCCTAAGTAATTGCCACTGGATGAGAAGTAATGGAAATTACTGTAAAATTGTAGTATTAGATTTATTCATTTTTTTTTTAACTTGCAATTATTTGACTTTGATAACTGTGTTCGCTTATATCGTAAAAACAGCATAAATGGCGTCTCCGTTATGCCCTCTTAATTGTCATTCCTCTAACGCTGAGTGTTCTCAGTAAACAATCGACCTATTGGCTCATTTATGGGGGTCAATTGACAAATCAAAGAGTCTGCTAAGTTTGTCTTTGATTCGAGACCGCAATGTGAAGTCCAGTGTCTAAACGGGCATTCGTCTGACCAACAGGAACTTCTCTACTGCGACATTGGCTGATTCTCATTTACAGACTATATACTTCATACATTACCGATCGACGCCTTAACTGCCACAGTCGAATAATCCCACTACTTTTTTTTTATTCGAATTTTTACGACAAACCTCGATTCAAATTTTCAAGGAAATTCTCTAGAGCCAACGATTTTTTTTACTACGCCGATATCAAAAGATATTCGGCAGGAAAACATCGATTCCACAAAAAAATTCCATGCGAACTCCATGGACATCGTGGACTGGCAAGATCGACTACCGACATGTTTTTTCCTTGATACGCACGTTACTTGGATGACTCCTCGCACTCTATTAATAATGTTCGGTTGAATGTAACTTTGGATGCAACTTACCGTAAATGAACTCGGGGCGATGGTTCGACGAAAATTGCCGCAGGTGTTTTGTTTTGTTTTTTGGTTATTTAATTTATAAAGTTGACAACGTAAACAACGATCGCGAGTAGGCACAACACGTTTTCTTGTTCGGAGCCGACAGGACCTCCGCACTAAACGATCGTGTCTAGAACGAGCGGATTCGGAGTTGTGAGAAGAATAACCGGCCCGACCGAGGAACAAGCGTCGATTACCTTCCACTGGGAATTCCCCCGTACGTAATGCTGCAACCGAGCCTCAGGACCAATTGGCTCCGGTTCACCCTGGTTTCCCCACCTACCAATCTTCACCTTAAACACCGTTCTACTGCACAGTGAAACAGACGAAGAATCGGCGTGTGGTAAAAAAAGGGCGTAAGAGCGCCGGCGAACTATTCCACAGACGAAACATGCGTGCGTGACTTAGCAAGGCAAATATCTCTCGCGTTAAAAATTTACATACGTATAATTTCTCTCTGAAATGCTGACGGCGACTGCGTATCAAAAATCTCTGGGATTTTCTTCAATTTTCGGTATTTCTGATCTTTGTGTTTCCATTTAACGTTAGCCGAATATTATGAAAACCTTTTTGGATACTATCAGAAAATGTTGTTTAAAGAAATCTCACGCGTCTTTTTCTCGAACGTCTCAAGGATAAGTTCCTCTCGTTTTTTAAATTTGCATGTTTGGAATGCACCTTTAAAAACATCCGGTCTTCTTCGTTCTCCCTGACGTTATGAAATCCGTAAATGTTTTGAAAATCATGCAGTATAGTGCAAGTAAATAATTTCAGGAAGGAAGAACGGGTTGACAACAAAACCAAAGGTTTTATTCATTTTTCTAAATTGCAACGAATCTTATAAAATTGGACTCGTATCAAAACGTCCGAAGCCAACAGAAAACCAGCAGTATTATCTGATAACTACAATTATTTAATCTGTTGCAGTCTCCGATGGATACATGAGCGGTGTTAATTCTGAGATAGCCAACCGTAGAATTGGCACACAAGTGCAATTGCTTGTTGTCAAGCTTTGCTGTTTCCTTGCCACAAATACGCCCGCATTCAATAAAAACCACACTCTAACATTGAATGCGAATTTTTGGGTCTTAAATTTGTTAAAAAATGTAGTTAACCCTTAGTTTTACTCAAGCGTCGATATATTTTTCCAAAACATAACTTACGAATGTTTCCCATCAAGCTTTGCTGTTTGCTAGCCAGCAATATTGTAACAATAATTAACAAATCGATGCCCGTCTGACCGGCATATGTCGTCACTACTGAATCTTCATAATTCATTTTTCTAGAGCAATTAGACGATGTGCTCGAGCCGTGTGTTTATCAAATGTCGTGATAATCACAGAATCGTTCATAAGACACGCCGAACTACAAAATTCTCTAATTAGGTTATTGGAAAAAATGTAAGTACATTGCTACACCACAATCTGATCGTTATCTGATCGGTTTATTCGAATCGATCGGATAAAATTGAGTCGATCAAACATGACACGGCCGTAACGACCGTGAGTAAGACAAATAGTAGGTCAACAATATCGACTTACTCAAAATGAACTACAAAGTCGAGACATACAATGTTTCAAAATGGCATCCGGTAGACATAATCGGTTAACAAATTATCTTGAAAACATTGGGCAATATGCAAATCTAGTAACATACAAATTTCGACATTCATAATTTTCCTTCCACTAACGCTATTTGCCAGATCGCATTCTCGCATTCGCTATGAACAATCGTAGAATACAACATAAAATGATGGCCGGTAATTTCTACCGACGGTCGTTTCTATTGAAATCGACTCGATCGAGTGTGCTAACCTGGCAACTGTTATCGTCGGACCAGCTGGTTGATCCGGTATTTGTCCCGATAATAATGAAAGCAGGCGAGTATGAACAAATAGGCGTTATCAAGCATGAGCTATGCGAGAAGTACTTCAAAAATGCCCGGTCTCGGTTCTCGTTAGGTCTGAAGTTCGATACACGTGCCCGCACTTGAGTCAACTGTACGACATGGAGCGTGAAGTGAGCGTTATTCAACCTAGTATAATCTGAGTCGAATTTTGTCTTTCTCCAACGTTGATAACGTCGTCTCAGATAACGTTGAATTTCTAGCTTGTCGAAGCGTTTTCTTGGACTATTCGTCTTCTTCTCATGAGCCACTACAAAGCGACACAATGTGTACAGTATACGAGATAATGAAATTGGATTAAAAGATTGTATCGCCGAATGTACAGTAGTCTTATATATATGTCGTATAGAAACATTTTCAGCAAAAAAATATTTATAGTATCTTATCAATCGATTATCACGCGGAGCACTTTCCCTAAAGAAATGTCGTAAATTGTCTCAAACGTCCATGCGACGAGTAATGGATACGAAAAAAAAGAGACGAGGTAAAGGAACCATCTGCTTTTCTTCCAAAATTTATTCGTTTGGAGATACACTGCTCGCGGGATGTACTTTACAATGGAACAATTGATGATTGTCGCTTTTAATCTTTTTTGCATATTGACAGTGATTCAATCGCTTGTATTAGTTTGTTGATTTGGCCGACTTCTTTTTTTTTATCGAGAATAACCGATTTTGTAAACGATAGAGTTCCAACGTGAATGTCTCACACATTTATAGATCACTCAGTTTCAGAAAAAAAAAATCTGAACAATATAAAGAATTTTCTTGGGTCACATTATTAGGGTATTAATCAATTTTGGCCGTCATCTCAGGTATATCTCACGTAGAATAATAATGAAATGCATTCCATTGCGATGAAGTTTTCGCTAAAATTATATTGACAAGGTATATTGACGTGTCTTGCGAGCGATTATAATCAGAAAGCCAATGCATAAATCTACTTTAATTTGATGGTTCATTCCCAATTTTCGTCATTTTTTTTTGCATAATGAGATTGATGCAATCGTTCGTATCCGTCGATCGGGCTTTTTCCCACCGGGAATAACCGACGCTGCAAACAATGACGGAGTTCTATCAAAGGAATGTCTCACTTATTTATACATCACGAAGACGTTTCTAGGAAAATTAAAAAAAAAATCCGTACGAGATGTATAAAGAATTTTCTTCTGCAGGATTATCCGGCAATTACTCGATCTTGAGATTCATCTCAGGTCAACCTCGAGTAGAACTTCTACGAGATATCTTCTACGCTCAAAATCTCTTCAAAATTGCATCCCAAGCGATTCTCACCACGACTAATTGGGTCGAGTATATTAAAAAAGAAAGTTCAATTAATATTCTCTCCGTTTTTTCCACACGTTCCGGCAATCACTCCGGATTGTCGGAAACATCCGTCCCCGAATTTCTGCCGTTACTGGGGAAGACCGGGGCAAGATGGGTTGAACAAGACAAGACAACTGGAAGGCTGCAAACGCGTACAGGCAGGGGTTAAGAAATGGAACAATTGAAGGGGAGCTCGACTCGCCCCAGAACATTTTTTGGACCTGCTATAAAACCGTAAAAATATAACTGGATGCCAAATAATGATATTTTCGGTCTCCATAGCGTGGAATTTTGGGGAACGTGATCTCAGAAGCTTGCGCATCAGAAAAAAAATGTTGCCCGGTTGTTTTGTCGTCCAAATGGCCCTCTCATTAATCGGCTCTTTTTGTGCCCTTCGAGTCTCCTGGCTTTGGCATCGGCTAGTTTCAGCCGGCGGTCTGGGCATCCCGACAATTCAGGATCGATCGACGAAGAAGGTATGCCAAATCGGTGACTGTCTTCTTACGTATTCGAGGCCATGCCCGTGCAACGTTAGCACCGCTGGGAAGTCCGGCGAGGTTATTTTTTTTCTCTTGGTCTACTCGATCGTGGCTGAAAGCCGATTTCACCGCGATGGGCTGGGGCGAACGTGTTCGTAAACATTTCTTCGAAAGAGATGTACCTGTAGGAAGACGTCATACACTCTTTGAATTTTTTACGATCGTATTTGGCTATATCGACGACCACAATGAAATAATACTGTTCCGTCACGCAACAGCGGACCTAAGAAGAAGGCTCGCGGGTTCGCCGGTAATATTTCTTCTCGACTGGTCGTAAAATACGTTTCAAGCTCGACCATATTCTTCTACAACTACGATATCGATAAAATTGTCATGAAATTGTCCTCGGTACCCTCGTCTCTATAAACCCGCCACTTTAAATTTACTGGGAAAGCCTTCGAAGTTGACGATGCAGATTTGCCTATCCTTAAAATTTATCGTCGTTTTTCTTTTCCTTCTTCTTTTGTTTCCTCTAATTTTTTTTCCTTCCACGAATCTTCGAATCCGGTCGAGCATACGATCTCACGTGTCGTCTATTCGACACTGTGATTCGCGATCTTTAACAATACACCGATTGTTATCGAAAGAACCGAACGTGTCCGCGAAATTGTCACAATGGCCACAGAGAAGATATCCGCGTGCGCAACAAAATTTTTGCAATGACAATGGAACTTCAACATTGTCGATGATGCATTCGTCGAAAAATGTGTGGATCTTTCGTGAATGCATCGCGCTCTCTTATTTCTTTTTCCCTGTTCCCGATACTGTGAGCACAGATCGTCTCAAAGTCGCACGTTAGAAAATCATTTTTTAATGTGAATTGTTGTCGGGAGAACGAAGTTATCGGTCCTCGTTCGATTGTTCGAAACTATTATCATTCAGCACATGTTGGAAATCGTTTAAAAAAAATAAGTTACAAGAAATTGAGAATAAACTCGTCAATGTCGGATTTTACGACGAGGACATAGACGACGCAACAACTTTTTATTTTTTATTATTTACCAGGATATCGCGGATCTCCGTAAGCTGTTTCGTTGATAATCGAGCCTGCTGCGCACATTTTATTTACGACTTACCGATTTCGCAAGTGCTCATCGGTGGGAACGATGATGCACCGACCGTTGCTACGGTCACCGAGTCTAATTCTCGTAACGACAGGTGACGACTTCCGGGTTATAACGATCAGCGTCGCTGTACACGGGCTCGTCGATAAACCGAGCTATAAATCGGTGAATATTGCTGAACGGAGCAAAAGTAAAAGTCCGGCAGAACATCGTGAGAGATACACTCGTGTCAGGTGACGGTACCTTCCGAGACGTTCAGTCGCACCAACGGCACCGAGCACCAGCGCTGAACGAGCGTTCACACTGGCCATTCCTCGGTCACGGCTCGTATAGTCGGCAGTTTACTGGGTCGCACGGTGCCGACTCCCTGTATCCAGCTCTGTGAGTCGAACGCTTTCACAAGGTGTTTCGTCATCGCTCAGGGAAGTACGAAGCAGCAGAGAAGCAAAAGAAACGAAGAAAACAACAACAACAAAATATTTGCACCCGTGAAACTACATACATACCGCCGTTCCGTGAAGCCGCGCGAACAAATTATTCCCACGTTAGGTCGCAGCAGACTCCCCATTTCGGATGAACATTTTCAGTTGTAACAATTATTTCGAGCTAACTCATATATTTATTGAAAAATAGTTTCTATTTTCTTATGCATTACTTTTTTTTTGTAATCATGCAGTCAATATTGTATTATTTAAAAAAAGGTTTTTCTCACATTGTCGTACAGAGAAAGTTATTGTTGGTTATACATTTTAAGAAATGCATAGTTATCGTAAGGTGAGTTATTTTGATCTTTCGGTACAACGCATATTACGCAACGCCGCATGATACGTTATATCATTGGATAAGTTACTTATGCGAAAACGATCGTTGGCACGGCTGTTCACGGAAGCTCGTGGCTCTGCGTAAGAATACGAGAAAGATTAAAGCTTGTTTAGCTTAACGTGGTTCGTGTCTGGGATGTGGTTGAAAAATTGTTTATCTACTGTCGCAATGTACAGCCGTATTGCAGTCGACGTCGCTTGAACATGGGACCGACAGGTGCCGCGGCCGAATCTTTTTACCCTTTCACCGTCGCGACTGCTGAATCGACGAACTGTTTTACCATACGAGTCCGACCCACTCGTTACTTTAATGAAAATAAACTGAACCTCAAATATATTCCTAACGAGATATTGATAAACAGTTTGATTTTTAGAAATGTCCTTTAAATTGCATTATCTTGCCTTTTATTTTGGGTAAAAAAATGTTACAAAAAATGTTCCAACATTGTACAATTAAGTACAGTTTTTCCGAACGTAACGTTTTTTTTTCAAGTGCAACGCTATTTCTACGTAAACTGATTTGAATTCGTACGGCGAAAATGTTTCATGTAATTATCCCGGAAATATAATTTAAACGAGATTCAAGAACGAAAGTGATCCAACAGATGATCGTTCGGGATCCGCGTGGCAGAGCCGAGGATCGACGAGAACGTCCGAAGTTCCACGACGAGGAGGATCTATGCGGCAGTTGAGCGCGGAACCTCGTGCCGCTCGTCTCGAGCGTTTCGGTGTTGTATCCATAAAAAAGGGAAACGACAGAAAACAGAATATATACAGCTTATTCGGGTGAGTACCTCAATCACAATTTTATCCTCGATATGACGAAATATTCGACCGTAAGAATTACTTGGTCCGCGTGCGAATATCCACGCGTGAAACGGAACTCGACCGAAGTGAATCGATTACGCGGGTATTGTCCTTCAGCCTTCGACGCTGTTATACCGGTCTCGGACGTGCAAACCTCGTCTCAGAGTAAAACGTTCGCGTACAGGTGCAACGTCTTCCTCGGTTACAAATTATCGCGAAAAGTGTTTTTTTTTTTTTTTTAATAATTAATCATTTACATTGGAGCCATTTTTAGTGAAATTTTTTTCAAAATTCTCCGATATCATAAACGTTTTTCGGCAATTATTACTATTATGAGGTACAGACATTTTTTCGATGATAATTATGCGACTAGCATTCACATATTTCCATGTTTATTTACTGAGTAGATCGAGGAGTTTTTTTACCGTTTGAAAAATTATCGCTAAAAGTAAAAAGAGAAACTAATCATTTGTTTCCGAGTAATTTTCCACTGACAATTTTTGACAAAATTTTATGATATTCTCATGAACGATTTTTCCAGAAATTATTGCTGGACAAATATTTTTTTCAATGACGATTACTCTGCTACAATTTACATGTTTCTGTGTTTATTTACCGAGTGGATCGAGGCCATGGCCGTACAATGTATATTATGAAAACGACCCGTGCCACGAATTACTGGCATCGATACGACTTCGTTGGATTATATCGTTCGCGTTCACTGAGTTTCACTACGGAGCACAACTTCTTTCTAATACATAGTATGATTAAATTTTCGATTTGTTTTAGTGATATTAGGAAATGTCGGTGACAAATTCGCCGGCAACAGGTAGCACCTTGCCCGCATCTTACGAAAGCGGCATTGTAGTTATTCACGTTACGCAGCGCTGTACAGCGAAATAATGCTGACTCGTGGATAACGCTAATCCCTGTCCGTTAAACATATTTCAGCTCGTCTCGGCACACCACTGCGCTTTTATCGCGGTACTTTCAGCCATCGTCAAACAAAGCCCGAGCTCTTTATCCGATCTGACTGAGGTGGATTTCCTAAATAATTAACGTTGGAATGTGCTCTTTTATGTTGTTTTTTTTATTATTCATTTTCATAACGTTTATTAAAAATGTTGTTTAAACTCAAAGTTAACACTATTTCCCTCGGGGAAAATTAATTCGTTAATTAGAATACATTTAAATGACTCTTTCGACACGATTTGTCGAAAGCCAACTCGTTCCGCTCGTTGATTACGTTCTCGAGTTTACTTACAGTCGAGGATTTTTTTTTTTTTTTTTTGTAAAACTGTTTAATTTAATGGATTTCGCGATTAGGCACCGCGCTCAACTGCTCACGCTCCGTAAAGCCCAAATCGTCTTTCCTCTTCTTTGCATCACCGTACATACAAGGTGAAAGTCTCGGTTACGGATTAAAATTTGAAATTTTTACTTTCCGCTGAATAAAGGATATTTTTAAAAGCCTTAATTGTATATACGACCGTGACGGTCATTCGAATTCATCGCTTACGGAAAAAAGAGAAACGTAATCTTTTTTGCACGAGCAAAAAATCCCGTTAAGGAAATTCTCGTTTTTACGCGAATTATGAACTTTTCTTATCGTTCTAAAAAGTCCAAAATTTCTTCTACCAAAACATTGTTGTTGACTAATTTTTAAATTTATTCATGGTTTATTCGATATCCTTTCTCCTGCCAGAGACTCGGTGACTGTAGAATTTTCACACGTATCTCCCTATTGCCTGAATCTACCAGTTTGATATTGTTCTTCTCCGTATTTACCAACAATGATTCATCGCAGATGTAACGACGACTTTGACGTTTATCATTATATCGGTGTGTCTATACGCGTGTCGCACTCTTGGGGAGGAAGGACTTATTCATTTTCACTCGGAGTGCTCCATTAATACCAAAGGGTTCGGTTCATCGAGCCAATATTAACATTTTTCTGCTAAAATTTAAAAAATTTTCTGCTAAATTTTTTCCGTAAACACACAAATATAAATAATTATTATTTTTTTTCATCACAATTTAACTGTTTACTAACCCGTCAATATTTGCACTTTGTTATAACACCCTTTCTTGTTCCAAACACTCAAATAAATGGGTCGTAGAATTTACATACGTATTTCCATATATTGTGGATATAGCTGATATTAATTTTCATATTTATCAATGATTATTCATTGTAATCCTTTTATCCCGATATATATATATATATATATATGCATGTGTGTGTGTATATGGATGTAGCACTCTGTGGAGGAAGGAGAGCGACGGTAGAATTTGGTCGATGGTGCAGGACACCAGGTATATTCTACTTGCAGTGCTCGTCGGTGACGTTTTGAAAAAAATATGGTGCACCAAAGGAAGGAGTCTCGCGACGGTGACCGGCAGCAACGGCTGCACCTGCAACGGTTATTCCAGTGCCGGGAACCTTCCTGTGTCCTTTCTATCTCGCACTACCGCATGGTCCAAAAAGTAAAAGTTGCCGGTCGTACCGCGGCAGTTTTCCGTCGTTACGATTAAAAAAAATAAAAGAAGCTATTGATCAGTGACTCACCGCGCTAGAAGCAGAGAACATAAATAAAATCCCGCACGACCTGCCGATTTACAGACTCGAGAATGTTTTTTCTATATATATTTTTTTCACTATTTCATGATTGAGTCATTTTATTCACGGTTTTGTGGCATTCTTTTGTTGTAACTTTTTTTAAAATTTCTTCTTTAACTGAGTTGTTTCTTTTTTCTTGAAAAAGAAATGTCTACCTCGCGCCGCATTTAATTCCGTAAGATTTGATACGTCAGATATAAAATGCTCCCATGGTGTTTTTACGAGATTCAGCACCGATTCGTCCGCCGTTACGTTCGCGAGGTTTTTCCTCTCTTTCACGCTGTCTCCGGCACAATGCGATCCGTCCTTATTGTTGAATAAGTTAGTATGCGAGAGTGGAGCGTACGAGTTCCCTCACAGGTGCTCCACACGCTCAAGTGGGTGTGCGTGAGAAACGCGCCTCGCGTGTGTTCCGTTTTGTTATTCCCGGAGGTTGCTCTCTCGTACGCGTAGGAACCTTCCAATTAAATCGCTGCGACTGCTTCCGCTTAGTCTTCGCAATTCTTATTTTTTCGCTCGAGCATTAAAAAATGTTAAGGATTCAAAACTATATTGGGTTATTATTAAATTAATTTTTGAATTTCGCCGAATTGATATCACTTTTTTCCTGCCGATTGAAGTGACCGAAAGGTCAATGAAAAATTTATTTTTATTTTTTATTTTGGCGATGTTTCGCGGACGTTTTATTCGAAGAATATTGGTGGCAATACCGTGCCGCAGGTTGGGTATATCAGTCTTGACGACGTTGAGCGTTGCATAATAATTACCACGTCATTTGCACTCCTATACAGCATTGGTCGCCCTCCGGTTGGTCACAGCTCGCAGCACTGTGCCAGCACCGCCGGAAGCGACCGATTGGTCATATCCGAAAGAACATAATTTCCGTCCGCCAAAAGTCCAGATACGTTCTTCCAAAATTTTCAGTCCTCATTATATCCGAAATATTTAAAAGCTTCTTAAACAAAAAAATGTTTAAAACATTATTCCTGAACCACCAGGCGTAAAGTTTAAAACGTTCAACGTTCTGATTTAAAGCAGCCTCAGCGATAATTAATCGAAGTATCCAATAAGCAATTCCGGAAAATTCCCCGAACGTTATTGATTTTTTAAATTCTCGTTCGCTTTTAATTTGACGAGTCGGAAAGAGAAATGACTCCGTTTGAATTTGCGCTGCGATACAACTGGGTGGCGCATCGTGCTATGACGATAAATTGGTTGCACACAGTACACTCTTGGTCTACGGTCGTAACGACGACAGCGAGGACTCGCTCTCACCCGGTTTTTACACAATCGCGAAGCACTCTCGTTCTCATTAACCGCGATTGTTTTTTATTTATATATATATATATATGTATGTATGTGTGTGTGTGTGTGTGTGTGTTCTATTTCATATAATAGAAGTGTAGCAAGCTCGTGGAGCTCCCGTACGAGCGTATCAGGCGTTCGAGTTCCCCCTCCCCCCCTCTTACTCAGCAACTCACCCTAACGCTGTTAATTATCCTTTTCGTACCGATAACCCGAATGAATTGTTGGAAGCCAGAAAGAAAAATACATCGTTCTCCGTCGCGTTACGAATCGGGATAATCGAATAAACACTGGACGGTGCACAATTTCAAGGGCGTCCGACCGGGCAACGATGGTTTTTTTAATCACTTCGACGTAGTCGGTATTTTTATTTCACACTGGACAAAATTCACGACAATTTTGCCCATTGGGAAAAGTTGATAATAAATAAACAGATGATCTGAGAAAATTATCGATAAATAATAATATATTATAGGTGGTATTTAAAAAATATTGACCCACATTAGTTCGGTACAAAATAAAGCGAATCCTATGTATATATTTTCTTTGATCTAACTAATCGGATAATCGATCCGGCAGAGAGCTTTGGTTGAGCCTTTGACTCCAAAATTCGAATTCAACGATCGTCGGTTAATTTAATATTGCAACGCACACAATAAATCCATGGAACAACTTTTTAGTCGATGCCAACTCATTAAAATCATTATCAGTACATCTTTTTAACATATCATTTATATTTTACAAATATCACCGTACATTATAACCGAAGTTCTGGACTATTCAATATAATCTATAATATTGAATTCCATTATAAACATATCGTGACCCCGAAGATATCTGCACGAGACTAAATTTCGTTAACTTACAGTGACGGTATTTAGCATCGCACAAAATTCGCTCGAGGGAGTTTACTTAACGAATAAAAATTTACAAGCAAACAATTTTTTTTTCCCGGAGCAGTGCATCGATTGGCCGGAAATTATATTTCACATCCTGTACGAATCTTGAGGATGGTAAAATATCGAGTCTGAAAACCAAAGAATATTATCGCTGAAAAAAATGTATTATTATTATTACCGTACTTTGGAAGCATCTATTCGTACTTTAGCTTATTCCCGAGTGTGGATGTAAGGAAAAACGCTTCTGTAACGTTACATAACCAAGAATATCGTCCCACGCGCTTGCTCAATCGCAATGACGAGAGCTTCCAGTGCCCAGTATTGAATGAATACTCGACTCGATGACAACGTGTGACGACCATGATCGCACGAAGGTTGCACCAATTAATATAAAACGGTCGCGGCCCCTCGAGTGGCTGTGCCTACGTCGCTTGCACCCACACGTGCTGTTTTATCGTTAAATATCGAAGTATAGGATTAAACATTGACAGGGATATTCATTACCTTTGCCGCATGCGTCCTTGACGATGCATTCTCCTCGGTCCGAAGAATCACCTATTAACCAAATCCATGCTTATTCGATCTTTTCATATATCACGATGTATGCAGTCGGGAAACCACCGAATAACATTGATGCACTCACCGTAACTTCGCTTAAAATCCAGTGTACAAACATTGAATTTGCAAGAACACAAATTTTCACGGGGCATCATAAACGCATAAGCAATTGAAAAAAAAAAAAAAGAGAAACCTGTTAATGTGGAGCACACTTTTAGCATGGGATTTCCGTGCCAAATAAAACCTAAAGGTTGAGAACTCATTAGAATAAACTTAAGTTTTTCGCACTGAAGATCGTAGTTTTACCTGAACTGTGATTAAATGAAGTTCGAACTGAGGTTCAACTTAACGTTTTATCTCGAGCACGATCTTAACTTCACCCTGAACGTCTTTAAATCCGCCCTGAAGTGTTCGCCACTTTTATCCTGTACACCCTTTCTTACATCTGTTTTTCAAATTTCTTCTCTACACTGATGTAGATATCGAATCGCACCATTAATTTGTTTTTTTCTATCAAAAATACAGGTGAACATAATCTCGAAATTATTCGTCTCTCTGTATCATCCTGTCGGCTCTGAGAATTTTAACTGTCGGCACCTCGGTGCGAGGCTGCCAGAGGGAATTCCTTCGTCTTTTCTTACAGCGAGACGGGTCGTTGTCCGCGTTTTATAGTTCGACGTGTCACCACTCTATTCGTGCTCTATAATGTAATCATCCTTTTGTAAAGCAGTTGACAGACCTCCACCACCCCTCCCTCCCTCCCTCCCTCCCGCTTTGAAAAGTTAAACTTTTGTATGTAATTTAAAAACAAAAACCAAGCGGGAATGAAGGTTTATCTTCATTCCGTGATTTCAAGTTTTCCATTTCACCCAGGATTTACGGAAGAGTAGAATTCTCGTGTAGTTGGGTGCCTCACGTCCCGTTCGTCTTACGTCACAGTGTGTACTCACAGTGCGTCAAGTCTGGAGAATAGCGACTCTCTTGGAGTCTCGAAAAGGTGACGCATAACCGGGTACGAACTAATGTAACCGCGATATGTAACGTGCGGTACGATACGGAATGTATGTTGGGTCTGCAACGTGGTAGCGAAACGTGCACCTCGGAAATTGTGATGGTCCCGGGTTCATCGACCGTGACTCGGGGACCACCTTTTACTTTCACAGTGACTATCGAATCGAGACGCAAGCGACGGGCGACCGAACGTGCACATTATTGTCTACTCGCGGATAGATAATCAGAAATAAAAGAAAATCCGACAGATGCTTGAATTGATGCAGGACATCTCTGGATTCAAGCAATCATTGGTTCGTCCAGGGAATATGTTTTCTGTTCAACCGCGAATTCAAAAAATAAAATAACAATTGGAAAAATATATAAAAAATTTGAAAATTATTTTTTTTTTGATATTGTCGATTTAATTTGTGAGTAAGTTATCAAGGTGGATCGATGAATTAAATTCGATTTTTTTTTAAGTTTGGACTATTTGATATGTTACGGAGAAAGGTAAATTCTGTTTACCGTTACAGTTTGGGAGCTTACGGTTTTCGGGACAGATAAATAAATTGTCGGTATGGAAGAATGCGCATAAACAACTAATGGTATGCCGGTCGTTGTTATCGGGTATAAAAATCATTTTGTAATAATTACAAAAACCGGAACTGAGAAAACACCACGGTTTATCGAAGCGTGTCTCCGGCGATTCCGGGACCTGCGCCCACTGTTTCCGGTTTTACTCCGTCCAATACCCCCGGGCGCTGAAGTTCAACCGGTTCGACACGTTTCAGTCGGCCTTTTGTCACCGGGAACTCCCCCGAATCTCCCGTGCGGAAGCAACACACTGTTGTTCTCTTTTCGAGCGAGCTAAATACTCCAAAACCTCAAACGTCCCGTTTCCTACGACGGATGGAAACAATTTCCAAATACCCAGTTGCAAAACTCGCTCGCAGCAAATTAGTCATCAAACAATTTTATTTTTCATACATCTTTAGGTAAATTTCAAATTGGTGGGTTTTTTCATTCAATCAAACGTTTCTCGTCCACTAAACATCCAATATTTTTCTTGTTAATTACCCATTTCTCGCCAGATTGTCCAACAACAAAAAATTATAAAGGTAACAAGACGATAGTTCAATTACGGCGTAAATTCTCATAACGTTCTCGTTAATTATCCACATCATCGTTGCCATATTTTAGAAAATTGTACATTTTTTCAAGACTTCTTTTCGCACACTTTTAGACAGAAGAAAAATTGATCAACATTAAAGAAACATGTCGACCATACATCTAAAATTGTTTCTCCCGAATTTCTCATCATTTTATCGCGCCCCATTTTGAAAAAAAAAATTAAGAATTGCCAAAGAAACATTCTCGACGTTTTTGGTAATTTTTTGGATGTTCAGATTTTTCTGTTTTTGCCTTACACCATGGTAGCGACAGCAGTCGCACCAGGAGTAGCTCCTTGCAGTGGCCCTGCAGAGTCCGAGGCACTCGAGCGGCCAGGGAACTCCCGCTCACCGCGGTCTCGAGATCCATTCGATCGTAACCGAGCGAGTCGTTGATCCGTACAGCAAAACGCGAGTGCTGAATGGACGGAGAGGAGAGGATCGTTGAATTTGCTTCAGCAACAGCTGCCGGCTCTGCTATGCGCCGAGAATACAATGCGCTTGATACTCCATACCAGCTACTCAAGCGTCTCTGCAGCGAGCGAAAAAAAAGATACAACTTCAATTTCCGAACAATATAATCTTTGCTCATTTTCGTCGTTTCGCTTCCTCGCTCCTGTCGTCCCCTTTCCATTTGCCGCATCGCGAAGAATACAGTAAGGCTCGAAATCGATCTCGTCCCTGTCTTCATCACGGACATAATTTACACGATATTCTTGTGCCCCGTAAACTTTCGACACTTGTCGCTTGAGAAACCCGAGCGAAAAGGTATCGAATCGTATCGGACTCGATTTTTCCAAACCTTCGGTTTTACCCGCGGCAAAGTAATTGTTTCTTTCAAGACTGACGAAAAATTTAAAAACCTCTGAATTTCGCCCCACTGTACCATTTTTCCCCGCTTTCCCCTAAATTCATCGAGCCTGGAATGATTAAAAAAATGGAATAAAATTTATGAAAAAATAATTATTAAATCATATTTTCTGACCCCAAAGATATCTGCATAAGCCTAAATTTTAAAGAGTTATAACAGCTGTATTTTGTATGGTGCAAATTCAACTCAGTAAAATTCGATTACAGAATGAGATTTTACGAAAGATCAATTTTTTGACGTCTATCTAAAGCGGCCTTATCGACAGTGATTTGACAACGATGAAATTTGGCGTCGTGCAAATTTTTTCAGAGTCATAAATTTGAAAAGTCTTTGAAATCGCCCGGGTGCTTCGACCCCGTCGAGCGAGCCCGGATATAAGTATGCAGGGATCTTGGTGCAAGGATCTTTCTGCGTTGACCACACTAAGCGCTATATCTGCACTTGTACAGATACTTTGTGTATATATATACATCGTGGTGTTTACCGTTACGGGATCTTTAACGGGATGCGAAATGAGAAGAGAGGAGAAAGAAGATCAAGGGGAAGAGAAAGAAGAAGAAAAATAAGAAGAAGACAAAAGAGTAGCTGTGGTCGGGAGCGAGCCAGGATATGCGGGAAGTTAAAGCATCACGTGCGGTATTCACGCAGAGATAAATCGAAACTAAATCATCTCTCGGAACTCATTCCAGCGGAACGTAAATCGATTTAAAGTTTATAAAAAATGAGTTCAGCACGAGAATCTCCGTTACCGATGTAAACGGACCATTTCCGTAAATGTCATTGAAATGTCGTGTAACATTCGCCCCCGTTCGTGCACGCTCGTTAGATCATCGTGCGAGTCCTTCGAGTCGTTCTACAGGCTCGCTTCGTCGAATACAAAATTGAAAAAAAAAATGTTAATTATATTAACATTTTTTATGATAAATATAATGCGATCGAAGAGTCGGGAGCGCGGCTTAAGCGAATCCATAATGGGATCGCGAAAACAGGTTGTGCGAATGAGTCACTCGAATTATAGTCTCAGCGGTACCGTCGTGATTTCGCCTTCCGTTCATCGAGTCGTTTTGCAGGACCAAGAAATCCCGTAACGAAAAAAAAATGCTGCTTGATCTAGAATAATTGAATTCCCTTCTCGATCTATAATAACATGAAATGACAGTTTTTTTATACTTGCGTCAGTCATTATTATTTATGTCATGTCACATGACCAGCGTGACGTGAACGTCTATATATCATCAATTTAGAATTCGTCATATGACGGCCATGTGACGGTCATGCTGCAGCTTTACATCGTTGAACTGGCATAGGAAAGACCGGGGCAAAATGACACGGTCCGGTACAATCGGATAATGGGATAAAACACTATTTTCTTATACCTTCCGGATATTACCGCTGATGGTAAATATAAACCGGTGTTGCAAAACCAGATGTATCGTTGGGACAAAATGCGGAATCCAAAAAATATTGAAAATTTGTATTTTACCCCCATTATCCCATTTTAGCCCACTGTTGCATTTTACCCCTCTTTTCCTCATGACTCCACCTGCTTTGAAGGTCTCGCTATCACAACAATTTGCCGTCTTCGTTGTGCATTCTACTCCAAAATTGTCTTCGGTGAAGATGCAGTTAGAATTTAATTTTCCTCTCATCCATTTGCTTTGCAAAATTCAAGAAGACCAAAAAAAAAAAATTAATTTTCCTTTTGTCGGAAATTGTCTCGCCCTCTCGATGTATTGGGAAGATTCTGTCAGGATGCGCCTCCAGCCGCGTTTGAGATATCGTGGCCACGGTGTTCGCGGCCACAAGAATTTACCGTCTCTGAGGTGTGTTCGAGTCGAAAATTGCAGGATGTACACTGTGAGATCTCTGGCGGCGAGTATGATACGCCTAATGATAACGTAATTGTCGGTCGCTCGAGCAGGTGCCTTCTCCGTAAATCGTCTACATGTGTGCACATATGTATTCCGTCTGTACGATCGCTATATGCAGTTCCTAGAGCATCAGCCTAGAAACTTTGCGAGACACGGCGAGAAACGCGGATCTCAATTGCGCGTTCTCTCACCGGTGCGTTACCGTCGGGTCACATACGTAATTCATAATTCCACGTGCGAGAAAGCTTCGCTCCTTAGTCTTCAATTTTCTATCGTAACATATGGACTATTACGGTGATTACCCCAGTGGTATTATATAGTACGAAGCTAATAAGGACTAAATTTTACTGTTCTGTTTAATCGCAAACGCATCGCGATATCTTAGCTTCTCGTTTTCGCTTAGTTATGTGAAACAACGATAAATAATCGTTTTAGATTTTTTTTACGCAAATTGCTTTGCGTTAAGAGAACTTCGAGTCGGATAAAAATACTGTATGGACGATTGTTTATTTTTAATTCTATTTCTGCACTCTCGGCTAAAGTGAGTCGACGAAAATTCTTTCCATCGGCGCAAAAAGATGTCGTTTTTTTAATTAATTTTTTTTTTTATTCGCGGAAAGTCGTTGCAAAGATACGTGAAGAACATGCTTGGAGATTGTACTTCAATAGGAATAATTGTAATTTTATTTATAAGTAGTAAAAGAAACCTTATTGACAAACCCTTTTTTGTGCCTGTTATCGTATATTAAATTTTAACCCATGGAGAATCTTATGCATTAACCAAAGAGTCATCGGTACGAGTCCTTCAGACCTCTGTTTTATTTTTTTGTATTTCCATTGCTGCGCATGCGTGTCGATCGATCATCCTCGAAGGCATAATTGAATGTAAAATTTACATCCCGAAGAAGACGGCCACTTAGTTTTATTGTCGATAGCCATACCGAAGGTGCGAAAAAAAAATTATATTGAGACACGATAATTCGCCAACGAGTCTGTTATTATGGGATAATTTTGCGACGGTGGTGATGGAACAGCCGGCGGAGTGTCGCGGAGAATTAATGAGATGATTCATTCCACGTGTGAAAACCGTCGGCAGATCGCGAGAAGCCTCGACGTGAAAGAGGGGAAGAGCCGGAGATTGCGAGCGGGAATCGTTATCGTGATAACGGACGGGCCGATAAGCCGATAGTAGAAGCGAAAAAGGAACATGAGAATCTTGGACGCGTATTGATAATCAGTGCCGACTACACCTTGGAGTCAGCTCGCAACCGCGTTAAAGATTCTTGTACGGATTCCGCAAAAAAAAAGCCTTGGGACACGCGTGCGCTTCGGCAACCACACGTTTACTTGGCGTGCGTTGTGCGAAAAGTTCATCGAGTGCGAAATTCATGAGTGACGACAATAAATCAAAAAATTAAAATAAATACGTTCGTAAAAATGCTACGCAGAAGTGTGAGCACGAATTCGTACGTAGATCTCACTCTATCATCAAAACCGCTCGAAATTAATTTGTTTGTCTTAACTGTATATCTAAATAATTTATCTGATTGTTATTGCCGAAAGAACGACGATAAAATTTTTTTTATAATTTAGTAATAACAAATTTGTTGTCTGAATAATAAAAAAAAATTAATATGAATATTATTAATACTGTCCATTTTTATTAATTATAATATAAACGTCATTTTTTGTGAAATATTATGGGCAATTGTTGTTTATAGATTTATTGCCTTATAATTATATAACGTTGAGCGATTATTCCACCGGCTGGACATTCGGTAACTTGGACGCCGTTGCACGTGGAACCCTTGCGTGTCGGAGACTTTAATGGCAACATTTTTAGTGTAAAGCGCGGCCTTGGCGAAGACGTTCCCGGGCGTAATCACGCTAGGTAGCGTATCGTCTTCGACGACGATGATCGAGTTAAGTCTCATCGACCGGTGGGGGCAAAAGCGGACACTTTTGTAGCTTCGCAGTCGATGACGGGCAACCCGATTTCACGGTGAAAGCTCGAGAAAAACTTTTGTTTTTATAGTCCTCAATGCGCGTTCGCTCCAGGCATCTAACGATGATTCGTCAGCCGGTGCTTTGGGCTTTTCTCTTCCTTATTTCACAAGCAGACGGTCACTGCGACGTTACATTTCATACTGCAGGAACTCCTGAAAATTGCACCGTCTCGACCCTCGTTAAAGGGGTTGTCTCGTATAAAAAAGTTTTTTACCAAAATTATTTTTTGTAATTTAATTTTTGATTCTAATAAAATATTTATTTTGTCTGAACGAAATTTATGAATGCTTCACGAAATCAATTGCTATATCTGCTCTGTTGCCAATGCTTGATAACATCGTATTTGACTCAGCCTTGGAGCACGCACCCAACAGTTTCATTCTATACAGCGACGCGGGCTTATCGAGTTCGCATTCATTTCACCTATCGAGCTCGATAAGAGATCTGTTCTGTACGGGGAACCCGAGAGCAACCGCGATCCAATACATTCCGGAGAAATTACCGTACCGCACGGTACAACGACAATTAACGATACTTTTTTTTTGTACATTTTTTGCATATCGAATAAAGGAGTATTTTTTTTATTTCAGGGTGGGTGCGATGGAGAACCAGCAAGTATGGGTTCGAGACCCCAATGAGGGTTTCATTATCGGCAAATTCACCGATATGGTGGACGGCGATGCAATGATCGTGCCGCTGGACTCCAAGTATCCTCAGCGTACGTGTCCTCTCGATGAAGTCTATCCTGCTGGAGAATACACCAAAGACGTCGAAGACAATTGTAAGATTCTTATCGATTAAATTTTTTTTTTTAATCAAAATGATCTTCTATCGATTGTTACCTTTTTTTTAATAATTTTCGTAAACATTGTGCCGTGGACAACGAATTAAAAAATATATATATTAAATTTATTATCATTACAGGTGCTCTGATGTACCTGAACGAAGCGACTCTTCTTAACAACATTCGGACGCGATACTTCAAGGATAGAATATACGTGAGTGCGAAGGGACGGACGGTATTCTTCTATTGTAACGAGGCTATGAGTTCTCGACGTTCACTGACAGCGTCCGATATCGTTACTTTGCGATCGTGACCAGGAAGAAAGCTCCATTTTTAACGCTTCGACGAGCTCTTCTCACGGACATTTCTTTTTTTATTCCGTCTTCCGTCCGTTGTACGAGTTTTTCTCCGGACACGCTACGTTCGCCAAGACCATATTTTCACCGGTCACAGAGCAATGCGCCGATCAATTTTATGTGCCATGAAATGATGTATTAAAAATTTTGTTTCATATTTCTTCCAGACTTACGTGGCGAACATTCTTATCGCCGTGAATCCCTACTGTCCTGTCAAGGATCTGTACTCACCGCAGACTATAAAGGCTTACCAGGGAAAATCTCTCGGCGAAACACCACCTCACGTTTTCGCCATTGGTAGGCAAAATCGTTTTATCGCGAGTGATCGTTGTCCGTGACAACGAAAGGAGCTCGAATGCATTTGCTAATCGCAATGTTTTCATATTGAAGCCGACAAAGCGTTCAGGGATATGAAAGTGCTCAAACAGTCCCAGAGCATAATCGTCTCTGGTGAATCCGGAGCCGGGAAGACCGAATCTACAAAGTACTTGCTGAGATATCTGTGCGATCTTTGGGGCTCGACGGCTGGCCCGATCGAGCAGAAAATTCTTGATGGTAATTATTATTTTTAATAAATAATATTTCCCCACTTTGTGGTTCTCCTCCTATCTGCGAATGGCACAGTTCGTTTATGATTTATCAAATGAATATAAAAAATCGTAATACTTTCAACTAAGATTTTTCCAAACAGTAACATTTTTACGTGAAACGTAAGTTACGAAAAATTAATTTATTTTATTTTTTTAGCTAATCCGGTGCTCGAGGCGTTCGGTAACGCGAAGACGAAGCGTAACAATAACAGTTCGCGTTTCGGTAAATTCATGGAGGTCCACTTTGACTCGAAATGTCAGGTAGTCGGTGGTTACATATCTCACTATCTTCTCGAGAAGTCGAGAGTGTGTCTTCAGAGCTCGGACGAGAGAAACTACCACGTTTTTTACATGATGTGCGCTGGGGCACCAGCGGATTTGCGCGCCAAGCTTGGAATAACGAAACCCGATGATTTTCATTATCTGCGAAACGGTTGCACACAGTACTTCTGCAATGACAAGTCCGAGAAGAAATTGAACGAAGCTCAGAAGAGTCGCGACCAGAGCTCCAAGGGAAGTCTCTTCGATCCGATTCTCGACGACGTCGAGGGATTCAACGCTATCGATCAGGTAGATCAAGCAAACCGATCAATGCGGCGATACATTTTTTGACACATTTATTAATCCTCTGTATCAATAATTTTTGTTCCCACTTTCGCTCAACGGAATGTTCTTTTCCGAATAGGAGAGGGCCACGGTAATTTTTTGCCCAGTTTTTCTGCTCAAACAGATCACGTTTTAGTCATGATTTTTTGTTTACATCGAGCAGGATTCTGCCTATGTTTTCCGTTTTCGTAGATAATCATCAGTCCCTCATAAATCGTGAAATTACTAAACATCTCGACGCTCGCAAATTCTACATCTATATTCATCGTGCATCCAAATGCTATAATTATCTTATTTTATTAAGAAGCAATCATTCCATGGATTATATATTTGTTACAATATTTGTCTGTTACGTAAGCGTTACATCAGAAGGCTCGTACAAATGTAATTTTAAAGATATTAATAAATCATTCATTTATCCTGCAATAATACAGGCCCTGACCCGACTCGGCTTGTCCGACGACGAGCGCATGCAAATCTACACAATGGTCGCCGCGGTTCTTCATCTCGGTAACATCGTCTTCGAAGACAATCCGGAGGATACCAAGGGCGGCTCGAGAATTGCATCGACCTCGGAAAAAGCAGTACACATGTCAGCCAAATTGCTAGGCGTAGATCCCGAAGAGTTGCGACAAGCTTTGGTCTCAAAAGTGATGCAGACTAGCCGCGGTGGGATCAAAGGCACCGTTATCATGTAAGTTATCAAGACTACTAGACATCGATGAGAATTTTTTTCCGTAAATCAATGGAAAAATCCTATCTGTCTTATTTTTATTTATTTTACATTTATTGTTCGATAAGGGTACCTCTCAAGGTCTACGAAGCCAACAATGCGAGAGACGCTCTAGCGAAAGCAATTTACAGCAAACTCTTCGATCACATCGTCGGTCGTATCAATAAAAGTATACCGTTTAAAGCTTCGAGCTATTACATCGGCGTTCTCGATATCGCAGGTTTTGGTGAGTTCTCTGAAATTTGTTACCAATATTCATCGAACACCTATTGCTAATTGTATGCCTAATGATAATTATACACATTCTCCAGCGTCCTTCAGCCCTCAGACAGAGTCCTTCAGCCCTATTTGGAATATTTTTAAATATCTACTAATTTATTATTTTTACATGTTGAATGCAGAGACTAAAGAAATGCTATTTTTTTTCAGAATACTTCAAGGTAAATAGTTTTGAGCAATTTTGCATCAACTACTGCAACGAAAAATTGCAACAATTTTTCAACGAAAGAATTCTGAAGTACGAACAGGATCTGTACGCGAGAGAATCGCTCAACGTACCGAAGATTTCGTATGTCGACAATCAGGACTGCATTGGTAACACTCACGTTGTTTATCGATCGTGATCAGTTCGTCATAAAGTAGTCATTACCATTTTCAAGATAAGGAATAAATGATATCGATTTTTTTTCTATAGATCTCATCGAGTCTAAGGCTAACGGTATATTCAGTCTTCTCGATGAGGAATCCAAGCTGCCGACACGTAGCTTCGCTCATTTTACCAGCGAAGTTCACAGAGCTTGGAACGGACATTTCCGAATCACACTACCGAGAACTTCGAGATTGAAGGCACATCGGGAACTTAGAGACGACGAAGGTTTCGTCGTTCGTCATTACGCTGGAGGAGTTTGCTACCAAACGGTACAATATTAATGAATTGTTATTTTATTTCACGAGAAAGATATCGGTAAAATTTAATAGACTTGCTTCTTGAGTTACCAAAAGACAAGAAATAATAATCTGAAGTTTAAAATTGACATTTTCTTATCGCTTCCTCATCTCGTTCTTTGATTTTTTATCATCGAAGCTTCCTCTATGAGAAAGCCAAAAATACAGAAAATCCTTTTTCATAGAAGAAACTTTATAAATAACGGACTATTGTGAGTAAACGATACGAAAATTTAATTTTCAACTTTCAATATTATCAATTGTTAATCTTTCAGAATCAATTCATTGAGAAGAACAACGACGCTCTGCACGCGTCTCTGGAAGGATTAATCCAAGAGAGTAGCAACCATTTTTTGCGTACACAATTCGCCAATCACTCGAGCCAGAAAGGAAAACTTACGTTCATAAGCGTTGGTAGCAAGTTTAAAACTCAACTCGGTGAACTGATGGACAAACTAAAGAGCAATGTAATTCATTTTGTTGTGTAAAATTTGCTTTGAATTTCGTTGGCACGGGTGCACTCAATTTTGTCTTATATTTTCAGGGTACGAACTTCGTTCGTTGCATAAAACCAAATAACGATATGGTTGCGCATCAGTTCGACGGAAACAGCATTCTCGGGCAACTACGCTGTTCTGGAATGACTTCCGTTCTCGAGCTCATGGAACACGGCTACCCAAGTCGCGTACCCTTCGTCGAACTCTATAACATGTACAAATCGTACTTACCACCGGAACTGGCGAGACTCGATCCCAGATTTTTTTGCGAGGTAATTCATAACGAAACTACCTCGATATATCATGTCTAAAGTAAAAAATGAAACTATAAAATACGCTTCGTTTTTTTAAGGCATTGCTTCACAGTTTAAAATTGAACAAAAAGGACTTTAAATTCGGAATAACGAGAGTCTTTTTCAAACCTGGAAAGTTCGCCGAGTTCGATAAGATAATGAAATCTGATCCGGAGAACTTGCAAAAGCTCGTCGCCAACGTGAAAAAATGGCTCTTAAAATCTCGCTGGAACAAGATGCAATTCTGCGCGCTCTCAGTGATTAAATTGAAAAACAAGATAATCTACCGTCGCAATCATCTGATAGTGATACAAAAAATGGCTCGAATGTATATCGCAAAGAAGCAACATCAGCCGCGGATAAAGGGAATCGTGAAGATTAAAAATTTGAAGAGTCAACTCGTGCGAATGCAGGAAACTTCGAACATGTTGAAGAGTGCCCGTGAGAAGATTGTAAACGAGATAAAAAAGTTGCAGTCGGAGTTCGAGGAGGCCATGCAAAAAATTCGTAAAAATCCGAAGATCAAAGCAGCGGAGATCGATATGATGTATGCGAGTCTCGTTAAACAAGTCGACAAGCAGATGGTTGGTCTGCAAGACATGGTGAAGCAACAAAAGATCGCCGAGGAGCAGGAACGGTTGCGCAAAATTCAGCAGGAAATGGAAGCGGAAAAGCGGAGGAAGATCGAAGAGGAGGCCAAAAAGAAAGAGGACGAGGATAATAGAAAAAAGAAAATCGAGATCGAAGCACGAAGAAAGGCGGAGGAGGAACAACGTAAGAGACAAGAGGAGGAGGATAAAAAGACTGCCGCAGCACTTCAGGTAAGTAATTTTATTTGTTTCATCCCCTGCTACGATTTTACATACGTATTCAATTTATTAACTGTACATTTTTCAATTTGATTAATCGATCATTTAATTATTTCCAAGGACGAACTCGAAGTGGAGGCTATGGAGGAGAGTCGATATCGCGAACTTCTGGAGCAAGAACGACGAGATCACGATTTGGCTGTGAGACTCGCCCAAGAATCTAACGGTCAGGTCGAGGATTCACCACCACCAGTGCGAAGGTACCATTTTTTTCCAAAAAAATTTTCAAGAAATCTCATCTATCATCTGCACGAACATCACAACAATCACACAAGAACAGTTCTACCTTCACACATTGTCAAATTCGGTGGTGATTCGTGATAGAAGGAAAAAAAAGCGAAAAAGAACAACATTTTTTTAAAATACTTATACTCAAATATGATTGTAATTACACAGCGGATCAGACGTGAGGGTACCTCCGACAAACAACAACAGGCTAATAAGGTATTCACAGTTTCCAGGATCTTGGCATGGAAAAAAAACATAACACACTGCGTACAGATCTAGTATCTATAATCATTCCCCTCTCCTTTCTTTTAACAATTTTATTTACGACTGATGTATAACGAATAACATCGTAATTTTAACGTGCCTAAAACAAAATTTGATTATGCATGTATTTATCTGTTTGTCGTCCTCTTCCTCGCTGGTAAATGGTTTAATTGTTCTCTAGGTTGTTAATTTAACATTTGTAAATATCTCGAGCTGTTTCATCGGCACCGACTTATCGTACTATTACTGCATGCTCACTAATTCCTCGAAAGCAATTTTCCCTCCCTTAAAAAAAAAATACTTTACGAATTCATCGCGTTAACGATAATTTATTTAATTTTCACACACAGATCGGAACAAGTGCGTAATCATCAAGCGATGATGACCAACAAGAAGTACGATCTTTCGAAATGGAAATATTCGGAACTCCGTGACGCCATAAACACTTCTTGTGATATCGAGCTCCTCGAGGTGAACAAACTCATAATTTTTCGCACTCCCGACATTGCGATGTCTGAATATAATAGTCGTGTAACTCTTAATTAAGTACTTTCGTTTTATATTTCACAGGCTTGCAGACACGAGTTTCATCGCAGACTGAAAGTGTATCACGCTTGGAAGGCGAGGAACCGCAGACGCACGACGATGGACGAGAATGAGAGAGCGCCCAAGTCTATAATGGAAGCAGGTAAGGCTGACTGATGTGATTTTTTCCGCCGTCGATTGAAAAATGTACTTTCCGTCGAAACTGACCGAATCCTTCAGGAAAAACTATAAATTTAGGTTTTCTCGTTTTTTTTTTCAGCGGCAAAAACACCGCGTACACCGACGAAGCAGTTGATCGTCGAATCGTCGCAAAGATTCTTTAGAATTCCATTTGTTCGTCCGGCAGCCGCGGGCCAGCCGGAAAATCCGAATGCTGGAGGAAAACGAGGATGGTGGTATGCCCATTTCGATGGTCAGTACGTTGCCAGACAGATGGAACTGCATCCTGACAAACCACCGATTCTCCTAGTCGCCGGTAGGTTCGACAATTTTGACATTTTTTTGCAATGATTTTTTTTTTCTCCGTCGCAATATCGATTCTTGCCCAGTGAAGACAACTCGAACATCTGTTAAACTGTCACTGATTGTTTACAATATATGTGTAAATCTACAGGAGTGGACGACATGCAGATGTGCGAACTGAGTCTCGACGAGACCGGTTTAACGAGGAAGCGAGGAGCTGAGATTCTTGAGCACGAATTTAATCGCGAGTGGGAACGTCACGGTGGCAAGCCTTATGTAACTCCGGGGGACCGCAAAAAATGATCCGTCGCCGGCGTGAGTTTACGATAAATTGATTCCTCAGCAGCGTTTTTCCAACGTTATCGTATTTCGTATCGGTTTATCGTTATCGTTCGACCAGCGATATTACTTTACATCGTCAAATAGTTCCGCACATTGTATGCGTTCAAGTCTCATTGACCAGACTATCTGGGCACGGATAATCACGTTATCTCTGACGAAGAAAACAGTGTGTGTGTGTGTGTTTTTGTCGTAACTTCAAAGGATCCATAAAAAAATAACTCGACGATTGGGATCGAATGCAATGTAGATTTTGTTCCAATCCTAATTATACCCTTTACGTTTTACCCCTGGCTTTATATGCTACAGCATATTTCCTCGTTAAATATCATGGGCTATTTAATTAAAATTTAAGTATTTATGAGTTTCCTTTGATAATCGGTAAGACGGAGTGTATCTGGGTCGAAGCCCAGTACACGCCTTCAACTTCAATATTATTTTTAATATTATTATATATCCATTACGTATACGATATATATAAATATACATATATATTGCTCCGCCTCTGCGTGGCCGCAGCAACCTCGTTATGGTAGAATCGTTTGTACTATAAGGATTGAAAATGAAACGAGTGAGAGAACACTAAAACGTAAGCATGTTTGCGTTGCGCAAGTTGTGTGAAGATAATAACAAACAAACCAACAAAATCATGATAAATAACGCAAGGAAAATTACACGACAGAAGGTTCGATGGGAGTCTATTTTTAGTGTGTATTAAAAAAAAGTTGATAAAAACCCCGCGCGAAATTATGGTTTTCATTTCACATTAAAGAGTAATATTTATCCTTGATTTTTTTTAGGAAATAATTCACATACACATACATTCAACCGGTGCAGAAAACATCGCATTCACTAGCAGGTCGGCGGAGGTACCCATCCGCCGAATTGTTTTTCCAACTCCTTCGCGACCGCCAAACACAGCCTGTCTTGATTCGGTCCAGCTATTACCTATTGAACATTAAACGTAGCAATTGACAATTTATCATTTAATCCATTTGATGTTATTGCAAAAATCCTCCAGGAATTCACCTGAAATCCTATAGGAAGTCCTTCCTCGTTGAGTCCCATGGGCACGTGAGTAGCCGGAAAACCGAATATGTTAGGGAGTGTGCAATATATTGTGCTAGCGTATTGAAATACGACTTCACCTATCACCGGCGCCGGGTTTGTGAAGGTAGGGTAAAAAAATACCCCATCGTCACCAAGCATTGCCTGTTTAAAATAAGGAAGAAAAAAATGACTGAGTCTAATAAACGTATAAGATAACGATGATTAGCTGTGGCACAATGGGAACAACATCAGGTTTTCCAAGTTTTTTTTCATTAAGCACGTTGAAATGGGAACGAAATATAGAAAAGTGAAGGGGTATCATAAAATTTTACGAGAAATTTTTGACGAAGCGCCTCAGCCGCCCTCCCCGCACGTTTCCGCTCGGTTTCTGTTGTAAAACTTTTAAAGTTTGTTAGCGTTGTGACGAACGCCGCTGATTTCGTGTAGTTGGACATGCCGAATAGACCTTTGATCAATTCGATAAGTCCATTGCACTCATTCTGCGTGGGAAAGAATGATCAAACGGATCAGTAATATTTTTATTTTTATAAATTCAACATAATTCGATTGGACTCAATTTGATTCATTTTTTCTTGCTTACCTTTGGGTCCGCTGGGTTTATAAGAATCTGCGGTCTTTTTGGTATGTTCAAGATCGCTGTTATCGTCATCTCTACCGTCTCGGCTAACGAGCCGAGGGGTGCCTTATAAAAGAAGAACAAAAATTGAACATTTTTCAAATTTTTAAAATATTACCCATGGCGGATAAACTAAGCCGAGACCGAACGACCCTCTTTTAAGCACGAAAATGATTCAGACGTTCGTAATAAAAGGTTTTCTGCCTTATCAGAGAAACAACACTCTAAAGTATGATCGTAAATTTTTACAAATTTTTTCAGCACATGAAATTCTTAATCAAGTCGTTCGACGGTCGCGCCTTGGGAAAAATTAAGATCTTCGTTGAGCAAGAATCCCGTACGTAAAAACTTGACGAGATAGAGAAAACTTACATCGCTGACTTGAGCCCCGCAAGCTTTAAAATGACTAGCCGCACTTTGGATGCTTTTCTTGATAGTCGGGTCGACTGGCGCGACGCCGAAAGTTCGACCGACATCTTCCCGGTAAAAAATCCTGAGCTTACGGATGTCGATGGTCTCGTCGAGACAAAGATTTTTTGCTTGCTCGCCGGACATGACTCTCATCGCTAACGTGAGATCGTCCACATATCTGGCCATTGGACCAACGACGCAATATTTCTTAAACGTCTCGCAATCACTGTTAGGATAGTGCTCTGTGATCGGTATAATACCTTAAATCGAATCGAGTTAGTTTTTTTTTGCTATGCGTGCATAAAAGTTGAAATTCAATGGAAATCGAAAGTTTTCGATTCGGAGTGGGGGGTAAAATAGTAGTGCGAAAATATGCATTAGCTCACCGGGTGTAGGTTTGTGTCCAAAAACTCCGTTGAATAAGGCCGGGATTCTGATAGACCCGGCTACATCGGAGCCGATACCGATGAGCGAAGCTCCCGCCCCCAACAGAGCACCCTGATCGGCATAATTGCATTAAGTTTTAATATTAGGTGACCCCCTATTATATATTATATATTAGGAAACCCCTTCATCCTCACCATACTGGGGTTTCGTTACTGTTAAAAACTGTAATCAATTTTTTTTACACGAGCGCCGAAGCTTTCTGAAAAATAATCAATTCTAGGCTGATCGATTGTTAGATCGATACGATAAAGATTTTAATTGAGCTCAAAACGTTGAAGAGCTTTTAAAACAAATTAATTTCGGGTGTTGTATTCCAGTCTTCCGGCCGAGAAAAATTTTACCTCGCCACTGGACGAACCACCGACAATTCGTCGTCCGTCGTAAGGGTTGGTTGTTCTGCCGAAAAGCAAATTTGCCGAATTAAATCCGCTGCAGAGTTCCGGTGTATTGGTAACGCATAGCGGTATTGCACCGGCCTTCTTCATCGACGCGACGATCGGACCGTCGGCAGTAGCCTTGATCCCTTGCCTCAATGACGAACATCCGGTATGACTGAGACCTATTCGTTCACAAAATTCAGCAATGTTATTTCGCAGCTTTATAGCTCAATCTAACGACAGTACTATTTTACTCAGAATTCGACACATTGTTTCTGACACGAACTATCATCATAGAAAATCGATAAAAAAAAGCTCCCTTCGAGAAAAACTTTGTTCAACCAAAATTGTATTCTTCAACTTTCAACCTTGATGAAGAAGCGATACGATTTATTTTGGAGTAGGAAAACGTATAGCAAAATAGGACAATAAGGCAAGATTTATTTGCTAATATTTTGCGATAGGCTATTTGGGAAAATGGGAGGCGGAAAATTCAGTTTTATCCATTGCACAATATCGGGCATTTAATTATTATTGAAAAACTCTCTCCTCTATATTCTCTTAAACTTATTGGTATCCGAGATTGCAATTATTTGAGAATTATCTGGGTGGCATTTTGCATAATGTTGCTTTTACATCTGTATAAAGTCATGGAAAGAAAACATTTTGTGACAGTACACAGTATGCTTTGTGTGACACCATCCCAAAAAAAAAAAAATTATTATACATGAAAATGCTAGTCACTTAATTTTAGAGTGTTTGCGAATGATGTCGTCATCCGGTTTAATTTCCACAGCTAGAAATCTGTAAGAACTATAATTTCCCACTCTCTCCCCCTCGTAAAACGCTCTTTCCATCCCACGTTCCAGTTTCACGGTAATAAAAGTTGCTTCGTACGATATAATCATGAACAAAAGTTACCTTTCAGCGAACAGCTTTCCTTTACAGTGAATGGAACTCCGTACAGCGGCAGCTTGACTTCAAGATGCGCTTTGGCTACTTCGCCAGACTTCAATTTCTCGTCGCATCGTCGAGCATCGTTCAGTGCCTCCTCATAACGATCCTCGATTACCGCATTCACGAGTGGATTTACTTCCTTGATGCGATCGATGTAGACTTTGACCACCGTCTCGCTCGAGATCTTTGGATCGTCGATCGTGCAACCAGACGCATTTGAACGAATGGATAGTGGGAGGAGGATGAAAAAAAAATGTCGAGCTTTGATCGCAAGATATCGAGAATTTGAAGACTCACGTAGAAAAACAGTGGACGTCGCATGTGTAAAAAAAAAAATAGTAGACTATTATTTCACATATGGCAGACTTATAAATATGTCTAGAAATGTATATAAATATCTGATATGCATTAAAATGTTATGCTTTAAAATGTATTCGATATATATCAATTTATATGTTGAATATATCAATAATGTAAAAAACGTCGAATACTCACTTCTCCGAGTCTTATCTTCTTCGCGAGCTCACAAGCGGTCAATCGGAGCAGCGGATTTGCATTCGGTGTTATGCAAGGTTTTCTAACGCGATCTCTGAACCGGTGGAACGGTCGCACGATCTTTCCCATGAGTCTCAACAGGAACATCAAGATACGCAACACCCACGCCATCCTCCCTCGAAAACTGTGAAAGTATGCACGATAAACCTATGAGAAAGTTTTCCTCGCACTGCAGAGAATATAAACTGTACAATCGGCAACGGCGTGTGTAATAGCTGGATCACAGCGATCGGCTGGATTACGGATTAGAGGTAATGATATTGAGACCATATACTTCATATATAATACGATTACGCTTACGGATTGCATTAAAAATTTTGTTCTCGCAAAAAAAAACATAAGAAAATCGAGAGAGGAAAATTCCCTCGACTTGCAATGTTAATTTTTTATTTCATTTTTTAGTTGCATCACGGAATCAAGGTAATGATACAAAATCACTTTTCTCATATACAATAAAACTGAAATTCAGGATAAAATTGAATTTTTTATTCTTGCAGAAAATTGTGTTAAAAAAAGCTTACAAAATTTATGAATTTTTTAGATCCTGTATGTTTCTTAGTTGTGTTTTTTTTTCATAAAATTGCCGATGGTAAATGAGATCTTTTTAAATCGAATTGTCGTTCACGACTATCTCAACAATTTTTTCTAATTTATGAAAATTTCCAAGTCCTCCAGGTTTCTCCTGACCGATGGCGAGCGAGGATCTAGGAAGTTGCATCGCAGCCTGTAGCAATGATTGTACGTCGTTCGACGAGCCGTGCGAGTGTATCGAAGCGAAGCATAGAAACTCCCGTACGTTTCTTGCGATTGAGTAACGCAAGATCAAGGAAATAACGTACGGTCGACCTCCCACGGTGATTTTCAATTACATACACACATGCGTAAATCTTAAGTAGATAGAGACATCGAAATTATCGCAGCGACTCGTTGCCTAGATAGCATTTTAAATCGATTGATTCAATCGTTGTAAAGAGTGCCGTAAATGAGAAGGACGTAAGTCCCGTACTCAATGTACACGGGTCATTCACTTGTGATTCTCAGCGGCCGATATCTGTCGCATTTATTTTATGCGCCCACCGATCGCATGCAATTTAGAATCGCCCGAGATTTCCATCTCCTTAAAATTCCACCGTCGATCTTTCCGTGCGCGATAACTACCGCGTGTCGCACGCTTCGATTGCCTGCGGTGGATCTATCAATCGACACTGTCGCACGTCGCGTCGAATAACAATTGACAATCGTGATAATGCCGGTGCCTTCCGATCACTGCACGATCCACCGACGATCGTAAACGTACCAGAAACATCCCGCTGCCAACTTTGGTAATGCCGTCAATTTTTTTAAATTATATTTCTTCTATTCTCTATTTTTTTTACTTTCTACTTTCAATCGATTGTATCATCGATACATCGTCGCTAAACAGTTCATTGCCTCGACCTTCGGTGGTTCATGCATTTTTCATACAGCCAAGATTATTGCACTTTGAGACTGACGTCACTTGATTAATATATTACTCGTATACTCCAATTCGCTGTACCGAACGATCCGTCGGTCATTCGATCGATAATTCGTCGTGTCGTGCATTGCATTAAGGAGGCCATTATTCGAACGAATCGGTCGAGCCCATTCGAGACTCGAATTCAGGCAAACGTTATAATTGTGGTAGTTTCCGATCACTGCACGATCCGTCGATTATTGTGCAGCAGGGAGCAAACTGTGTCACTCCTATTTATTATGCAGTTCGTGAACGTACCGAAAGCACCCCGTTAGAAACTTTGGCAAAGCTTTTTATTTTTTAATTATTAAATTTAATTTTTTTTCTACTTTTTATAATCGACGGCAAAAAATTTATTGTTTCGACCTACGGTTCATTTGTGTCATACTCATATTGCCAAATATGTCAGCATGCTGCCAGGATGATTCGATCAATAAATAGTCGTATACTGGAATTCCTTCAAGTAGGTAATTATTCGAATCTGTACGCAAAACCAGTCGGAGCCGAAAATTATTGAGCCTCATTTTTTTATTGGGTCAAATCGTTGAGCTTGAGGGTGAAAAGAATTTTTCTTCCTCACGCAATTGTCACAAACTTAATCACGGACTCTGTAAATTATTATATAATGCTCCGTTTGCTTGAGAAACTGCGGTACACGTGCGTCTATGAATGGGCAAGTGCGTTTGTTCTCGGATGCTGTAGCAACTAACCTGTTGGTTCGCCTGCGTAATTGGAAATAATTTCCTGTTACGGGGAGAGACTTTTACGACTTGACGATCGTATTGCCCTACAGGGAATGAAATCACACTGTCCTTTTGTGATCATGTTCTTCGAACGTTCAACCCAAATACCACAGAGAAATTGCAAAAGCAAACTAAAGAACCGCGTATGTTAAGTATTATAATTTAATCTGTTGTTTTTGTGAAAAAAAATTGTTAATGAAAAAAGACTAGAAAAGCGTGAGATTGCCGGTGAATGTTTTTAACGTCATAATAAAATTCAAAATCATCCGCTGCCACGGCGTTCACTTCATTAATTCACCGCGCAGTAATTTAAAATGTCACTTTTTTCCATATCTCGTACGGGCGTAATTGTTTTCCTTGTTTTTACGAAGCAATGAAAAATATGCCAGAGTTACACCACCATCGAAAAAAAGTATATATGGTAATATATTTGTCGCGTTATAGTCGAAGACAAAGTTCGTCTGATTATACGTTATCGGATGACATAATAGAACTTTTTAAATCGATTTTTTTTCACATGCGTCGACTACACAAATACGCTTAGAAACAAAAAAATTCATCCGTTTCGATACACGACACGACAAATGTGCGATTGCGCTTCGTACTTCAAATGAGCAAAGAGTAATCCTAAAACAAAAATCTTTAATGCTTTTAAAAGTAAATCTATGTATATCTCTTGTGAATCTTTTCATCGTGTGGTCGATGATTTAAACTTTTGCTAAATTTTTGCTATTGCTTATTCAACACCGCATGCATGTATTGACAGTAGAGAAGACTTGTTTGTATTATTGCATGCGTCCTTGGCCAAGAAAAATATGAATCGCAATGCTCTTGCAAGAGCAGCATCTCGTATATGCAAGTTTCTAAGATAGTTAAAACGCCATATTCTTCAACCAGTTTTTATATTAATTTATAAACAACAAGGATCATTCGCTTGAAAAACTCAACGAAAAAATTGTATCGCCAAGGAGTTTTGTACTCATCAGTTTCGATATTTAAAAAAATCTTTATCAATAATTTTATCGATTACGATGCAGCAATAAAAATAAGCTTTCCCTACTGTCAATGAAGGCTCAACATTGTCAGCTAAGCAATTGTGAGAATTTAGCAATAGTCTTGTAGAATAATCTTCCGTGCATTAGTCTAATTGTTAACTGACTTAATCCTAGAAAAATTCATAATATTCTAAATGAAATCCATCCAAACAGATCCGTTGAGCCCAACGTTTCGGATTGAAGAAAATAACAAATACGATCGAGACTCACCTGTAATTCAACAGAGCCGATTTGGTAGAAAAAAATTATTCGCGTCCCAATTTACACAAAAAAAAATCCGTACCTTTACTACTGGATGTAAAAACAAGTACGCGAGCGCAACACTGCAACAGTAGATATGATCGGTGAGAGTCAAACAAAACACTGTGGAGGGCTCGCCGATGCTCCGATCGGATTAGCCGGGCTCGGTCGTTGAATTGCCGTTGGTGGTATAGACAATTTTTCACGTTCCCACTTGCCCACACCTTTGCTCACAATCAACTTGGTGTACGAGCGCCGAGTAAATCCTTAGCAAGCAGCTTCGTTCGATCGACTGGTGGGCAACCTCTACGCGTTCGAACTATCCCCAACGTCATCCTCCTCCGCGTCATCGGATTATATCTTTGGATTGCAGTTACATGTCTCTTGTAAAATTATCTTGCTCCCCGAATCGCAGTTTATTAAAGCTCACGCACTCGTACCGGGTCCCACCGGTTACGCAATCAATTTGGTTTCTACTACACGAGACTCATCTTTTTCCCTACTTTTTTGTCTACAGCGTAAAAAATTCAACAATTATTAACGTAAATTTGCATTGCATCGCAAATACGTCCAAACGAACGGCTTATTCGTAATGGCATTCCTTCGTCAAAAGGTCGATAAAAAAACCGTTTATTTCAAGTCCCCTTGGAAAACCCTGTTCACACATTAATAAGTATTTGCCTATTCTATTCTAATTCTATTCTGTGTCTCGGTGATTTTGAAACGATAATGTGGTGCATCACAGCGCTGTACACTATATATTACTTCCAGCTTTGAAACTTCTTTATCCGATCGAAAGTGGCGAATTTGAAGATGAGATTTTAATTCTTCTCCGAAGAATGAGATTTTCATACTATAAATTACATAGAACATACCGTACTTTCTTACATTAGCTGAGACTTTTAATTTTTGTAAAACATCACCGTTCTTTAATGTCATAAATTCCGTAGAAAAATACATACTGATAAATACCTAAAATAGGAAGTAAAGTTTGTGTAGTATGAAATTCGTTTCCGTGAAATGTAACTGGTGTGCGAGATTTTGGTCCATTATAGTAGTCATTCTGTCTTGTGCATTTTTTTTTGTTCTCGACTGAATGACAACTACGACTGCAGGCATTCTTTTTTACATCGATCTCGCTCGGCACAGAGATTCTACTTCCAATCCCGATTTTAAAAAAATAATATAATAAATAAATGGAATATAGACAAACATCGATCAAGTACTTTCCCTGATCATTCGTAATTTTTTCTACAATTTTTTGGTGTAGATTTTCAAACCGATTTTTTTCCAGGAGCTGTACCAGTGCATCTGCAAAGGATCGAGACGAAACAATGTTCACACCGTTTGGTGACTATGGTACAACTTCAACGATTTTCGACACTCGACTTCAAACCAATTTTTCACAACTCGGCGGTTGCCGCCATCCACCGAATGCTCGCTCGATTTCCTGAGCTACAGCGATCGTCAAATGATCACAGCCCGAATTCGCGACAATCTGTGAAGGAACCAAAAAATTCGCTTAGCATTTTTTTCTTTAGCTATTTATCGACGAGAGAAAATGCAGTTACCTGTAGTCCGATCGGCAGTCCGCTGCTGTTAAGTCCCATTGGACACTGGGTTACCGGAAGCCCGAGACTGTTGAAGATCATCATATAAGAGACGTTGAAGATTTTAGGATAAATCTCGTAACGATAATGAGCCGGACCGGTGAAAGAAGGATAAATGAAAACACCGTTGTCGCCCAAAAGATCCTGGCAATAAAAGTAACGATGTTAAAACAGCCACGCAAACACAAACACCTATCGTAGTACCTCAAATTGTTTCTTCAACGAGTTGTTCTTCTCGACCATACGATTGTAATGACTCTTGGGCATTTTATCGGCGAATTTTTTTAACACGCCGTAAAAAACGTTGGAAAAGGTGTGCGGTGACATGAAGCAAATGTACCTCAGCACTTCGACAAAGACGCTTTTCCACTCCTGAAAAAAAAACAATAATTGAGATTTCATCCCAATATGAATAAATTTTCTGTTCGACGTAACGAAAGACTCGTAAATTTTTACGATAGCTTCGAAGAGTGAAAAATAAAACAAGATAGTAAAACTCACGTGAGGATTCGTGCCTTTTGTGAACATACAATCTACACCGTCCAGGTGGAGAAGAATCGTAGATGCAATTTCCATAGAGTATCTCATGTCTTTGATCTCGGCCTGCGTTCGAACAACGAACAATCAAATAGATTGGATCGTCAGTGGGTGACCGAAGTTACATTACTCAATCAATTACATTTCCGTACCTTTTGAACTCTTGCACCGTTGATAGTTTTTAAATGCTTGACTAACCCTCGAATTCCATTTTTCATGTCGCTGTCAATGGGGCTCGTTAAGGCCGAGCCACAATCCTCCATATAGAAGAAATTCAATTCCGAAAATGAAACCTGCAATTCGGCAAATCTTCGATTTATCTTCCATAATTAGAGATATTATATATATAAGAGTTGATTGGCTAATTATTATCATAACGAGCGTGGCTGAAGAAATACATTGTTAGAATTCTAAAATTGCTTTCGGTCCACACTATTAATTATCATTATAAATATATATTTTTTTGACTGTCGATTCTCCACAACGTGGGAAGAGTTATCGTTCGCGCGATAATTGTAATATTCCTCTCTATATTATTTCGCTAAGCTTTTATGTAAATAGCGAGGATTTATGTATTCCTAAAGGCGTCCATGATTATTTGAAAACAGATTATGAGACTGAATTATTTTTCAGTATCTTTTGTTTCATTCCCCCTTATTCTCCAATTATTACATGTATTTTTTTTTCATCTTCACCTCGCATCATCTAAAGTCTAGTCACACCCACCGTTGCGAATCGCTTAATGTTTTTTTCATGAAATTGTAATTGACTTCAACCCGGTTTCATTGAATGAAAAGATAAATAAATCAAGACAAATAAACAGAACGGTCCTCCACTGTGCACGAATACCTTCAGAAATACTCGTCGGTAAAACCTGCGACTTGCGAGTTTTTTTTTCTTCCATCTAATCTGAATATGAATGTTAGAAATATAGTTTATATTTCTGTGAAAATATGTACCTTCTCGTCCAGTCTCGACGTCGGCACGTCAGGCTGCGAAAGAGTTTTCAAAAAAATAGGAAGATCCCGAGCGTATCTAACCATGGGTCCGATGGTGAAGACTGAAGTCCAATCTTTGTCGTCGCAGTCGGGAGTGTGTCCGACCGTGGAGATCCAGGCTATAGGGGGAAAAAAAAAAAAACAAAAATTAACCGTAGAGCAAACATCCTTGAACAAATTTGACGAGAGACAAATAGGCACAATAAAATAAAAACAAATACGAGGCATAAAGTTTTCGTAGAATCGACGTCAGGGAATTAACGATAAATCATTGCATCTTTGAGTGGATTCTGAAAACGTCTTTGCAGTGCAAACACGTCGAAAGCGTGTCTAATGAAAGTTCAACGTATTATCGCGTCAACGAGTTATTTACACAGAGACCGGTATTCCGTTTAAGCTATGCACGATACAACGACGTCTCCGCTGCGTGTATGCAAACGTGTTTGCCTTGCAGCGAATTATCTTGCAGAGTTTCAAGGTTTTCGGTTTCTCTTGTTTTTTTTTTCTGTACTCTAAGATAATGTATTTTTTTGTAGAACTCACCGGGCGTCGGTTTGTGGCCAAAGACACCGCAAAACAAAGCTGGAAGTCTCACGGAACCGCCGATGTCCGAAGATATGCTGAGAAGAGACGCGCCAGAGCCTAGAAGAGCCGCCTATGAGTGCACAAAAGATTTTTTAAAAATTCATAGCTTCTCAGTAGCCATTGGAACTGAATGATGAAAATTAAACGTTGAATAGAAATTGTGAGAAAAAAATCTTTGCATCGTAATGCGTCGAGTTATGTAGGATAAATGTAAATATCGACTGAAAGATCTGTCGTAGCTATTGAAGCTATTTTCATCCGGGCACTTTCCAATGACTGCCTCGTCATCGTAGAACAGTTTTATTTTCTCATCAATTTTATATCTTCTCGCAAAAGAATAATGTACGCTTATTTTTCAGTGAAACGAAGAAACTATTTAAGGTCAAGGTTAAATGGAAAGAAACATTCTTCGAATGGCAACGAAGGCGCGGTCGAAGGAGAAAGTAGAGACAGTGATGTGCCAGTTAATAAAGAATTAACTGACACGAATTATTCGTCACTATTCAAATAATCAAAGGCGCGAATTTATTTAAAGACCGACGAGAATTTGTCAACCCTTTTTGTCTCTTTTTTTTATGTATCTATCAATACAGTTGTCAGAGTGACCGATGAGTGAATTTATTTCATTTGCTGTGGCTTCCGAACAATATAATTTCGGAGTTTTCTTCTTTTTCGTCTTCAATGAAGAAGTTCAATTACGTTCAACCGAAAAAAATACATAATCAGCTGTCACGCGTGGTCAAACAAATTGAAATGATAAAAACGGACAGAGTAAAGTTCATTCTAATGAAGACCCCAACCTGAATCGTAACATGATTGAGTCTATTAATTAAACACTACAAAGAAAAGAATTCCAAAGTTCACTTTGAATATTTTAATGTCGATAAAAATTGAATTTTTACCTCACCACCAGAAGAACCGCCAGCGGTTCTCCGTGAGTCGTACGGATTCCATGTACTTCCGGTTACGTTGTTAACGGTTTCCCAAGACATGCACATCTCCGGTGTGTTGCTGACCAGCAGAGGGATGCAGCCAGCTTTTCTGACCCTTTTCACCGCCTCCGCATCTTCCAACGCCTTTCTAGGCATATCGAATCTTCTTCCAGCGCAATGACTCATACCTGGAGCAATGGTGAGATAAAAATTACTTTTAATTTAAATAGAAGAAAAAAATCATCAACATTAATTTTTCTTGTGGATGAAATTTCGTTTGAGGTGTAAAATTTTGATTTTCAGGAGCATCGGAGTGTATCGACTTGCCTCTCACAGCTACACTCTCCTTTACGGTTACCGGAATGCCGAGCAACGGTGTTTCACGGGCGAGCACTTCCTCGCTCTTCGCTCCGGATCTCAGCATCGAGTCGATCTCCCGAGCTTCCCGGAGAGCCGCCTCGAAGCCATCCTCCACTATGGCGTTAATCACGGGATTTACTTCGCGACATCTCCCTACGTAAGTCGCCACGACTTCTTCACTGGAGATCTGTACACAAAAACAAATATTGAGATACAAGGTAAAACGAAAATTGTCCTGATTTTTTATGCCGGTGACGAAATAAATAAAAAGGGCAAAATTGGAAGGCTACTTGGAAATAAAAATATGTACTGCAAATACGCTATAGATCATGTAAAACATTATCGATAAATACATTTACTGATATTACAAAAAAAAGGAACTTTAATAAAGCCTTACCTCTCTTCTTCGTATTTTTTCAGCGAGGTCTGTTGCCGACATCAGCAAAATTTTGTTCCTTATTGTTGGACAACGACGTCGTTTGCCCATCGACCACAGTCTCGTGATTGGGGATATGATGCAGCCAACAAGAAATACGAGTACCCGCAGAATCCTTTCCGTCACTGCGACCAACATTTCCTGTAATGACATTATAAATATTTTATCGTCTAAATTAATCGGCTCCGGTATCGTCGGTCGTGAATAATCGAAGTCTCGACACTATCACACTCGTTCGCCGAACGCAATTATTGGTCGTTCCCTCGAAGACCAAAGACCCTATTACGATCGATTGTCACAATCGACATTCTATATTGAGTTCGGCGTATTGGCCTGAGAACTTGTGGCGAAGAAACGGACAGATCGCTCGAAGAAGATACAGCAAGATTCAATTCTTTTGGACTCGAAGCTTTCGTCTTAATACATGCAGCTTTACACCAAAGTAACGTTAAAGTGATCCTTCTTCAAGCGATAAATTCGTTCATCGCTCAACCCGCACTCGGTCGGTAACAAGAACTGCAAACCTTTTTTTCAAGATGCTGAAATTTATCACTATAGTGATTCACATTGCAGTCGATTAATAAATTGAGGCGAATTAGGTGGATATCGCGTGTCCATTTAACTTGAGGCTTCAACTCACCACGCCATTGAAGTGAAGATCGGCGTATATAAGCGTGAGGATCGAGAGTGCGAGATCCATTTTTACCCGAGTTTATATTCCAAGGTCCTGAATTATACTTTGTTACGATCAATCAGTCGCGACGAGCTCGCTATATTCACTGGATTACGCTGATATAGGAACGTTTGATTATAATTGTTTCTAAGCACGAAGAACGATCGTAAATACACAATTATGAAGAAAAATCAGAAACAATTGCCGATGTACATTTTTTTCTAATCTATACGAATAATCGTTCGAAGCTCCCGGAAGGACAAATTTTCAATTTCATGTATTCAAGGTACTAATCTCGGAAAGATTAAATCTTGTTTCGCTCCCGATTAAACAAGAAAATTTCAATGGCGGTTACCATGAAATTCAATACTTCGTGCGAACGTCACGCGAGCAACCGCGAATCGTGTCTAATATCAGTCCAATGGAACGATCTAGTTTCAGTAAAAAAAGAAAAAATTAGTTGGTCAAATTATTCGCTACTTTCGCCGTTTCGCGATAGCTTCGATACTCGCGGTGTTTTTTCGAAACTAAATAGCTCTTGATTTCGAACCCCGGGAAACCGATAGCGTGATTCACATAGAATTTCAACGAATCAATGATCGATCGTATGAAAAAAATACTTGAGCCACTTGCAGGCGAATAGGTTCGGTTGAAAAAAATTGTAGGATTCGATGATCGCGCACACTTCGCACGTTTCGACCGATTTGAATTTCAATCGAAGAACACTCGCTGTGAAGCGTTTAAGCAAATCAATTTTTTTTCCTCTCCTCGCTCGTGAACAAACCATTACATCGCGACGACCGCGACACTGTAAAGTCCGTACGAGATCCGAGCCGGGTACTTAAAGTCATAAACGTCGAACTCGCTGTAGGTGAGCGCGAAGCTCGTGTACAGAGATGAAGTCCGGAACGGTGGGGGAATATTTGGTCAACGACGACGCAACAACCACATGGGCTCGTATCACTCAAGAGAAATCACTCGTTCACCAACGACGATTCACGAGCGAGCTTTTTGCACGAGTCACGAGGTCTCGAGCGGAGGTCCAAAGTAACCGATGCATGCGAACTGGCGATGACGTGGGAATACTCGTCAATCCCAAATCAAACGAAACCGGCGTGAAGAATACACAATTCGTCCCACTGCGCCGCGACAAATGTTATCTATTTTCAATAAACTTTCCGATAACTCCATCATAAACACTATCAAAAATCGAGTATCTTTGTGACAAGTATCCTTTTTATTTTACATATATATTTTTTTTAATTAATATGAGTAGTAACTGAAACAAAATGAGAACCGGGACTTTTTAATAATATAATAACATTAAATCCATGCAGAAAGCGTGATTTCAGTTGTTCAGCTCTCGTTATACACTTTGGGAACTTGCAAGGGTATTCATAGTTTTAAAAAGCTCAGCTGATAGTTACGTAGAATGTCTAATTACTGAGAAGAGTGAATCGATTTAAAAAATTATTCATAGATAATAACAATGCTTCGATAATAAGGAATAGGGCATTTAACTTAAAATAGTTGGAAGGTTAATTTTGATTGCCATGGTGAGCCATGCCATTCTGTATAAATTCAAGCCGTCACGTAATGCTCATCGGTCACGTTCCATTTTTTTTATACACCCATTGAAAATGCACATTCCTTCACGAACTTAATTCGCTTTTAGTTAATTGCGTGTTTGATTGAGAAAAAATGTATATATTTATTGTAACGAATACAAATATGAGATAGCGTGACAAATTTGAAGCGGGCAGACAATCGATTAAAAAAATCAGAGAGCGAGGTACTGTTTGCTGTCGCGAATGATGTTTCGTCACGTAACCGTGTTTACGTTAGTTCGTATTACAGTTGCGAAAAGAAAACTGTCGAATCTACGATCGCTCTGAAGTCAACCGTTTGTTCGTTAAATTTCCTACTGTTCGAGAACATTTTCACAACCTCCACCGAAGATAAATCATTGATCCTATCGGGCGTACGACGTTCGTTACGATTTTTTTTTTTTCATATCAAACTATAAAATTTCCTATTGATTGATTACATTACATCAACTAAATAAATTAAATTACACGATTACTGTGAATGAATTAAAAAATGACGATTGCGCACCGCATAATTTTTTATTTTTGAAAGGTCAGCTTCGATCCGCCGACGATTCGTTCGAATACCACGATTCTCGCTATTTACCTCGTCGCGATCGATTTCGTTCCATTGTTCGGTACAATTCGGCGAAATGTTTTCCATGATCAAAGATCTTGGCAAAATCGGCTGACCGGTGATTCGTCTCATCGCGATGTCACAATTTAATTGTGTAAATTAAAAGAAAAGAAAATTAAAAAAAAATGAAAGTGTGTGCAAGCGACCGAGAAACGCCGAACGACCGATGTGAACTAACGAACACAAAGAGTTTCTTGGTCGCTCAGCCCGCGAGATCGGCAGACCGCGAGCGATCCAATGTGTCCGGACGAATTCGCGTTGCGAAGGTGTAAATTACTTTTCGTAAGTGAGTGCGCGCGTGTTCACTACAACGATAGCTCTCGAGAATTTCTTGAGAAATCGCCTTCGTCTTGCTCGATTTTTTTTTTATTGTCGCCTGATCCCGCCTTCACGACTGGATATAAAATCTATGGCAACTCCAATAATACCGACGACCTAGACCGTGAAATTTGCTCCGACCGAAATGCTCAAAACTTTGGAAATGTGTTGAACCAAATTCTTTGGAGCAATTCGGTTCAATGTTGTTACGTGCCCCGTACTTAGTCCTACTGTAATTTAATTATTAACCGTTACTATAATTTAAATAACTTTTACCTGAACGCTACGTAATATAAGCATGGGCCAACGTAGCCTGTGCCCATCTCTCTCTATCCTTACTCGTGCTGTTTCTATCTCAATCCGACCCACCGATTTCTGGCTCCCAAGATCTACGGCCTTTTCAAGGGCCAGGACAGTTTTCCTTGTTCTGTCACATACCCTACAATTTGTCTCTCTAACTACCAGGAAGCAGCGACTCTTGCTCCGTTACACCTAACCAAATCCTAGCTTCTGTCTTGCCGAACGTCAAAATCTCTCTCTCTAACCAATAAGAACTGACCATGTTCTTACTTCCTTCCGCCTAAGAGAAATCCTATCTTCTTTCTTAAAATCTCTCCCTCTCTCTAACCAAGAAAAACCACCCGGATGTTCTTACGTCCTTTTTTATATTAAGAGCGCATCTGTCATCCCTTTTAGGGGGATTACTCTTCTCTAGCATTAGCAGGCATAGGGTTAGATCTAGTATAAATAGGCTACGCTTTTCCGGACAATACAGTCAGTATCAACGAGTCCCCAGTCCGTGCAACGAATCTCCAAGTCAACGATAAACCAGTGCTCCGAGAAAACTTCTACACAGAGCGAGCAAGGCTCGGCAGCGAAACCGTTAGCCCTGCGTGGCAAGGCCCAACGTAACACAAGAGACAAAAAGACCAAGTTGACTTAATTAATTCTTATCCGAAGAACTTGTAATGATTTTCTACGACGCTTGAAATAAATCTGAGTAAGTCCACAAAAAATTAGTAGAATACGCGAAATTTACATTTTGCTCCACTTTTATGTTTCGACCGCTGTTCCATTTTCCCCCGCTCTACAGGTGTTTCCATACACTTGTTCTTATCAGTTATCGTCCGATGTTCTGAACTCGAATCAGAAAAATACATCTCCGAAAAATGTTATGAAATCAATGTAGATAACAAATTAATCTATACGAATGAGTTTCGAAAATAATCGTCGATTTGTTCCTAAGTGATCGTTTTGTTAATCTTTGATGGTCACAAAGTCAACGAGGTTTGTCGGTCGCATGTACATTATTGACCCTCCCATCGTCCGCATCCACGGAAGAAATCGGTGCGAAATAAGTGGGGATGAGTTGGGAAGCGAAGCACGTGGCGGCAAGCGGCTAGTTTCGTCCGATCGTCAGATATTAAAATGTTTCCCGATCTTTATTTGAAACTTTTTTTTGACAAACAATTTTCGTCTTGATATACCGAAAATTTGGGGGAACTTCATCGTATTTCACAAAATCATTATTTTCCTTGCTCATGATTTTTAGTTTTTTACTTTCGTATTTGTATACCGTTATAATTAATATTATTCCAACCACTTCTACGCGGAGAAACCGATGACAATAACTCAAATGATAATGACAGCTCGAAAACTGCGATTTACGAACCGGAAGCGACGTTTTACCGGTATGACGTCACTTCCGATCAGTAAGTGAAATTTTCAATGCAAACAAATTTTCGATAGAACAAGATAAGTTTTACGGACTAAAGTTACAAATTTGCGATTTTTAAGAACAGTGACGAACCATCTATTGAAAAAAAAAATCAACGCTCTTACGACTGGAGTAACTGAATACACACGTGATTACAAACTCTTGTTTCGTGCGTTGTCAAACGAAATTGTAATTGATTCAGGTCATGGTGTCAATGAGAAATTTAACCTTTGCAATAGGTCATTAATCTCCCGCGATAAAACAGATTTGAATTTTTTCACGTCGAAATTTTTTTTTTCTAGATAGATAATGTATTCGTCGTGAGTAATACATTTATTTATCTAACATAAATATATTTACACGCTCGCACACATGTACACATATATACATTTATATTTTTCCTAAGTTTTGTAAAGACTGTAAGACGGTTTGACGACTATAAAGCTGACTTGCGGCCTTCCACGCGCACACCTGATCGCCCATGGGTCCGATGAGATGGGTCAGTTATAACTGTAACGGTACTGATACGGGTCATTGGCGAGCTATCGGAACGGTACTCGGAGCTCCGATGCTATCTTTGACACATGCACAGTAAGAAAAAAAAACCTCGAATTTAACACACTTTCATTATCATCGATAAAATGCTCCGATGCGCTCCGCGAAGGCAATCCGAATTTATAAAATTATCGTAAAACTGTGGATAAAAAAAAACATTGCATTCAATGTGCGTAGAAAAATATTCGATTATTCATTGATCAATCATGTTTTGAATAATGAATAAATAATCGGTGTATTCTTGCTCATTTTCGTCATTCAAAGAAATTACCAGCAGCTTGCCGATAAAAACTACTCACAAAACTTCGCTTGATTTCGCTTCGTGTACCAAATAAGACGTGCAGGGGTTAACGGTGGTAGCCTCGATGCGCGCAATTTCAGGTGAGCCGACTGCACGATCGGGGTGAGGCCACCTCAGCCTTCGTTGCTTTTCTTCCTCTCACGTTTCGGCACGCAAACTTTGCCGGTCGCGAAATATCACCGATTAAAAAAAAAACACATTATCGTACACGTACATTCATTGCCTTCGCGAGTCGGTCAATTCGTAGCACGCATAAATAACGTTTGATATTTATTTGTTCTGTTTTAATGCTGAACTAGAACGATCGACTAGCGTAAACGTCGAACTGTGTCGGTCGCTTGGCTTACGCGCTAGAAGAAGAACCGAACACCGCTAGCGAAGATGATGGCTCGAGGAGAGAGGAACCGATACCGAGTTAATACGGCCAAAGCGAATGCCTAGTCACAACTGAATTCATCGCGCTGCGGAAAGCAAAACGCATGCTTTGATCAAAGAAACGATCTCGAGTGGGGACGCGGATACGTCATAATCTTCATTCAGTAAAAATACATGTATTGGCAATCTTTTTTCCGCCATGTATAGTTCAATGAGTTCTAAAATAATTCGCGTATCTTGTTTCGTAGATCCGTTCGGACTCGAATACGGTACCTCCGTAATTTTTGTTATTTTTCCTTCCTCATACATAAAGCTTTGACATAGTAGAAAGAAAGATTGTCGAAACTTTATTGAAAACTTCTTCAGAATGTTCCAAAACATCGTAATATCACATTTAGAAAAATGTCCGGATGTGCATGTGTGCGTGTGCATGGGTGTGAATTGGAGGCGTAACATTGAAACTTCTATAACTCGAGAACTCCTTGACCGATTCAGCTTTAATTCGGCAGGCATCATGCGTGATCAATAGTGAACGTTTTGTTAAAATTTCATCGAAAACTGTACAGTGTAACAAAGTCTTCAGAGAGAAGTTGTAACCTTCAAGACACGTGGGTGACGAATTGATTGTAAAATCTTTTCGCCGGGTACTGAAAATGAAACTTTTATGGTACCCGGACATAACAATTTTATTGAATTTATTTATTCGTGAGGGCTGATCACGATGACTCCTACAATTGTGTGTTCGAATATGGCAAAAATATACCTTTACAATAAGAGAATATTAATCATATTATTAAGGAGTATGTGTGTACGTATGAAGTGAGAATAAAGACCGCGTATGGCCTATCGATAACTATCGAGTCGACGCAGTTTAGATTAGTAAAAGAAAATATCGTTTTGGGTCTGCTTTGTTCTTGAAGCATATGCGTCTTTTTTCTCGCAATCGCACTCTCAGTCTCAGTTCTTCGACGACTCTTGATACAATAAGAAGTCGGAATAATAAAAGATATTGCTCTACATTCATAAGACGGTATATTTTATTCATTAATCCGATCCTATAATCCAAAAGGTTATGGGTTTAGGCACAGATGAATCGAATATTCCTCTTCATTCTATAAATGAAATTTAATTAAAAAATGTATATATATATATTAGGGCGTTTCAAAAAAAAAGAATTTTTTTTTCTCGGAACCAAGCGCAAGTTTTGTTTCGATGCCAAAGTAGGCCTGTGAAAATAGGAGCCCTTAATATTAATATTAAGAATGTGCGCATCGCACTTTTCGATTTCCATAAGAATAACACAGGAAAATTTATTTTTTTAATCCGATTTTTGTAACTGATGAACCATAAATTGCGCTGCAATTTCCATCAACAATTTCTGTAAAGAATTGAACGCTCTACAGAAAAGTTTTCGTATCATTTTACGATTAATCAACTCATTCAAAAGTTATTCAAGATCAAAGTTAAAAAGATCGAAGAAAAAAAATTGTCTTCATCCACGGCCGAAAGTACGTACTTTGTGCTTCGATAGCGTGAGCTGCAAGAAACTAGTTATGCACTGAACTGATGTACGAGGCAGCGAAAAAACAGAATTAACTACAGCCGACGAGTGTAGCTCGCTACTAACGAATAACCTGAAAATTATTCTTGTGAATTTTAAGTTTGCTGCTTACATTGATAGTTATAATTTAAAAAATTGTCATAAAAATAAACATGGTATCATCATTTAGTGATTTATCGGACGATGAAGAGATATTACGAAACTTTGATGCAGAAGCTAACCTCATTATACGGACAGATACATTACCCAAAATATCTGCTGACAAATATTTGTCAAACTTTGAAGTCTACAAAAAATGGCTAGTAGATCACAAAAATTCATTATCTAGTTCAGATGAGTGTGACTTAATTATTTTGTTTTGTCCATTTAGACGTATTTGATACGTATTTGATACGTATTTGATACTGGATCAGCCTCTTCTATAGATTCGATTCCTTTGTTTCAGAAAATTAAAAAATGGAAGAAATGCTGGTCGGCTTTAGAAGGCGACCTGATGCGTTAATCGGGATTATTGGCGTCGTTTTATGCATTGCAAGAGCAGCTACTACAAGTGAAACCGTTGTGTCAATCAAAACTTTAAACTTACTGCAAATAACCTCCTCTACAAAGGAATTACCACGATCGAAACCACCCGGAATTTCGTCTTCGGACGGCAATGTATGCCTCACGAAAGAATGCTTCGATATCGGTGAGTACAAAATGGCTGGAGCTCATTGAAATAAATTTAAAGAAAATCGATCATCGGGACGGCAACCTTACATATGGACTGGTGGAAAAAAACCAGTCTCAAGGTGAAAAGGAGGCTGAGAAAGATTCTCGAGCTCCCTAATCAACCGAACGAAGCGAAGAGCTACTAGGGTCGAAGAATATGTATAAAGCTTGCCTAATGGAAGGTGAGTCGTGATAGCGTGCTTAGATCGTTCCAATGATCGCATTCGTTTGACAAATAATCATCTTTCAGCAGCCGGCCCCGAGGTACGAGGTCAGAAATTCATTCTCAAATTAAAGAAAAAACTCGGTGGATGGCTGGTCATCAGTGGCAATGGATGGAACGAACGCAAGTCCAACTGGAAAGAAGTGATGTACAAAACCGTAGAAGCCGGACTCGTAATCTTTATCGTTCCATTTGTTATCCCGGATTTAAATAACCACGGAGGGTCTAGTATCGGGGTACGTGCTAATCCGAGATGAAACCTGAGAGGCAGGCACACTGAGTAACGAAACGACGACGACGCGGATATACGCGAACACTTGAACCAACCGAATATTGTTGGCTCAATGACGACCTAGGTAGCTCGAACACCGGAAGGTTAATTTAACCACATAAGCTTGACTCAACGTCTCGATGAAGTTAAATATGGTAAAAGTAATCGTGAACATTAACCAATCGACTTCCCCGAGGTTGGGTTAACCTCGGTGCGATCTGTTGATTCAAGTTCACGATGAGCTAAATCGTCATCGAGCCAATCGCATTAGCTCGGGTCAATCTCTCATGTATGTTCGCTCCCTTCCCGATTTTTCTCTCAGTGTATTATGGTAAGGTGGAACACTTGATTCCATAAGCACTATTTTATCGTAGATCGGCATCCCTGAATTCGGCCTGGATGAAACCTATCTCGTGAAGGGTTTCGAAAACAAAATTGTGCAGGCATATTACAAGTACATGGTAGATATCGCTACGTATTTCGGGGCTGACGAGGTTCGAGCCAAAGGTGATCTCAAAGAATCCTTGCTGTTCGAGATAAAACTTCTGAATGTCAGACAAGCTCCTTAAATTGAAACTGCGCAAATCAAGTCCTACCACCTAATCTCTTAACCGCATGCGAAACTCCTTTCCTCCAACTGTGCCCAGTTTCTATAAAAAACTGTAATGAACTTTCATCCTCCTTCCATGACAGTTTTCTTTTCACCTAAGCTCTCCAAGAAACCTGATAACCGGTTTAAAATTCCAATGACATTTTGCAGATTTCAAAAAGCATTGATGAGAATCTACAAAAACCGGAGAATATAAACTTTACAAAATTAAAAAATAAATACTCGAGTTTTCCATGGGCAACCTACTTCACAAAGCTGATGCGTTGGGGCGACCTAGTCATGGAAGACGATGTCACTATCGTGGACAACCCGAATTACGTAGCCAGGATAACATACCTGATACAAGCCACGCCAAAGAGGGTTTTTGCAAATTACGTAATGTGCTGGATCATAAACGCGTTCGCACAGTCACTGAACAAGGATATTCGTACGAAATACCTTGCCGTCCAAAATAAGGACCTAGGTACCACCAAACTCGAGCCCAGATGGCGTCATTGACTAAGTATTACTATTTCGCTTCTGCCGGTACGGACCGGTGGTCTGTACGTCAAAAATTACTTCTCCGAAGAGGCGAAAACTAAAGCCGCTGAGGTCGCTGAGGTCAAGAAATCAGTACATCGAAACTTTTAGAAAGGTAACCAATTCTTTCACTAATTGTTATACTAAGTAGTCAGATAACAATAATAATCAAATTATCCTAAAATCTAACCGGTTCGAGTCATAGGTGGGCTGGATGAACGAAACGGTACGGAAGAGTGCACTGGAAAAAAGGAGCCGCGATGCGCAACGTCGTTGGCTATTTCGAGAATATTTTCAACGCGAACACGCTCATTGACGAATACAACGGTCTCAAAATCCCCGTTGAAAACGTTATGGAAGCAATCTTTAACCTTGCGGCATCGAGGAACGAGATATCTTTCACCGAATGGCACAAACCCCTAATGTACGAATGGAATCCTAACTTCCCCGCCCAAGTCAGTGTCGGAGTCTGGGGTAGCGACAACAGGAGTGGTCATTAGTCCGATAGTTTCGTTTAGATGTTACGTATAGTAAAAATAGCCTTAAAATAAATTGGCATTATGTTTGCGCAAAGATAAATGCCGCCATTCTTCAAGATGTCTTCTTCAGAAGTGATCGACCGAAGTACTCGAACTACGGAGCCATCGGATGTACATATAATTGCGAGGGGAATGTTGTACGCTTTCAATTATTCAGACCCAAAATACGAAAATGACGATAACTTTGGTCATTGGCGGAGACGAACGAATAAAGAAGCCTATGATGAACAAGTAAAGTGTCTGAAAGACCAGTATGAGAATTATGCCGTCGAAGAGCTTGGATTTAAGCTAATTCGACAAATTCAGAACATGAAGACAACAAATCTTATATCTGCCGATACGCACGTAGACAAACGCCACGAAACGGATCCAGTTTCATCAAGCTTTGCATCAGGCGTTGCGTAACGCAAATAATGCCTCAACGAGGACGTTTCGTGGCGGCGGGTTTGCTAGGTAATAAACAGAAAGGCGTATGGCACGTGATACATTTCATACGTTATCGCCATCCGTGTCCTCTGAAGTATGGAAAATATTTTTCAACCATCCGTGACAACACAAAAATTATGCTTGATACGTATCGCTGCTTTCAGCTGAACGGTAGTAAGTCAATTCGCGTGAATCTATCGGACAAAGTAGGAATAAAGCAAGCATACTTGGCATACGACAAGTGGGCTTCAAAGAATCCACCTGAAAAACAACTTCCCGGATCAAATTTTACGCCGGAGCAAATGTTCTGGATAAGCTTCGACAACGCCATGCGCGCGAAGTCCACGGATAAATACTTGAGACTTGAAGAGACAGTAGGACATGAGCCCGTAAAGGAATTTCGGGTTGACGGTACGCTATCAAATGTACCACAGTTTTCAGAGGATTTCAACTGTCCACTCGGCTCGAACGTGAATCCTGTTGATAAGTGTATCATATTGTAAATCTCCGCAACGGTATTCCACACTTTATCTTTTTAATCTACCACTTAATGGATCGACAATTGCACCACTGCCCGTATCATATTCGAACATTAACCGGCTCTGTGTCTCGACAGCTCGTTTGTTTATCAAACCGACCCAAAGTGCAGACGGCAGAGTCGTCGGACGGCAATGATTCTTCATCGACCGTGGAATCTTGGTACTCTTTTCTACAGCAATCCCACTTTTTCGTCGAGAATTCAAATACCTTGTGACGACAACAAATTAGTCCAAGATACGGCCCACCAGTCGATATGCCGCTGCAAGATAGATTTTGTGCACGCTCACACATAACATCGAGCTCTAGTCTTAATAAAGACTTTTATCTGGCAAAGATGGAGCCTATTCATTTTATGTGTTTTTTTTTTGTTATTTTTTTTCTCGTTTCTTTTGCTTCCTCACAGAGGAAACTTCGGTATAGTGATGCATACATTTTTCGAGCTTTCAATGAAAACGTGTTCGGAATCACATTTAGAAAAATGTCCGAATGTGTGAGTGCGCCTGCGTGCGTGCGAATGTTTGCAGAGCAGCGTTTGCAATTTTCTAGCTAATCGGGTTAAAAACGCGTATACAAATAACAGGTAAACTCGGAGAGTTTACACCTGGATTTTGTTGCTTACCGGTTTTGACGGTCGAACAGCGGACGACTGTTGCGTCTCCATCCACTGGAAAATTCTTTCTCCGGTAGCGTTCGTATACTGAATTATAGGTGGACGATTCCTTTCTCATGCTCGTTACACTCCGCAAGGCAATTACAACATATTGCATTCCGGAGCGTGCACTTTTTTTTCTTCGCGATTAAATAGTGTCCCGTCAGCGCACACTACGTCGCAATATCTTCCACACTCGCACGAATCATTGACACGTTTCAATATTTTTAACACCATGAGATGAAAAAAAGAGTTCAATCGAATACTCATTAATCTCCAAAAATTATAAAAATCCATTAATAATAATAATACAGAAATAAAAATTTAAGTTAAAAATTCGAGTTAAATTAGCTTGGGAGAGGTTGCGGAAAATAGTTTTGTTTATTGGAGTTTATTGAATGCCGTAAAAACATTGAAGATAAATTGTAATCTGCCTGTGTCCTCTGGCCCGCATCAACATCTATTCAACGGATCGTATTCAAGTATTGCAACAGTCTGCATTTGACTCGCCATGATCGGCACGGCTGGCGATGCAATTGTACTACACCAGCAGTCCTTTAAAAAGAATTCGGGATTCATCTTCCATGTATCCAGAGACGCTTGAGCGGATGGTAAACATTTAGAACACAATGGAGCTCGTTACCGAGTGATAAAAGTACACTCCTGATGTTGTTTGCGTTGGCTCAGCTAAACATAGTCTATTTTATGTGCTCGACAAAACGATTGATTGAATTTTATTGCTCTTCCTTGTATCGCTTCATCTACGAATATGCTGTTTGCGCATACGTCAAACAGTTCATAAAAATTAATTCATTAGGAAATGAAGAATATAACGTCTCGATTTTGAATTATAAGCGTGAATAATTTGACTTCAGTTAGAAGTGAATAAGAAAAATACCTTATAACGTCATAAAAATGAAGTCTTAATTATAATGTCTAAAAGAGCTCATAATGTGCACTTCAAAAGAGGTCAAGAAAAGATATTCATTTAGACGTCAAAAAATTGTCCTATTTATAAGTTCTTCAAGAGCTCTGAATTCTGGGCTTTAAAAAATGAACTGTTGAAGATGTAATATTAGCACTTCTGAAAAAAAATGTTCATAAGACTTCATATTAAAATCTTTCCGATTTGTACGTTGACTGGGATTTTACAGAAATATACGAAGTGGCTCAAAAGAAATGTTTTTTTTTTTTTACTGTCGTTCAATTAATTAAAAAAAAATGCAAAGTTAACGTTCCTCAATCGAGTCTACTTAAATTTCATTAATTTTATGTTTTACCACTTCTTTTGTAAGGAATCGGTCGACGATAATCAGCGATTAATGTGTTTTATTTTCCATTGCTATTTTACAAGATTAAATGGATTATCAAAAATTAGATAATTTCTTTTAGCTATTCCGCTTGATTGAATTTTTTATAATTCACCCGGCGACGTGGTTCTGGTAAAGATTAAATATGAAGGAGGTTGAAAGTCGAGAGACGAAGGAAAATCTGTCGGAGTCTCGGGGTAGTGGATCCGCGAATGCACTCTCTCATACGTGTGCTCGATGGAATCGCGCATTCCGTGTCTCGCGATTTTTCGGGAACGGACGTCTGGCACTTGTCAGGATGATTATCGGAGCGAGCGTACACGTGTGTCAGCTCGATTCATTGCATTTCTACGCCCATGGAAGCCATTAAATTCGGTGGGATAAGCTAATGCGAGGATTTCCACGTTGTATATCGGTAGCTTGTCGAGTATGAGGGGCACACGGACGAGCAAAGGTAGCCCCGAATCGTGCAGGATGATCGAAGAGCCCCACTTCTCCTTCGTCACGCTCGTTACGATATTAAGCGGCTAATAATAAACCGCACTTCATCGTCAGGGTTCCTGCGATAGACGTATAGGCTAATGGTAAAAAATAAGCAAAGAAATTATTATTCTATTAATTTTTTTTTGTGAAAATAAAAATAAATATTTCTTCTGCTTTACAGGAACGACAGTGTCTCATACGATGTATAAGGGAAGATAATTGCATCGATAAGAAGACAACAAAGTGAATTTGATTGATAACCTTTTTTTAAAAGCATTTTTTTAATTTAAAAAAATGTTTTTTTCTTCGACAAGCAAGATGGTCCAAAAAGTCTACTGCTCCAATTTATTCTTCTCAGAGACGATTAGATAATGGAAAAAACAATCGGCACGACAGCACCCCTTTGAAGTGAACAATGCACCGTTCTATTATCGACAACGATTAATATAACTCGTACCAGAAGCTATATAATAAACATTTCAATTGAAGCTCCCACGACCCGAAAAAATTCCATATACAATTTTTAGGAAAAATTTACGGCATATTAAAATCCGCTCAAATACTTTACTTTTAATGTTCTTATTTAATTTCACTGTGAAATTCCATTAAGATTTGATGACAATTGTACAAAAAATTAAATATACCAGTTCTTGCATAAAAGCTTCAAATCCGGTACATTAAATATACAATTTTTTTTCAGATTGTAGTGACCGGTACAATAATAATTTTTTTTAACTAAAGATTGGCTTGCAACGTATTTTCACGTAGTCTCATCTCGGGCTTGTACAAACGTCACTATGTTTAGCATAATGTTTTTTTAAAAACGGTGAGCAAAATTGCTTCACACTGACCATTAACGTTTGTACTATTGTGGGAGCTATTTTTACTCAACAAACAACCGCAGTGTTACTCTTACTATTTCCGATTGACAATATCCTAACACAGCTAAAAAACGCTTGTACTCTATACAATAACTTCATTGCCTACAAACGACAATTATTTTTCAATTATCCGACCGCACCATTCGGCTGCAGTTTCACAGACAAAAGTACGTACTCCAATTGTTAATTCCGGAGGAAATAAAACAACATTTTTGTACATTAAGTCCAATATAAAAAAATTCATTACGCGGCTGCTGTGCGCACCTGGAGCGATGAGACTTCCACGGTGTGACGTCATGCATTGACGTTACTAGTTGCACGTCCATCGTTACCGTCGTCTCACCTCGTGCTTGAACGTACGTCGTCACGTTTTTGTATAGCGCTGTTATTATTATTTTTCTTAATGCCAGTTTTTATCATCGTCACTGGAGTTACCGAGTGGAAGTAGAAATCGATTGACCGCTCAACGAGTTGTTAGAGGAGGGTATCGCGGTTACCATCGCGTCGATTACGGCAAGCTATCGGGCTTGATTCATGACTCTGGGTGATCTGATCAGAATATTTCATTCTTCCAACTCGCCGGGCGAACAAAGGCCGCTGAGCTTTTCTCGGCTGATGGAACGAAAAGCGAGACGAAAATTTGGTATTTTTTATTTGTCGGAAATTTTAACTTCCGTTCCTTTCTTACTTCCGTTTCTACTGAAAATTTATTAAATTTTTGAACTATTTACCATATTTTTTATCCACCGTCGTGTGTTCGATGTATTTAATGGTTCGTGCCAATTGCTACCGAAATAATTTCCAGCTGGTCGAGCGAGACGAACACTCTCGTTAGTCGGCGACGAAACGCGGGGAAATCCCTTTTTCTGGATTATCATTCCGGGTTCGCCACGACATACGCTTCGGGCCATTGACTTCCGTCTAGTCTCCGTATATCTATACGCTTGTTCGAAGCGCTACCAGTAAATCCCTTCTGGCTCACGAGGGTGTCGCAGCCAAGGTTATGCGCACGACGCGGACCGAGACCCTCAATCGGGCGTCCTACACACTTTCTGCGAATGCAGAGAGCGAGAAACGCGAAACGACGAGATGAAGAGATTCGATACCAAAATACGGACCAAGGTCCGAGTCTCGAGCTGTCCAACGCATTCTCCGCCTCGTTCTTCTTTTTTGCCTTCTTCGCCCCCTTCGTCTTCTTTGGCCACTTCGATCAAAGAATCGCGTCCGTCCACTTTGGTACTCCACCGCCACACGGTATGCGTACACAGAAGCGAACGAGATTGTAAAGCCAGCCGAGTGAAGTGAAACGAGTCCGCGAAGAGAGAAGCGCAATTGGAAATGGCCCTCGGTTGCTGCGCCAATCTGTCTGAGATACAAAAAAAAAGAACTTTCCCGATGACCTATAGGCTTGTTTCACCCCTCCGTGTGCTTTCCCGAGATGCTCAGCTGTAAACCAAAAATATAATGAAGTTCCGATCCCTTCACTCCGCCTACACTGGCCAACTGGGCTATCCTTAAGGTGCCAGACCGTCAGCTCTGTACCAGTTGTGCCCTAGTTTAGCGATACTAATCTCCCGGACATGCCTTAATATTCGGCAAGCCAAACTCATTAGACGAACACTCGTTACGTCCATATCACTTCTTCTTTTTCTTCTCCTTTTGGTTCTGCTTCGGCTCAATCTTCCTCCAGAAACAGTTGCTTATAGCGTTGCAACAGAACTTATATTCACGATGGCACGGGTCTCCAAGAGCAGAGAATCTAATCTCTAGCACGTGGTTCCCTTCGTAGTTCAGTGAACTTGGACTGCGCAACGAGCCGATCTAGTTCTTCGGATTTAGAGATGTTCTCCGTGCGGTCGTTCCGTTTTTAAAAGGCAGATCTTAATGTCAGTTTTTTTTAGAATATCCCACATCAAATTTAGCTTGATTCGAACTTGTATGTGGAGACTATTAATTATTTGCAGAATATCGCCATATTTCATTTCATTGACTTTATTTCTTGTAACTACGAAATACGTCACCCGAATTTTCTTCTTCCAGAACGGTTGCTCGTATTCTCGATCACGCGGTACCCTTTGCGTTTCACTGAACTTGGACTGCTCTACGGACTGATCTAGATCTTTGGATTCAAAGATGTTCTCCGTGGTTTCATTCCTGTTACCAGAGTCAGATCTTAACTTAAAATTTTTTTAGGATTCTACTTCAGACACACGCCTTAAATTTTATTTTATGCTGATCGTCGGGACCCGTAAAGTTTAATTACAAACTTGTATGTGGATTTATATTTTATTTCATTGACGGATCTCATGATTATGAAATAGATTTACTCGCGTTACGTCTTCTCTGATTTCTCGGAGCTCGAACCCAGCGTTCGTTTACCATTGGTCTCTTCATCAGCGTTGTCCGACGAATCCTCTTGCTGAACGGGCCCGGAGCTTCCAGGCGCCATTTGCACCATCGTGATCGGCGACTCAATTCTTTCTCCTGCCAGTTGACTGTCCTGGGACGTACTCATCGATTTCATCAAATCACCCGGACTCAACGTCACTTCCAAGATAGGTTTCCTGCCGTGGAGCTCCGTGGAATCCTCCGAGCCGAGTCCAAGGAAATCCTGGACCTTCATGGAAAACGACAAAATGGAAGAGGATTCATCCGCATTGGAAAGCAATGGTTCCTCTTCTTTGGGGTTTTTCTCTTTCGGTCCGCAAGTCAATTCTCTCTCCACAGAAGGTGCCTCGATTCTTTGCGTTACGCCGGATTTTTCTGTTAGTTCACCGGAAGATTCCGAAGAGACTTTTTCTTCATTCGATGCGACCGGACACTCCATTGAGTCGACCGAACTTTCCGGACCGAGCAAAGCCTTCTCTTGGTCAATCGAAAAGTGTTCCGGAACTACAAAATTTTCGGTTTCCGCTTGTCGGACTTCCGTTTCTTCCGAGACATTATTTCCGACCTCGCAACTGTCCGCAGACCCGGAAAGACCTTCGGATGAAGCGCAAGGCGCCTTCGGCGAATCCAGAGATTCAGTTACGACTTCCGGCGCCGCCGAAGAACCGACGGACGACATCGTAGCTTCCGGATCGTCGGACCTCATGAAATTCTCAGCACCGGAACTCGTCACTTCCTCGATAACGACACCTAGAGGTGTTAACGAAAGAGCCAGCGGTTCCTTCAAGCTCTCGTTCGAATCACCTTCACCCTCGATCGGACCCATCAAATTCATCGGGACTTTCGGTGAAACGTCAACCCCATCGGCGTCCTCCACGCTTGTTATAAAATTCAAATAACCGCTCTGCAAGGCGACCTCCTCCTTGGCAAGGACAACCAAGTCGACTATCTGGTCGAGATTCGGACTCAGATCGAATTTCATTATTGGTACTTTCGAAGATTGTCCCATGAACATTTCCTCCAGATTTTCAGTCTGCAAGAGTTCGACATTGTGAAGATTTTCCGACGAATGTTTACGTGAGCCTATTTCTTCTTTGACGTCCGAATTGTCTGCATTACTTTTCGAATCGGAGTCGATACCTTTATCGATTTCCGATGCGCTCGTTGTGGAACCGGAAGCGAGTTCGAACGCAGCTTCTGCAGTGGGTCCCGACGATGTTTTTCTCAGGGGCAAATCGTGAATCGGCAAAGGCACGCAGTCGTGGAATTCTCCTGTGTGCTGAAGACAACTCTCGGCGAAAGACTTCTCTACGGACAGAGTGGTTCGCTGCACCGCGTCTTCGCGCCTCAAACGATTTCTCGCCCTGTAGCGACGGTAGTTGCTCTGGATTCTCGTCGCTGCGCTCTCGAGACCGCGGTCCTCCGACGCCATTGTTGAAGAAACACCCGTTTCGTCTCGTCTTTCTTCCCCCTCCGGATCGACCTGGGCAATAATACAAGAAATAATTAATCATTTCCTCGGTAAAATTCTGGAGGGCTTTTGAAGAGTTGTGTTTGGGTGAGAGTCAGTCATGTTAAAGTAACGATGAGAGATTTACCGGTATACAGGGATTCAAGAACATATTTATAGCTTCAAGTTAGCGGAGTCTCCAGCGACACGCTGGGAATTTAAGAAATATACACGAAGAGAAATATAGAGTTAAAAAAAGAAGAAGAAATGCTTCATACTTTGTCGACTAAGGCTACAATTAGGGATTTGTTTCTTTTATAAAGTTCTTGATAAAAACTTGGTATATAGTTTACCATCAAGAAACTGTATTTATAGAACTTCTATTTAGTGTCAACTTTGCGTCCAAAACTTCCTACATAATCAGGGAAAATCCGAACCGTTTGACTCAAAGCCTCTCTCGAGTTTAAGTCAGCAATTTTGAAAACGGCGCATCCGGCCGTTGCAATAACTCTCGCGTTTGGAACGGATTCAAGTACGCGTACCTTACACTACCCGACAGTGCGGCAAGGGGAATTGGAGTGGTCAGTCGTAAAAATCTTTACGACCCGTCATAACAACGGCCTTACACGTCATCTTTCATTGTACAATGTTTCCATAATTCTCTTCGCACGCTTCATCGAGCTCGATGACAAGTAGGTAAAATAAAATATACGAAACAGAAAAAAAATTAGAATAAAAAAAAATTGCAACAAAAAACCGCAGCTCTGGCTTGATACCGGTCCGGTATCTTGCGGCGGCATCGCCACAAGATCGATCTATTCTTGGTTCTCGATCGGGACGAGCAAGATGAGAGAGGATTTCGCTTTAGCGAGACGTTTCGCTGGTGTCCTGATAGATTCGCGGTTCCACGGCAACCAATCCGTTACGTGACGGATTCGCGGGGCAGACAACGCGGCGTCAGCTGGGGGGGGGGGGGGGGGGGGCAATGATAAAGAAGTAGCTATAAGCTGTGCACAGTAAAAAAAAAATTAAGCCGTAAATCATGGCTGGTGTTTCCGTTCGAAATAGGCAGTTTTTGGCTCCGCTGGCTTTCGGTGTCGGTCCGACTTTGACCGGTACCAACCAATATGGCCGCCGTTGACTCAACCGATGTCGTACTGATCCCCCGAAGCCACCGCGTACAATGACTCCTCGCCGAGCGAGCTCTCTAAGTAAAGTCAACGGCAACCGCGCCACACGAACAAAATGTCAAACGCTTCCTTCGACCACGGTCCGGCGACTCTACCATTCGCTGTGTTTATCGCTTACTGAACTGTATCGTGCTAACTTAGCGCTCGCGGCTGAAGTTTCTGTGCTTAGAACACTCACCGTGCATTTCGCGATTAACACATTTTTGTCTACTGCTGCATTCGAGATACAAAAAAAAACAAATTTTCGCAAATTGGAAGTATTGTACTTCCGGTACGACGTCACTTCCCGTCGAAAAATGGTTATTATTCTTTCAAACCAGAAGTGACGTTTTTCCATATAACGTCACTTCCGGTAGAAAACAATTTTTTTTTTTTCCCCCAAACAGGAAGTGACGTTTCTTCGACATAACGTCACTTCAGTCGAAAAAAATAAATTATTTTTTCAACCCGGAAGTGACATATTTGTAGACATCGTTAGCTTGGGACATCCGGTTGCATGGATCGACGAGGGTTTTAAACGGAGAGTGCTGAATTTACAACTGTCTGACGTGAGTCAAGTTGGGATACGTGTGAACTATGTATGGACGAGAAGTAACACCGAGTGAAACAAGGAAGCTTAAATATCGCGTGTCTACAAATCAGAAGGACTTATCTTCGGTGCGCAACGATAGGAGATAGAACCTTGCGATATTAGTTACGCGACATGTGACTGCGGTTTCACGGTAGGTTCTGCAGTGTGCAGTACGCTTTGGAGTTGAGAGCGTCGAGCGAGCCACGATGGATCTCACGTGAAGGTAACTCGAACCGAATAGAAATACAAACCTATGGAGAACGCGTGAATATTAGGAAGATCACTCACCGCTACGCTATACTGAATCGACGGTATACTACCCAGGGTGGAACTGCGGTTGTGCTGACCTCGGTGCACTCGTCTTCGTGTAAGGAAGCCTCGAACTCCTTTGGTGCATTACAGAAAAGAATATACAATAATCGCTTCAGTACCGTAAACCACTGTGGTCGGAATGTAATGCGATGCTGTTTATGCGCATTTATTTTCGCTATCATTCGCATGAACAAAAAAAAGACCTGACTGATGGAAATTAATGATTTGTGAATGTATATAAAATTATATAATAATAATTTAATAACAATTATAAAACACAATATAATAAAAATATAACGATTAAAATGATGATCATAACTGAAACCAAATAAAGACTCAGAACAGAAATAAAATTGCCCAGTGACAACGAGCGCCGACGGAATTTATTGATCTTTTCGCAACCTGCTATTTATTAGTTATGGACACGAACTCTCTGAATGACGTAACGTCAAACGTGATGGGACTCACTTGCTTGAATTTTCGTCACGGCCGATTCAACGGTGCTGCTGTCGGTAGTAGAATTATCGTCGCCAGCGTCAACATCCGGAACATAGATATGATACTCTTTACTGTCTTCCGCCAGACTCGCATTGATCTCATTGCCAAGTTTTGTCGAACTGTCCGAATTCGGAATGCCCTTAATCTCCTCCGAACCTTGGCTCTGGTCGATCTCGTCCGACCCTTGTTCCCTTATCGTTTTCCCGCCAATTTTCGAAAATTTTACTTTCCCCGAAATTCGATCTTCTTCATCTGTAGCTTCCGGTCCCACTTCTTCGGCCCAACTTAGGCTTGGATCTTCTCGGAGTCTCGCAAGATTTCCCGAACTCACTCGTCTCGTTGTGCATTGACTGGCTGATCTTGACACAGCCAATGGCGTCTCCTCCTCCACGAAATTCTCCTCCAGAATTTCGTCGGATCCGTCCTCTCCCGATTTGGATGCGCCTTCCAAATCGCCGGAGTTAACTTCGTCCGTCGATACTGCTTCAACGATAGCGTCGCTGACGTCTGCGTTTTCGACTGATATGTTCAGTGACCCACTGTCAATTCCTTCCTCCTCGATTTCTTTTTTTTCGACGTCTTCTTCCTTGATTTTATCTTCCTTGTTTTGAATTTCCGGACTTTCGGATTTTACATTATTCTTTTCTTCTTCATTTGGTACATTCTCGACCGAATCTTTCTTTGCCGCTTCACTATATTGATCAACATTTTCTGGCTCTGCTGAATTTTCCGCTTTCTTCTTACTTTCGTCTTCCGATGTATTTCTATCCACTGTGATTGTCGCAACTTCGAAAGCTTTGGCCTCGCTCGAGCTTTGAGAGTCCGCACTGTCTTTGTCGATGCTTTTGGTCCCCAACGGCTCCGAATTTTCCTGCGCTGGTGACATTGACAGATCTAAATCTACCTTATCGTCTTCTTCCTCCGATGCAGCAACAGCTTTAGAAAGTTCTTTTCCATCGGTCACGACTTCTTTCTCATCGTCTTCGCTTCGAGAGCTTTCCAGCGCTTTGGTATCCTGCTCAACTTCGGGAAGCTTTGATTCATGATCCACAACTTCCGGTTCTCCTTCCTTCTCCTCGGAAGGCTTTATTTCCTCAGTCACCAATTTTTCTTCCTCCTCACTCGAGCCCGTGACCCAAGTGCCAATTTTTTCGTAGTCATCTTCTCCGATCTCGACTCGGCTCTTTACAATCGGTTCCTCGACAACGTCCTCCCGGACATTAGCTAACTCTTCGAGAGTCTCTTCCGGCTTTGATCGGCCGGAAGAAGATGCTAGATATTCCATTATAGCTTCCTCGGCGAATTCCGCGCTGTCGATCATCCTGTGATTCTCGTCGGAAGTCAGAGTGTCGGTGATGGAATTCGTATTTCCAGTTTCGGCCTTGCCCTGATTTTCTAATTCGTCCTCGGTCATTTTAAAAGACGAGACAGTCAAATCCTGAAGTGAGTCAAGATTCAATTCGGGTACGTACGGCCGCATCGGATCCAGGGACAGACTCAGAGCATCCGTGAGCGTCGTTTCTTTAACTTCGTTCGAGGACTCCGGTGATCTGGTTGGGCTGCTCGCTTCTTCCTCCAAGGACATTGCGCACTTGGGCATTTCCAAGGGTTCGTCCAAGACGCTGCTTTCCTTTGCCTCGTTCGAAGACACCGAATCCAACTCCGGTCTCGAAGCTATCGGTGACATATCGGATTCGGTCTTTTCCCTCGACTCGTCGACGACCGGTTCGTTGCCAGCGCCGTCTTTTTGATCTTCATTAGTTTTCTTCAGCATTTTCTCTTCTTTACTTCCGTCTATCGACCCAACGCTCTCCGATTCGTTCAGCAGCGCCTCGTCCAGACCTTCCAGCTCTTCGGACATCTCCTCCTTTATTCGGCCGAGATCCTGATGCGACATCTTAATGTTGTGCCTCGTATTCTCCATTTCACGGATGAACTCTGCATCGGTTGATGCCGAGTCGGTCATTTCGGGCTTCACGAACTCCCCGAAAAGATCCAATTCGAACCTCGCCGAAGAGTCTTCCTCGTTCGATCGGTCGATACGCTTTGCTTCGATAGCCGTTTTCTCAGAATCGTCCGTCTTAGGGTCTTTGATAAGATCATCAACCATATCTTCGACGTCTTTGACGGATCCTTTTGTCATCGCATTTTCAGGAAGTGAAGACAATTTCACTTCTGGAGAGTCTTTGGATTGAACGACAATTTCTTCATTCGATCGATCGTTCTTGGGAGACTCATCGATAACCCGTTCGTCAGAATCATCTGCCTTCGAGACTTCAAGATCATCGACCACATCGGCCTCCTCCACCGATTCTCTTCTCGACGCGCTTTCAGCTAGAGATGACAATTTCCTCTTCGGACTATCTTTGGTCCAGATCTTGACTTCGCTAGATTCTGGCGTCTGAATCGTTCTTTCCGGTATTATGACTGTTGTAACGGTATCCGGAATGTCCAGTGGCGAACCTTCCGTCAGCACGTAGGTGTATTCGAGGCGCTCCGGTGAAACGGCCGATTCGAGTTCCGCTCCGTCACTTCGCTCGGTAACGTTTGGCAAGGCTCTTTCAATTCGTTTTTCTTCGCCATCCATTTTCCCACGGTCATCGGATTCATCGGCGATCTCCACCGGTTCGTCAACGTCCCTGTCGGATTTTGGCGAATTTTTGTCCTTAGAAACTTCTCTATCGAAAATTCTATCGATTCTTCTCTCAGCCTCCTCGAGTTCTTCCAGCTTCGTCCTCATATTCGCATTCCTGGCGGACTCCGGATCGTTCGCATTCTTCGATTCAAATATTTCCTGGATGTCTCCGTCAGCTTCTCGAATTTCCCGGTGTTTTACTACAACACCATCGACTTCGATCTCTTCGACACCCTCGGCGGTCACATCGAGCTCCAGTGAATCCGGTCTCTGCGGTACACCGTCAAAGTTCGGTGTGACATTGAGACTGTCCCTGAAGACGTCTTCAACCTCAGCTTCCTGAACATAATCCTGGAGGGGCATCTCTGGAATTTCAAGCTCCTCCAGAAGAACATCGGTAGCTTCGCCGATTTTCGAGTCCCCGTTTGAAGAAGCCGTTCCCGATGGCGAAAGAACCGGAAGAACCAAGTCTTCCTTAATTTTCGCCGACTTCGGAGCTTCCGGTGAGATCGCCGGTAGAACCAGATTCCCCGAATCGCTTCTCGACACGCTTCCCGACGAGCTTCTGACCGAAGCCGACCTCACTGCTGGCAGACTCATTTTGGAGACACTCTGAGGATCCGAATTACTTAATTCCTCGGGGTCAACGTTGTTTCTCGAACCTCTGGAGGATCGAATCCGACGGGGCGGCGCTGCTAAGCTCGCAGAGAGACCCGCTATTAGGTTTCTGGTCTCATCCAATCTAGTCCTCAGCCCGTCGCCCTTTGGCCCGAAATCACTCGAGTCGTCGGTCGAGACTTCCTCGCCCTTGCGCAGACTCTTCGCTGAATAGGAGCGCCTCATTGGTCTGGAGATAGCTGAAGAGATGTCTTCGAGGAGGTTTCGCGTTTTGCTCAAACTAGCCTCGAGGTAGTCTCTCGGAGGGTCGGAGATCAAAACCGCGTCCCGAGCGTCGAGGTCCGAAAGTTCTCCGCGAGTCGTCGCGCCGCTTCTCGCTCTTCGAGAGCTTCGGGCCGACCTGGATCGACGCACCGGTCTCGTCAAGCTCGACGAGATGTTCTCCAAGAGACACCGTGTCTCGGTGAGTCTGGATCTCAGGGCGTCGGTTGTCGGCCCTTGAAACGATTCTTTGGAGCTGGCGAATTTGCCACTCGCCGAACCGTTCGATTCTCTCGCTCGGTCGTTTCTCGCCTCGGCGAACCACGAGCTTCTCTTCGACCTCCCAATCATACCGCTCTTTAGCTCGTCGATCTTTCCCTTTATTATCGGACCAGTCTCATCGATTATCTCCTGCACCTTCTCGACATAATTGACCGACTGAAGCTCCTCCAGACTCTTAGCGGTGGCGAACCTCTGGACGACGGAATCCTTCACACGGTCTATGCTCATGGCGCGCGATTCCAAATTTCCGGCATTCTTTCTGTAACCCTTTGCCCCGTTGGATCCTCGATCCTTCGACGACCTTGTGGGATCGATATCGCTGCGTTTCCTGTCAACTTCTGGTTCCACTCGCTTCTGCCTGTCTGACTTTTTTGACGATCCATACTTTCCGGTGGACTTTCCCGCCTTGGTTTCCGATCCATCGATCGCTTTACCGGACTCTTCCGGTTTAGCCCCCACGCTTCTTCTCTCTCTGCTACTTATTCGATTCTTTCTCAGCTCGGTCTTTATGTCCCTCGCCAGCATCGCCGGGCCGCTGCTCTGAAGACCCGGTATCTGCGTTATTATTCTTGGTCCCGATCTCGTCGAGCGATTCGTCTCGTTCCTCTCGGCGCTGTCCTCGTTCGACCACGAGCGCTCCGTTGTGCTCGTCGAGGTTTTCCTCGAATTCTCCGCCCGTTCTTCCGACGAATTTTTCTTCGTCGAGCTTCTGGCACGACTTCCGCTCTTCCCCGTCGATGACCCGACCGGAAGTTCATCGTTCTCCTTCTGGTTTGCCATGCGGAAGACTTCATCGGTGCTGATTCTTCGTCCCGTCTCGCCGAAGATACTTCGGTGACGCTTCAGTACCTTCGCCGTTTGGTTGAGCGACCAACCGACCTGGTCGACGCTGCTTACCGTTGATCTCACGTTTCTGCGGTCGATCTCGCGCATCTTCAACGCTTGGCTCATCTCTCTCAGTGCCCGAAGATTGCTGTCGCGGTCCGAGACTTTTTCCACACCGCCGCATTGCTCGCGCAGGACGAGCAATTTCTCGAAGTGGTGAGCGGCGAAGACGTATATGTCCTCGGGAGAATGGCGTATTACCTCCCTAGTGAGACCCTCGACCGCGGCTGCCAGACCTTGCGGCACTCGCGGGGTTACCAAATAACCGCCGGACAATTTTGCCTCGTTCGCCGTCGAAGCGGCCATCTAGGATCTGTTGTTGCTGAAAAAATTAAAGATGTCCGGTTAGTTGATTCATTATTTAAACGGTGAATGCTTTCACGGGTCCAGTTTTAAGACAGCCGCTTGAATTTAGGATTGCCCGTGAGGTCGAACTTAAAATCAAACCATAGTTGAAACTTAACGCTCATCTTAAATTCGAATTCGTAATTACTTGACGAAGCATGGAAAATAATTGTGCTTGAAAAAGAAGTGACCGAAATTAATCATTTCAGTCACGCGAAACATACTGCATATTTCGTCCGAGATTCCGAAGATTAGCTTTGCGTGACCAGGCGGCGATGGATCAAAAAGTGTTATCTTCCGTCCGAGAGGATATTTTTTTAATGAGGCCAAGCAATTAATGATAAAAAATGGTTGCCGATCACGGACTGTCGCTTTTGTTGTGACACTGGAAAAAATTATACACGATTTTGTTCCATCTTTGACCTGGTGCCACACACATAAAAAAAAATTGCAGTGATATCATAGCTGCTTATAAATGCAGCGGTCGCAAGATGCGAGACAAAAGCTTGTGTTCCAAAAAATTGTAATAAAAAGATTTTTCCAACTTCGCAAACGATTGAATGGTCAAGCTAAAATCTTTAAAAGGAGGATTTTTGCTATAAAAAAATATGGGCTACACGTCTTTAAAATGTCGCTCGAAGCTCTACGTCATTTATCGTGGGACAATTATTCAATCAAGGTAAATCAATATTTTATTGTTAATAAATCTCATCGACAAAATTATTTAGTACCTGCGGGCTTCGAGGAAGAAATGCGGTAAAGGGTGTAGGAGGCGAAGGCTGAAGAATGACGTAGCTGGCAAGCACTTCGGCAGGTGGAGAGTTCTCGAGCTCGACTGAACCCTGCCGGTGAATTTCACCTTCGCGAAGGGGCGGTCGATGGTTTTCCATCGATTAGTCGGCCTCCACGACCATCTGGCTATACTATGGAACACCGGGGCTCGCCTTCCCAACTTCCTCTCCATACCACAATCTAATACACGTACTTTATATGAATACTCGTGTAACATTCGGTCACGCACAAGACCACGAACGAAAATAGCCGGTAGCATATTTAAATAAGCATTTGAACACGAAGCTTTACCGGTGCGGTGGACTAAGTATAAAAAAGTCTGGATGGAGACTTATTGATTTTATTACGTGAATTACGTCGTGTATCTTTACTTTTTATGCTCGCACTTATTAATACTACTATTATCAGTGTTTGACCAATTTGGAAAATTGCTCAGTGTTTGTGGCATATTGAATCAAATATTCATATTCTAAGGGATGTAAGGTGTCCCCTGGTACCACGAGGCAGTGAAGGGGAGGACCGAGGTCGGTGCTTTTCATCTCCTTGAGCGTGCAAGCAACAATTCGTTGATTTTCAGATCCAACACGGCCGAGACCCACAGCCAAACTGTCTTCCGTGAACGCTAGAAAAAATAAATAAACCAATGAGCTCACAAGTCCATCAAAGTCGCACCTAGTATGGAATTTTTTTTTCCATAATATTTTTCTGAAGTATTGGAAATATTTTATCAGTGTTAAAAATGTCTTTGTCAGCCGTTTGTAAAAAAAAAATTGTGTCAAATTTTTGTTTTCGGTGCTGAGAAATCGTACATTGAAATTCTTCGCTGAAACGTAAAAAATAAACATTTCAGCGAAATGTGAATGATTGCATCACCAGTCCAGATTGTATAAACACACTTCCATCAACCTGGAAACATTCGTCGACATATTTCGGTGATACACGAAATATCTCCAAATATTTTTTGTCATTATATTTAAAAGACACTTCGTGAGACTCAAGATATAAAAAATATTTCTAAAATTATTTCGAAATATTTCGAGCTATATCTATATATACTTTATTTAGTAACGTACACTTTAACAGTGACAATAAATATAATCATTATTGTATAAGTATCTATATACAAAAACGGGTCAACTGTGCCAGGGAGAACTCACCAACTTCATTTTTATTTGCACTCCTCCGTTCGATAATTTGAATCAGCTGATCGGCCGCCTCGGCTACGCTCATAAATCTTGGAGGCATGTATTCTTTCTTCTTTCTACAAAGACTCTCGAGTGTCGGCTCTTTAACTTTAATGTCGAGAAGGCAGAGAGTGTGGAGTCCTCTCGTTCTGTTTCCGGCGATTTTGTTGTAAAAACTGTCCGGTTGCCAGGAGTCGGTCCAGTAGGGAATCGATATTATCTCACCGTAAGAATAAAGCTGTAGACCGCAACATCCAACAGCGTTTAATATCGAAGCGTTGTGCACAACCTGAACCTTCACCCTTCGTTCTCGAGCACGCAGAATCAAATCCGAGTGCGTCGTCGCACCGAAGGGATCGCCAATCACCAAAAAACCGACGTCCTCCGTTTCGGCATTTGCCAATATTTCTTCTGCTCCGCTCTCCACCAATTCACGATCGGCGACTATAACGGACCGACCGTAAAATTTTTCCTAAAAAAAAGATAACAGAATTAGTATCGATTTTGGTAATCGGCGACACTAAAATTTGCCGCCATTCACCCACTTTCGTTCTACATACCAAAACTTCCGGCCCCACCGTCAAAATCGATGTGTAGGATTCCAAATACACGCGATCGCATTTTTTAATTATCTCGAGTCCTTTTACCGTGACATCCATCGCGTCGCCGAGACCGAGACCGATCACGTACAACATCGTAGTTTTTTTATTATTGTCTCGGGTAAAAAAAATAGGATGATCGATGCACTGTCACGAACGTCGCAACCACGTGTTGTGTTAGCGATGACTGCGCCATTTTCTCAAACGGGTGCCGGATATGTCGACCAAGGGCGGGAAATTTCGATAGGCACTGACATTATGACCCATCTTTAAGTAGTCACGTGATATAGGCAGAAGTGCAAGAGAGATACGGGCATTGGTGCTGCGCTGGAGCGAGAGCGATTGAGAACGTGTTTCACTTTATCGTAAATACGAACTTGAGTCTGAACTAAAATTGGATTGTAGTTGGAGTTCGAATTTTGGTTAAACTTAGCGATCTCGTTAAACACAGGAAAAACAATTTGTAACTGGAGTTCGACCACAAGAGCGCTCTTAAATTTAAACTGACATGTTATACTTTAATCTTAAAATAGTTAAAATTCAACCCTCAATTAGAATGACAAATTCGATATAATATTGGCGGGAGATCGCCAATTTTACAAATGAGTAATTGGAAAAGATAATAAAAATAGTCGCCAGATAGCTTACAGAAAGCTGAAGCCCTAAAACAGGCAATTCCGAGAATGAAATATGAGTACAAGATTGAATAACATTTCATTCATAGTTTTATCCAATAATACATTCATATATAACCACCAAACAAGCTCGTGATAACCCTAACGTTACACATAAGAAACAAAAAGAAATAAAATAAAAAGTCATTGAATTATAAAGTTACGCATAAAACAGTCATTTCATTCGTATAACTACGGGCTCAATCGGAACCAAGTGCGTTAGTCGAAAAATATTTATATATATTTTGTTACTTTTTTGTTTTATCGTTCCATTCTTGAAACTCTCTGCATTCCCTTGTACGGCTCAAAAGAAATAAAACAATGACATTTTTTTTGTACTCCAATTTGTACGAGCCTTAAAAAAATATACGTCTAAATTATTAATTCGTTATGATCAAAGAAAGACTATGATATCCGTCGGGCAAAAATCCGTACTTTTTCTGTGAGAGAGCCCAGGTTCGTGTTGGCGACGATCCATAATGTTCGTGATACGAAAGTGCGGGATCCCTGGATGGCCCTCGAGAAAACACAAAGCACACGTGTGGTAACAGATGTTCAAAATATCGTTACTTAATATATACCTAAATCAATAACTGTACAAGAAAAAAAATCAATAGATATTAGAAAAATAGCGTTTTAACGCATTGTAAGCCGTTTACAGATTGATATTGCGCGCCTTCATTATCAACTCAAATCGGCGGTTTGTGCGTACACCTTTCAACAACATTCTGTTTTCAGTGTGCTTCTTCTCGCTGTAATACAAAAAAATCACACATATGTTAATATTCGATCCTTTGCAATTTAAACTCCTACTTTAAAGTTTGTACAAAACAAAGCGTCTCGTTTGTTTTATGAAAGTTTTTAAAAATAAATATTTGGAAATAAACTCTTTTTTAAGTTATACTTATTGGGAAATTCAATCCTCAATTGCCTATTCGAACCACTGCAATGATGTGTTATCTATAAATTATACCTCTTATTCGTCGGCTGCTTTTGCGTCATCAACTTGATGGCATCGTTCTTTCGTAGCTTGAATCCATATCGGTTGTAGGTACCGTTGACCGCAGTTCTCGGAGACGTAGATTTTCTGGACACCGACAACGTCGGCGGCGCATCAACCGCTGGATAAAAAAAAAATCTTTTTATCAATCCGCAAGAAACAGGACCACAAGACAGTATTTCGTATCACAAACCGACAGCATACCTTTGGGCAAAGTCGTTGGAATTTGACTCGTCATAGCTTTGTGTCGTTTTTCAACTCGCTTCTTAGCGTCCACGATCGACTCCATTTTTGCGAACTTCTTTTGATGAATCTGCGAGAAATTCGGTGCTTTTCTGGCAACGGGAGTCTTGACCTCTGCAATTGACGACGATCAGTGCTTACCGTACAATGTGTACGACTTTCAAAGTAGTCAACATCGCTTCGAATGGAAGGAAGGGGCAGTTTCAGAAATTACCTTGTTTTTTCGCGGACGACGTAACGGAGAGCCTCGGTTTGCTCAGTCTGTTGACGGAAACATTTTGTTCCTTGATCTTCGCAGATCTGACGCTGCCATCGGCCACGGAGTTCGACCTTCTCTTCGCGACGTGCGTCTTTAGAAGAGACATGTTTGTCACCGAATTGGATCTTCGACGGAACTTGTCGCTGCCGGCGATCTTGTTGCCGGGAACGCGGTGACCCTCCGGTTGTTGCACGACCCGATGGGCTGGAGTTGCCGATCTCGATCTTCTGACGACGCTGGCGACAGCTTTGTTGACCTCGTCGTCGAACGAGGGACTAGCGAATCGCACGCGACAAGTCCGCTTCACAACTCTCTCCTCAGCGCTCGAATCCATTTCGCCAAGACTTCGCTTCGCTGCTTTTCTGCGAAGATTCGGAGTCTTCGGTTCGGCGAGTTCGTACGTTCCGTCAGCGACATGTTCAACCTCGTTCTCCGCAATGATCGTGCCTTCGACCTCGTAAGTGCCATTCAGCCGGGATTTATCGCCATACTGATTCTCTAGCGCGCTCTCGTCCTCGCTTATCAGCGGATTCGATTCGTTCTCGATGCGAAAACTTCGGCGCTTTCCGCGGCTTTCTTCGACCATCGTTGAGCTCTCTACCGGAGTTCCGTTTAACGGGCTGTCCGCGAGACCAAGAGTGAGACCCAAGCCGGGCGAAAGATTCAACGAGCGACGAATTCTCTCCCGCGGCGTCGACGATAAAATTGGCCCGCCGCTTCCGATTTTGGTTCGTGCGATATCTGCCGGAGTACTACTAGACGATAAAATCATCGACTTGCCCATGCTCCCCCGTGGAGTTCCGATAGGCCGCAGGGGGGTTCCTAGATCCGTTATCGGGGCGCGTTTGCTGCCCACCAACTTCGCTTTGCGCGGGTTCTCGACTGCGTGGTGCGGCAAATTTTCGACGACGAGAGATATCACCGGAGTGCTCTTCGAGGAATCGTCCGTAGGAGTGTTTCGGCGCGACCTCGTCACGGTCTCCGACGGTGCGGCGTTCGATGGAGAAATTTTGTTGAGGACAACCGTTGGTAATTGCACCAACTGCTTTGCAGTCTGGGCGGTAAGAGGAGAGTTTCTCAACCCGATTGGCGATTTTGTGACTTGGGTCGGCGAATCGACTCTCGATAGGTGGAGGCTCATGCGGGTGCTGGGCGCGTCGGAGAGCTTCGCTGCGGCCGTTAATTTCATCGGTGCTTTCGGACTCAACGGTCCACGGGATTTTCTTGGACTCAAAGATTCTCGGGATTTTTTTGGGCTCAAAGATTCTTTGGATTTCTTCGGACTCAACGGTCCTCTCGATTTTTTCGGACTCAGCGATTCTCTCGATTTTTTCGGACTCAACGAGTCCCTGGATTTTTTCGAACTCAGCGAGCCTACGGATTTTTTTGGACTCGGCGAGCCTCTGGTTTTTTTTGGACTCAAAGCTCTCTGCGGACTCGACAGTTTTTTGCCATCGGACCTAATCGACGGCGATGTCTTCGTTTTAACTGGACTCTTGCTCGATCGTTTCGATATCGTGGACTTTTTCAGTTTACTCGCTGAGACGCGAGGACTCTTTTTCGGGGACTTCACTTTCGGTGATCGCAGGACAATCTTCGGCGACTTTGAGAATTTTCGTACGGCGACGACTTTGCTTGAACTCTTGCGGTGACCCTTCGGCGATCGAAGCTTCTTACTCTTCTTCTTTGAAACACTGCTGTCCGGCGACTCATCATCGGCTGATTTCTCCGGAGTGTTCTGAGTCGATGAAGTTACCGATTTCTCCGACGGATTCGGCGACTCGGCGACGATTGGCAGCTTTCTCGGCGTCTTTGATAGCCTCAGAGATGCCTCGTGCGACTTCGGCGAGCCAAGATTCATCGGTGATTTTCTCGGGGTTTTGGTAGTGCGATGCGGCGTGAGATTCACTGTCATCGGACTGCTCTCCGGTGTACACTCACCATGCGGCGACTTGACGATGCGGGGACGACGTCTTCCCGGTGTCGTTGTCGTGGCTTTAAATCGTGAAATTATTATGGAGGCGCGGTGAACCTCGTCGTCCTCGATCGACATTGGAGCCGCAGCGTCGCTGCTCGTTACGTCTTCGACCATGTCGTCAATTATCGTGACGTTCTTCGCTTGACTGGCATTGATCTTTTGAGCTTCAGCACGTTCGTCGTCGCTCTTTGAATTCAACTTTTTTATGGCTTTCTTGCGCGTTTTTGTCCCGGAGCGAAAACGATTGGATTTTTCGGCAATCGAGTCGTTCGCCATTGTGCTGTCCAGAATCGTCGTTTGCTCCAGCAGTGTGTCGTTCTCCTTCGCTCTCCTAGTGCGCCTCGGCGGAAGTATCACCGGAGTGAACGATTCGTCGACTGTGGTCTCCAACGGCGGCTTCTTTCGCGATCTTGTCGTCTTGCTGGATGTTTCCTGGACCATCTTATGATTTGATTTGTTTGCATCCGGTGTTTGGTCCACATCTGAATCTGCCAAGTTGACTTTTGTGAGCCGACGTCCTATGTATGGAATTAAAAGACCATTATTCTTTAATTGTTGGCGTGAAATTGACCCAGGTCTAAAATATGTTTTCGAAACAAATCGTTACTGGGCAGATAAGAAGAAAAAATTAAACGTTCAATGTATTTTCTACAATCTTAATGCACCTTCATTCATTCATGGCAGACTATACAGTTTCTTGTCGGGATAAACTTCTTCATACCAAATTCCCAAAATTATCGAATTTGTTCTTCATAATACATTACTCACGTGTTCTGGTTATTCGCTGATTTTCTGCCGGTATTTCCTCCTCCATCTTTGTGGATATTGACTCAGACATGGTTTCGTTTACTCCCTCAGCCTTTGCACCTAAATCGTATAAATCTTGTTACTCATAACGACTATGCAAACCTGAACACATCAAATTCATCTAAACAACTGAAACACTTGAAAAATGCTGTTAAGTATCCATACACACAAGATCTTCTCAGATAAAAGAAAATATTGTCCTCTAAAAGAATTCTCCACAATTTCTGGCCTAACCAATTTTCTAACTTGCAAGCAAAAAGCCAAACGTCTTATTTTAATAAACACAATAAGAAACGGCGCGAAATACCGACAAGTATTTTTTAGTACGAAATTTCTACGGATGCAAAAAATCTTCTTTAAACAGAATTCGTCGTTCAACCAAGTTTACAACTTGGACGCAAAAGACCACGGCAACTTGTGTTGCGAGTGTAAACATTTCGCCGATTTAATCGGCTATCAGCCGGTAGGAGCCACGACTCAGGCTTACCCGATCGAACAAGCGGAATGTTCTGCGGGACAATTGTTCGCGAAACCTGCTGAAAACGATCGGCCGTTTGAACAACATCGACTTAATACAGTCCCGATACAATAACAAAAAGTGAACAAGATTTCGTGCGAACCGCCGAATTTGGACACCATTTTCGATTCTGCAGCCCGCCCAAACACCAGGTGTGCACGCGCATTACATCCTCATCATCGAGATGTATTTTTTAATGAAATCACTGTCCGTTCGGATTTTTCTAAACATACCTCGTCGCGTTTTTCTCGGTGACATGATAAACCTGCGGCGATGTTTATTCTGTTCGACAAAACAAGACTCGTCGAATTCGACGAACGATCGCTTGAATTAACACGAAAAACAATATCACGTAGCAGGAAATGGCTTGGGTTTTGAAACTGCCGTTCGTAGCGCTGCGTACACGAGAAGAAGCTCGAAATTGTGGGCTCGATGTTCCCCCTTCCCTCAGGCACCAATGGCTAATGTGTTGCGAAAAGTGATACGAAATTACGCACGCACAGTTAAATGACCGGTCACTTACTGCACTATCTTGCTAGTGATTTACGAACTCACATCACAGGCCGCCGATTTGTCCCGAAGCGCTGCGAGCGAGATCTTCTAAGCCTCCGATTGGGTGAACGAAAAATCTCCGCAACTTCAGTGACCAATCGGCGCGCTTGTCAGACGAGTCTTCCACCGACTGCGACAAATTGTCACTCAGTCTATCGTCTCGACCGGATGGAAAAAGGCGTCGTATCTGGATAGAGCGTGTAAGTAACGTTACGTAAAAGCTGCGTGAACGCATCTGTAACGAACATTATGAAATCGCTATAATCCTGAGAAAATTTCGTTGTATCTTGTTCGGTTGCAAAAATCTTTTTTTTTTCTCGCTTGGCGAGGCGACTGAGCAAAAGATAAATCTTCCGACGTAATTATGATCCATTCTCTCTTATCGTTTTCCGTGTGCGCTTCCGCGAACACATTTTTCCATCAGAAGTAACGATCGGTCCTTGAAATATTAACTCGCTCCCTGCTTTCAGGTGTGTAATGAAACGTTTCGCGACATAACATTTGAGGTTCTTTTTGAGCTTTTGATTCGTTTCGAACAACTCGGATGAAGTTCGATTTAATTGCCGCGAAACAAATCTCTACGAACGACATTAACGCGCACTCAAAAGCCAAAAAAAAATGAATGCCGACGAACATTCAGTTTTATGTAATAAAGTTTCGTTCCCTTTCTCCCTCCCGTTTCATCCGGGAATCGATTTTCTTTATAGGTTATTAATTTTCGAGAGCATTATTCCGACTGCGAAAAATTTTACTGGGCCCGTGAAAAAAATGACGAATTACTGAAATAACACTCGCCAATGTATATTTGTTTTCATAAAATTAAATAAAGCTATTTAATATTTTATAAAAAAATGAAAATAAAAAAGAATTGCCTAGACCTGAATGTCATTTTAATAGAAGATCAGGTGTTTACTTATCTCAGTCTGTACTTGCTTGTGCATATTCGAGTGAATTTTTTTATACCATTATATTGTTATTGATGGGGCTACGATTTCTCTTTCATTTTTGCTTGTAGGAACTCACTGATATTCATTGGTTTTTTTAGTCATTTGTGCCCACAGATTAATTTTGATTTTCGTTCTAATATTTCCAGGAATCATGAATCCTGAAGATCGTAGATTGAAATATCCATACACGTTGACATCGCGGTTGTGGTATATGCCATGGGCATATTACTACAAACACGCTTGGTTGGTCAAGTTCTACATTTATGGAATGTTGGTCACGGCTCCCATTATGTGGAAAATCACAAAGGCTGGTAAGTCTTCATCTTCAATGTATTCATTACAATCAATCGTAATGAAATCACAAACGCATTGTAATTTTTCATTACTGAGAATCAATAATTCCTAGTTATTGATTCATTAGAATCGACTGTAACATCTGGTACTCTTATTATTTTTTCCTTACATATTTTTCTTTCAGTGAAAAGTCCCGAGAACATAGCTAAGTGGGATGAGATACACAGGAAAGAATTTCTGGGAGATGGTCATTAAACCCGAGTACCCTTGTATCATGTAGCAATTTGTAAAAGTAACAGAATAAAAGTTGTTACAGATACTCCAGAAGAAATGTATGTAATATACCGCAATCAATAAATAAAATGTATCAATATCACTTATATTTTCATTGTTTCATGCGTAATGTTAAGATATAGGTTTGCAGCTTTATGAAATTTCTTCATCAAAAAGTACGTCGACAAGTTTTAGTTAACCGATTAAAATTTTGTACGAACTATCCTTGATGTTATTTAAAAGATCCTTTCCACCGCAAGGAATAAAAATGAACGTAACATAGGTCCGATTGAGTTTTGAAGGCGTTTATTACCAAATTAATTGTATAAAACATACATCATTATAAATGACTGTCTCGGTTGCACTTCACAATCCAATGGACAATAACATTTCTTTTGTACCCTCGATTTTAGGTAGGCCCAGCCTAAATTTCAAACGGCTCGAGATCTTGCTGATGTTTTTGTTGTCTTTTTATTATTTTTTTTATACAAAAAAGAAAAAGAAAGGTAAGTACCCTCGTGTCATCAACGATCTCACCGATTCATAAACAGGATAATTTATTAATAAAAATAGCTCGGTGCACAACGAACTGCAGAACGTGTGGACAGGTAGAATCCGCCCTCGCGTTACTGAATTACCAAGGTCGTCCATTGTTGACGCGACAATAGTTATGAGTTTCGTATAATTAGCCATCGGCATTAATCGGTGAACGGATTATACAATGAAATTAAAATAATAAATAGTGTCGTGAATTGAAAAATACGCGTCTGATAAAAACGAAAAAAAAATTGATTACTAAATAGATAACTACGATTAAGAGGGGTTGGGGGCGGAGGGTAGGGTGGGAAGAAAGATATTATAGATATAGGTACTCAAACGAAATGAGTCCTCGCTTGTACTGGCTCCGGCACGCAGGCGTATCTTGTCTATTGTACATGGTTAAACTCAGGTCTGTTGTATTGTATTATTTTTTTTCTCGCAGACTCTGAGACCAACCATCCCGCGTTAATCTCCGGCAAATAATACTGCGTGCGACCGTCTCGCGAAAATCAGCCTAAGCAGAAGAAATAAAGAGAACTTAAGTTCCGACGTCAACCAATCCCAAAGCGTGACACGATTCTAGGAGGCAGACTTTACTTTTTGTTAACTTGGAAAAAAAAATTGCCATATAGCTCTTTTTTCTTGCATTCATGCATATAAACGGCGGGAACTTGTTCTTGTTTTCCTCAATCGCGGCGCGCGTACGATGATATTTAATACAGTACATTTATAAGGTACTTCGGATTTGTGATTTTTTTTTTAAACGCTTTCCACGTTCTAACTTTCATAGTTCGAGTCGTTGTCATCGTCTTCCGCATCTTCTTCTTCATCTTCATCTTCGTCCTCTTCCTCCTCCTCCTCTTCTTCCTCGTCTTCCTCTATTTCCTCGTCCTTCTGTTCGTTTTCGTCGCTTTCCTCGACGGTTTCGAGACCGTTGTCCATCCTCGGCTTCTTCGCGGTCGGTGGTTGATTGCTGGAGTCGTCGTCGACGAGCAGACCCATTGCCAGGCACTTTTTATCGAAGTACTTCGACAAACGCATACCGGCTCTGTGAACAAAACTAATTTTACAAAGACATAGCCGGACCCTCGACACTGAGAAAACTCTTCGTTTGTTCGGAGGCCAAAGATCGTGCGATTTTTATTCACTTAATATTGGATCGTCAGCGGATGAGATAAATAATCAGTGGATAGACGACCAGCTTGATCGACATCGAAACGATTGGCGCGTTATCTTGTGCCCCCGTAATACGAAGCTACGACGTTGACACACAATCGGCAATGAGAACCCAAGCTTTGAAGGTTAGAACACAGTTCATGCATTAGACAGACAACAGCGGGAAGGAAATAAACGTTAGTTGTTATTGCGAATAGCCAGGTTAAAAACGCAAATTTTAACTATCAATTCCGACAGTTAAAAAATATATCTATATAAAAAAGTTAGTGAATAGACACTTTTTTAATGCACAGGCTTTTAAGGAAAACGTCCATTCATTGGCTGGTTAATCTTATTTCCAGTGTTTTCATCCTTTTAAACTAAATGTACTTGATCTATTGAAATCTTGTGCAAAAATTCCCTATAACATACAAAGATCCTTTAACATGGAACAAAAAATTTACATCATATTGGGATCACGTTGTCAAAATCGTAGTCCATGCAAATAAATTATTGGACGAGCGTAACTCCAATTTTCATCTAAATTCAACACTACTCTATAAGGTAAACAATGGTACCTTTTCGAATCAAGTAAATTTACATTTAAAAAAATAAAATCGGAGATACGTCTCTTATCCAGTTTTTGAGTGTTAACATTCTTCCGATAACATCGCAAGAATGACCCAAGTTTTTAGTGTTAACATTCTTCCGATAACATCGCAAGAATGACCCAAGTTTTTAGTGTTAACATTCTTCCGATAACGTCGCAAGAATGTTAACACTAAAAACTTGGGTCATCGATCTAAGGATGCCATGCAAACGTGGATGAATTATGTTTAGTGATTTTTTAAAATTTATAACAAATATATGTATATTTGTTTCGCACAAAAATCGTTGATGCGAGCAAGCAGGAACGGTTCATTAGCAACATATTGCATACATTTTATCTTACAAATAGTTAAACAAATGTTACACATATAAAAATGGACAAGTGGTTAGTACAACCCTCGGTTGTCTCTGGCGTCCGAACTCCCCCCCCCCCAGAGAATAGTCGAGTGAGCAACTCGATTGTACTCACTTGTATACCGAACTGTGTTCCTTGTTATAGGTGTGACAATTGTCAAAGACCAATTGACAGTCACCGATCATCTGCTGAACGTTCTGGTATTTCCCGTCCTCTAACTTCGTCTTTATCGTTCCGAAGTCCATCGGTTTCTTTATGTACTCGTAATAGTCGGGGACTTCGTCGATTGTTACGGGAGAGAGGAATGGCCAGGAGTCTCTGTGATGCATTATGTCCGTCAAGAGTTCCTTCAGTGACGCCGTCGTGGATTTTTCTTCGACCGTCGTCGCAGCCCTCTTCGCAGCGCGTCTCGTCTGCCGCGGTGCTGTTTCCTCGGACGCGCTACTGTCTGTGGTGGGAAAACAGTCAAGTTCATTACCTTAAAATTCTCAATTAAAAAAAAAATAGAAAAACAAGGATGTAATATTATTTTTTACAATCAAAACTACTGCCAGGACGAAGTGACAACAGTATGCACGTACAAATGAGGATAAAAAGGACTTGCCCAGGCAATATAAACGATCTTTAATTAATTACCTTAAATATGCCAGCATGCAACTAAATTTCATAGCGTTAAAACGACTACGTTCTGAAGAAAGAACCCATACTCTTTAGTAAATTCAAAACAAAAACAAAATTCTGTTCTCTATATTAGAAATCTTATTTTCTAAGAATCAAAATTCTACCGGTGATTTTTTTTCTCGAAGCAGCGCATCGACGGAGACTCGCCAAAGATTAAATAAGTTGTCATGCAGATATCTTCAGGGTTACGATAAATAGTCGAAATGAAAAATACTATGCCGTAGAATATCTCATGAATCGAACGCGACGCTCATGTGAATTAACTTCCGTTCATGCAGAATTCTTTTTATTTAATGTCTTATTTTCGTAAAGCAAAGTATACAGCAAGATGCATGGAGATTGAAGCAGAAGTATCGAAATAGCAATGAAAAAAAAAAAAACGGCCATGGAATGCTGAAATCAAGACGGTGTAATACAGACCGTCCCAATCGGCAGACTCTGTAGTGAGAAGACTCTTGACGAAGCCGTGGATACGAGAGCGTGCAGCAGCCGCGCACAACCTCTCCGTGTCCCGCTCCCTGTCTCGCCCACGTGCTATCGAACACACCCCAAGCTAAGTCCCGTCTTCTCACTCTCTATCTATGTACAATAACTATTGCGCCGACTGCAGATTCGCTGCTACTAATTTTTCTTACATCGCAGAAAAGGAAAGAGGAACGCTTCTCGTTAATGTGAAATTGTTGGTATAGCTCGTTCAATTGTTCTTTGCTTTCTCATAGAGAAAGTTTTGTTTTTCTTCGGGTATAAATGAAAAATACTCGATTCGTGCATGGATACAGATAAATTGAGTGTAATGCATCAAGAGAAAGGACGCACCAAGTACTGATTATTAGTTTTGTTTCATGGTGTATTCGCGTTCAATATCGAACGAAAAAGAAATATGGTCCAGTTTTTACTCTATTTTTTTCATTTTTCGACTAAATATTTGTCATACTAAATATATCCAGATTACTTATAGTAAATAAGTTACAAAAGTAACCGACAATGCCCATCAATACATTCTAAATCTTCATTTCAACCAAAAAGCTAATAAAATATTATGAGTTTCAGATGAACGAGAAGTGGTTGTATACGGATGACAGTAGCGCCAAACGGTAAGGTAACAAAAAAGTTTTCATCGACGAAATTTTTGGAAGTAGAAACAGCACGAGATTTGAACCTTGAAAACATGTTCCCCAACATTCGCAAAATGCTTGGTTGCCGAAGTAAAAAAACCAAACCTCACCTATTCTGCTGGAGTGTTTTCTTGGATTTTTACAATCCGCACAGATCCACTTTCCACGGGGAACTCTTGACAAAGGTGGCTCGAGACAATCGATGTGGAAGTGTTGCGGGCACGCGTCGCAAGCTACTAATCTGCCGTTGCCTCCGCAGGCTGTGCAAAGCGGCTCTGCCTTCGATCTACAGAATTTTTTATTAAAAAAATCGTAAACTTCAATCTACAGGGAGACTCTTCGATTTCGATTCCCGATTTACTTACAGCTCTTCATCGCTATCGTCTTCCTCCTCTTCCTCCTCAGCGTCCTCCTCGGCGTTTTCCACGTCACCCCCGTCACTATCGGGAACGCGCTTCGCTCGGTTGTGTCTTGTTTCTTTGGTTAGCGAAGCAGACTCCTCCTCTGACTCGTCCTCAAATTTTTTACGCTTCTTCAGTTTCTCTTTCGGCTTCGTTTCTCGGGGCTTGCAGGCCACGCAGAACCAATCTCCCTCCGGTATGGTCTACACGTTGCAGGAAAAAAAAATATATATTTATATATTGGTGCTTCTCGTGTCTCGCGTGTTCGTATGAAGAGTATCCAAAAGAGAACCAAACAAAAAAAAAGTTGCATATCGGTAATATCGCTAATACAGTGAACAACCACGCAAGCTGCATTTTAACGATTGGATAAGTTGAATAGAGGACTGAGAAAAATTGAATGGAAAGCTATCAGAAAAACTGTGCTCACAGTCAATTTTGGTTTCAAACAATGAAGATGATGGCCCTTGTTGCAACCGTCACAGAGAAGCATATTCTCGGCGTTCCTGCGCCTTCTGCAGATTCGACACCGCGCGTTCGTCGCACTTTTTCCCCATGCAACTTTGGCTTCCAGTGTGTTGAGATGAACAAAAAGTTGCGACCAACTGGTCGACGCCATGAGCGACTGTTCCCACCTCTCGCGACTCTCGTCGAAAGAAAACTTTTCTTTGTCATCGACCCCTACCGGTTTCTTGAGAAACTTAGTTTCAACGGCGTTCGACAACTGAAGAATGGCACAGGCCATTTGTCGAATGCTGTTTTGTTGCTTGGGATCCGGAGTAAACTCGTTCTCGCTCGGTGGACCCAAATATCTTCCGGGATCTCTGTAGACTTTACCGCCGGCGCTGCCGCCTTCGGAATCGGGCGTGCCAGGTCTGCTGTTCCTCGATTCGCCATTCAATTTTTCCAACGTCGTGTGCAACGGTACGTCGGCTTCCATCTCGTTCGGACCATAGATCAGCTTGTCACAGTTCTTATCGTATCCGCCCTTCGTTATCGCGTCCCTCCAAGCATCGCGATCCTTCACCTTCAACGATCCCAGGAAGCCCACTTTGAGTTTGTCTTCAAGATCGAGTATAGAGTCGCGCAAAGTAAGCTCCATTACGTCGTCTATAGCGACATCCGGAGGGAAATTTAGATTGGTGCTCTCAATTTTCGTACTTTTCTTCGATGTCTTCGTCGTCGTGTCTTTCGGTGGTTCGGTAAACTGCAATGAAAAAAAAAACGTAGGTATTGAGCAGGGGGCAAACGAAACATAATTCATTAATTACATTATGAGTATATAATATTAATTAATAACAAGTTATATTCCGTCTGTTTTGGAAAAGAAGGGTTTTAAAAAGATAACTTCATACACGAGATTGCGTCAATAAAAAGTACAATACATATCTGCGACCCTCACCAATTCCGGATTGAGTTTGTGCTTCGGACAATTTTCTATCACCGCCAGCAAACTATCCGTTTCGTTGATGAGATTATTTTTAAGCTCGCCCTCACGAATTCCGCGCTTGTTCAGACCGTTTATCACAGCCTCAAGATCTTCGGTTATTCCGTAGAAGCTCCATTTCGCTCCCGTTCTCTTCCAGTGAACCGGACACTCTTTGTCACCGGTGCACGACATAAGACTTCGTCTCGCGTCCGCCGTATCTTGCTTCGCGTCCTTCTTCGGCGAATTTAGACCATTCTTTTCGACGAAAGCGATTTTCTTCGGTGATCTCGATTCCTTGTTAACTTTATTCTCCTTGTCGCTCAACTCGTCCTCAAATTTGTTTCTCAGATAAGTGTAAGCCGCGTCACCGTCCTGGAGCTCTGGCAGATAAGGAGTCCCTTCGCGAAGACAATTCCCCGGCCACCATTCGTCATTCTCGACAAACAAACCTGCTCAATGTAAAACAGATGAATTTGATAACGCAGATCGGCAAAATGTGTCTATGCAACGTACAACTTTCATAGGAAATTATAACGACTACTGCCTCTAGATATTGCATAAACAATGCAGTACACTAGAATTTAAGTACCGTTCCGGGTCTTACCAGGAATGGAAAGGAATCGCCAGTATCGACGATGTGCACGATCCGCACCCAGATAAAGCATCATCTGATCGTCCTTAGATGCTTGTCGCAGTTCCGTAAGCTTATTGTCGTACTCTTCACGTTTCTTCTCCTCCTCCCGATTGCCCCGCGTAACCTTCTTCGGTTTTTGCTCCACGTCCGGCTCTACTTTACCGTCCTTTTCCCGTTCTTTCATCTTCTCTTTCTCCTCACGTTCTTTCTTCTGCTCGGCGATCAGAAAGGATTTTAGTTCTCGCCTAGCTTGGTGAACCTTCTCGTGGCGCTCCTCTATTACGTCGCGTATCGATGCGAACGTGAGCAATTGATTTATGAGACATATCGCCACGCTCAGCCTATCGGCGAGATCGAATTCGCAGACGCTTCGATGCCCGAGAGTACGGAGTATGCGAGCCTCGGTCATTCTCATCTGTAACGCCGGGTCGTCATGATTCGTGTAACCACCTGGAACACATTAATTATACGTTTTTGAGAACACAGTAGCAATATATAATAGAATAGACTTTATCTCCACGAGCTGTAAAAATCGTTCATTTTTTTACTTTAGTCGACTAGTCTTTCGCAGCCGTGCTTTGTGAGAATATGTTTTTATCTTTATCGAATTTATTGTAAAGAAAATATTGCATACACCAGTTTGAGCATAAACACTTCCATTCTGGTATATTAATGGGGTATATGCAATAGGAGCAACTTAAATTTTTTGTTAGAGGAATGATTGTTGAATATTACCGCGCTGGGAATAACGCCATTTTGAAGCCACCTCGCTGATCCTTCCACCGGAGCTGAGCAGATGCTGGCGAAGAATTTCACTCAGAGTGACATGATCGAGAGTGATCTTCGACAACTGACAACCCTGCTGGGTCTGACACCAGGAAGATGCCATCGTGGCGAGCTTGACGGCCTCTGCCATAGACGAAACTCCATGTTCCATATTGACGTCGTCAACGCCGTCCGCCGCATGAATTTCGTCCTCCTCCTCTGCCTGGTATTTAAATATGCTCGACAGCAGAAGTTGAAGTAAGTCGCTCCAGGGACCGGAAGTTTCTTTGACGAGCATTGTTTTTTCCAGCACGTCGAGATTTATACCGCTCGGAAAGTACGTCGAGACTTCTAGTTCCTCGTCGAAGAAGTGAAGAAATTCTAGGATCATCGCAAAATCGCCGAATCTCTCGTTTGGCACGCCGCACTCTATTGGCGTCGGCTCATGCAACGGTCTCAGATCCTCGCACTCGAGATCTTCGCGCGGTTTGTTCCACTCTCTCACGTAAGCCGCCAAAGCGGCAAGTTTTTGTTTCTCCTCCTTTTTACGCTCACGGCTCTCCATGCGCTCCTCTTTGCGTTTCGCTTTTTCCTCGAGTGCTCGAGCTTTCAAATCCTCCCTGAACTTTCCGTTCATTCTGTAAATTAAAAATTTAATGAGACGGAAATGGTTTTTTTGGCCAGTGATGACGAAAAACGAATTTTTATGTAAGTTCTTTTACCTGGGTTTGCGAAACTTTTTGACTTCTAAGCTACCGTCGTTCAACTTGCGAAGTGGAGGGGGCTTGTCAAATGGTCTATGTTTCGTTGGATCTGACGTGAGAAACTTTTCTATCGTCTCTTGCTTATGTTTCACGAGCCTCTTCGGTTGTGGAGTGAAGTCCGGCAATGGTCCCGCGAATATTGTAGCGAAACGCACGTTAGCTATTCCGTATTTCTGCTGAACGCTCCCCTAAGTATGAGAAAATGAATGAGATATATTTTTTCACTCGCTTCCGGCGGGAGCTCGACTCGCATTACCTTCACAGCCCAAATGCCATTGCTACTCTGTTCGCAGAGAAGCCTTAGAAATATCTTGTTGCGTTCTCTGCTGTAATGTTGCTTCCTTCTTCTGACTTGGTCAGCTTCCACAATCATTAATTGACTGACGTCGGATTCACCGCAATCCAACTGCTCCACCTCGTACCTAAATAATTTAGCTGGTGGATGGTATTGTCTGTCCTGTGGACTCCTGATAAAAAACATGATAATAATTAATTCTTGTTAATTTCTTTAGCTTTGGAAAATTCCAGCATTGCAACTGACCCGAGAAATTATAAACGCGGTGAAAAAGTATAGATTAGTATAATAAAACGTGTAAAATAGAAAGAGTGTAAATGCTGACCTGTTGTTTTCCTTATTGTATGTTTTAATCTGCAATTCGGTAGGTTCAATAACTTGCAGAACGTGGCACTCGCACCATGAATCCTCGGTGAAGCTCGCCTCAACCATTTCGCCGACAAAATAACGATCCCTTGCGAATTGATACACATCTTCGATCATTTCGTTGAAGGATGTTCTGGATGTTCTGTTAGCCAAGTACAATATTGGAATCCTTAACTGCAATAAAACAAGATTAATTAAAGACTTTATAATGCACCAAATTTCCCAAGTTTACATTCAATTAATTGTTATATTTAAGTAAATCGCCGTACCTCCATCGGAAATTCTTTGAGACTCTTTTTGGCATTTTCCTCGCACATAAGAGCCTCCTCAAAGGTCATGTTTGTTTTGCCAGTGATGCTGCATGACCAAATCGTCGAGTTGCATAATATGATTCTCTCACAGAATTCACTGCAACATAAAATTTTCCCAGTCACATACCGTGCAAGGAAAAATCAATCATCCACAAACAAGAAAATATATTCTAATTGTTCGCTTCTGTCCAGCTTTCATTATTTTATTAATTGGTACTTTTTTTCTCACAAATCTTCTGACGTAATTTTTTCTTTCATCTTGCATGTTTATTTTCTGCATTATTTGCTATACTTGTATGCTGATTTATACTTATTCATTTATTTATCTAGAAGCATATGGGCAATCGCCCAATTACAGGTACAGCAAGATAAACCCATCACACAATACAGAAGTTCTTGACTTTATATCTTGCGCTATAGTCCGCGGGTTAAAATAATTTTTTTTGCAATATATTCTCCATAAACATCATCACTTTTTTTTTACCTTTACCCAACTGTAACTGTTTGATTCCAGTATTACAAACAAAAGTACAAACTAGTTTTGTTAAGGACACTGGAAATACGGATACCAAATTATTTTTATCATTGTATTTTAGTCTGTCACAAACGAACCTATCCGTTTAAACTAAAGCTCAGTTCAACAAACTTTAATAAAAAATCTTTAGCAATCGAATGCAAAAGTGCTAAGAAAACCGAAAAAAACCGCGTAACTATTCGAAAACAGTGTAAGCGATAAGTGATGAGTCTTGCGTATCGAATAGGCAAGAGAAGCCATGCACGTTTCGCGTGTAATGCGCGTTGCTTCGTCTTGCCTTTCAGGAACATAAAAAAGTGATGACAGTGATCGAAGTAAGACGGAGGACCTGCCGAGTCGAAATCGTATTCCGAGGGATGATCGAAGTTTTTAAGTCGGTTTTATCGCAGTTAATATTAATTGTGGGAAGAGTTAAGTAGTGCGAGGTGGACGGGAGAGCGTCGAACATCCGGTCCGTTGAGTGCCGAGGGCTGTCATGCACTTACTTGTAGTCCTTGAAGACCTCGTTCGTAACCTCGCAGTGGAAGACCTCGTCGTCGTCTTTATAATCGGACGACACGTGAAGCCGTTGAAAGGGCTTTTTCTTGAGGAACGGCATGGCTCCGTATCTGTCGAGAGTCGAACGTCGCCACGAAGGACCTTCCCCGCGACGAAGAAATCAATTCAGCGATCGCTAGACACGACGAAGAATCTGCGTTCTTTCCGGGAAAGCGCGGACGGAACCACTCGACACTAGACGATCGGTGCTCTCTTCGGTGCGGCGAGCTGTGCACCGCACGTTTTCACTCGACAAACGCGACGTCCCGATCGAACGATCAGGCGCCAGTATTTGCTGCAACGATCGACCTCATCGCGAAATTCTACCCAAGATCGTTACTTTTAAATTTCCGAATATTCGTGACAAAGCACGATTTTTTTTAAGAACGTTTCAGTGCCAAGCGCGAAGCGTACACACACCTGGCCTGCTGGCGGACTCGGCGCGCAACCTGCCGCGCTCTGCCGCTGGATAACGTCGCCACTCGCGAACACCCATTGGCCCGCTTTGATTCGATCGAGAGGCACCGCCAACCGCGAGGATTTTGGCGCGATTTACGAATCGCCGCTTCGAACGCAGAGGGACAACTTGAAAAAGGTAACATTTTCAAGACATAGTCCGTGAAACTTGTTGATGACATTTTTTATGTTGCAACGTGCAGAGATTGTTGTTGAGAACTTTATTAATAATTACTAATTTAATAGAAAAATCAATGTTTTACATTTCAAAAACTTAATGAAACGAATAGCGCCGTTATGATTTTCATGTTTGTAGGGTCGACAAATGACGAGCCAATCGAATAAATTAATTGATGGTAACTTATTTTTTGAAAATACAAATGTAACTATACTATAATACATTATCAAAGGTAAATCTAAGACGGAAAAATAGAAATACTCTAGACAACACAGGTGATAGAAGTTTATGAATAACTTTATTAAAAAATAGTAACAAACGAACGTAATATATTACATGTCCAACCATTCCGTGATGTATTGGCACTTTATCGGTGTAACGTCGCCAATGTCGCAACAGTTTTTTCGTACCTGCAATAAATTATAGCGTTTTTCAAATTCGGGCACTGAGATTTCTGTTTATTGAAAAAACGGCAATGGACGCTCAATCTTACCGGACATACGCCGCAAGGGGTTTTAATCAATCCTGGCGGATTCAATAAAGGTTGTATGGCTCTATACAAATTATTTCCGTCCGGCGAAATTATCCTCTCGACTTTTCCATCGTACACTAAAGTATTCAAGATCATCTCAAGATCTTCCACAGACAGTTTTACCTATGAAGAAACAAATTATCAGATAAAGTAGCAGAATGTTAATTTCTTTTAAAGTGAATTTCACACAGTAAATTTGACCCAGTTTCACAAACATTTTGGAAACAAGTTAGTCCAAACTACTTTCTGACTGTAGTAATTCTTAACACACAAGTACCTTGCTAATTCCAAGATCCGAAATAAATTTCCAGACTTCCTTGGACGATGCAAAAGTAACGTTTCTAGCCGCGATTGGCCCATTCTTACAAGCCTTGGTGTCCTCGCGTTTCTGATCGAGAAATCTGAAGCACTGTTGATTCAAAACATCAACGAATTCTGCCTCAAAATCCTGATCCTGGTACCAAGCGCCACCAGTGACAGTTCTGTCTGGCTCAAGATTGTACAGCATGTAAACTTTCTTCTTACTCGCTGCAACCGATTTGACCGCCTTGATGAATTTCTTTGTTTCCAAATTCTTGAGAATCTTGTTGAGCTGTGTGGGCATGAGATTGGACTTAAAGCGTATGTCGCGCATCCAAATTCCCTTGTTGCCTGCATCCTCGATTATTGAGTAGACGATTTTCTCTTCGTTGTCAGCGCCTTTGGCTGTTTTGGACTTGGCAGGATCTTTGAGACGATAAAGCAGCGAACCTCCCTGCTTGAACAAATCTATATATCCTTGGGACAAAAGATTATTTATTATTTTAGCTTTCTGGGCAGGTTCCAAGTCTGGTATCTCAGTTGATATATCCTTGTCAGAGATGCCCTTTGATTTTGTTCTTGCCAGGACGATTATCCTGAAAAATTTCAATTATTATTTTTTTTCAATTTTTTCAAGTTCTAGTGTAGAATTTAGTTGTAAGAACATAACCTTCAAAAATTTCGCGATCGTGGTTGGGCGGAGGATGGTGAGAAAAAAAATAGTACCTTTGTTCGAGGACGGCGAGTTCATCGACTTCTTTGGATCTGGTAGGTTCCGGATCGTCCACGGATTCCGCGCTCACGTCCATTGTCGACGATGTTCCCTTGAGAATATCTTGCCGAACACTCCGCTCCGAGTCATCTGCTAATGTCGGACATTTCCAAGAGGTTATAAACTTTAACTCTCGATCGATCGATGACAAATTATATGAATTCAGACAGGGGATAATAAAAAGTTGAAAATAAATATTCATGTCTATTTTAATCTGTCATATTGAATCGATATCGGATATATTGGGTTGTCAAATATCTCCCTTCGGCTTTTTTGCTCTTTATTTAATGCTTTGCATTGCATGCATCGCATTGAATAAAGAGCAAAAAAGCGAAAGGGAGATATTTGACAACCTATTATTATTGCTCGAAAAAAGGGCAAAGATTGCTCCTGATCACCTGTCGATAACCAACATTACCGAGAGGTTATAAATTATAAATCTTGAAAGGTCGATGAAAAATAATCGTTTTTTGGTTTAGGCGGAAAAAATAAACACAACATGTATCTATGTTCTTGCTATTCTCTCGTGTTGGATTGTTGTCGGATATTGGATTTGATATTCGATGAACAACGAGTAGCAAAAATATAATAGGTCGATCGTCGGGCAGCTGTTCACATTTTGAACTAATTGTTTCCTACTGGTTGTCGGCGCGAAGCAAAATTTGACGGCACACTGCATATAAAAATACCATTAAAAAAACTACTCGGATTTGCATGCCACAAAAATCAATAAATAATGTTTAATAGAAAAACAAATGAATTCTACGCGATTGAGATCATTTTTTTCCGATTGGATTAAATTGATTTCTATTCATGGTAATCCGCGTTATTGATTCAATTTTTTTATTATCGTATGGATATTTTGTACTCGCGTAGAATACCTCCAATGATAACAAACATTTTTTTAACAGAATTTTGCACAGTAGAAAAGAATCGAGAATGGACCATTGCAGCGACTCTGAGGACACACTGGAACTTGCAGGAAAATTATGGACTCGCGTAATCGAGACTGCATCTAAAGTAATTATGATGAATTTAAATCCAACCATTATTCTTCTCGCTACTGTAACTGAGACAATAATTAGCATATAGCATCGAATTACATATATAACAATTTCAAGATGAAAACGTAAAAATAAAGAATTGAATAGTAAACAACAAAAATAATATAATTGACACTTTCAAAATAAAATGACTGTAATTAATTCCGAATTGTTCTACAAAGGAGCTTACTTGATTTTCATAGCATGGATATCGAGAGGGAATCGAAGAAGGTACTGACGCTGTTTTTCAAGACGATTTTGACCGAGGCTACGAAGACGGTTTCAAAGCCGCTTTTGAGTTAGGGAAATACAAAGGCCTCGCAACGGGTTTTCCAAAGGACCGCAAACACCCCGACAATATTGTGGAGATTTTGGACAAAACGAAGCGCGGAGCTTGTCACATTTGTGTATTGGATTCGAAGGCGAAAGAAATCGACGCTTTGAATTGTTCAGCTAACGACACTCTGACTGATCATCGAGGACACGTTGCAGCGACGCTAAAGACTTTACACGAATATTTCGAACCCCTCATGAAAGAAAGGGGAATAGACGTAAATCAGTTGAAGATTGAATAGGACATATATTCTTAATGTATTTTTAAAATTCCTACAACGAAACGATATTTTTTTTTTTTTGAACATTCGCTGAACACAATAAATGCCTGCTGTGTCATTGAATATAAGTAGATTTATTGTTAAGAACATGTTCGTAATACAAAAGAAATCTGCGCGGGAGACGGCGAGGATTGTTTTACAAGTACAATCCTTCGGGCGAACCTTCTTTCTTACGATAAAGCACACTTTCTTTCGATTTCTTAAAATCTTCACTGGTGACTTTCATTCGTCGCTCGCGGAGCGCCATCAAGCCCGCTTCGGTACAAATAGCCTGCGAAAGAATGGATTAAAAAAATTATTACCATCAATGTAATAACGTTTTGATCTAAAGGTATTGTAACTAATATTCATTCTGCCTGTTTCATCAATGAATCAGTTGACAAATTCACCAGGCACTCAAATATTTATGTTTGAGTTTACCTTGATATCAGCGCCCGAAAGATCGTCCTTAGCCATAATGAGTTCGGCGAGATTAACGTCGGGTGCGAGCGTCATTCTGCTCGTGTGAATGCTGAAGATTCGTCTCTTCGTTTTCTCGTCCGGCAATGGGAATTCAATTTTTCTGTCGATACGGCCCGGTCGGATCAAAGCCGGATCAAGAGTTTCGATTCTGTTGGTAGCCATGACGACTTTAACGTCACCACGACTGTCAAACCCTGAAAAATAAAATGATAACAAGAATAGAAAAATTGTTAAAAAACAAATGATTTAAAAAAATATTCATTTGTAAATCTCTAGTCACTTAACGAAACCATTTCAATCTGATAAAACTCAAAAAAAATGTCGGAAGAAAATGATCCTACCGTCGAGTTGGTTGAGTAGTTCCAACATAGTTCTCTGAATTTCGCGTTCTCCACCGCTATTACTGTCGTAACGTTTAGTGCCGACTGCATCGATCTCGTCGATGAAGACAATCGACGGTGCATGTTCCTCTGCTACTCGGAACAACTCCCGAACGAGTTTCGGTCCATCGCCCAGGTATTTCTGTATGAGTTCGGATCCGACGACTCGCAGGAAGGTGGCAGAAGTTTGATTGGCCACTGCTTTGGCGAGAAGAGTCTTGCCGGTGCCGGGTGGCCCGTACAGGATAACACCCTTCGGGGGTTTGATGCCCATTTCCTCGTAATATTCGGGATGAGTCAGCGGCAGCTCGACGGATTCCTTGATCTCCTGAATTTGAGTATCTAGACCTATGCAATGAAGAAAAGAAATTTTAATTAATTCTTCCAGTATTCCCTATACGTAAAAATTTACTATAAATTCATATAATTTCGTACAAATTTATACACAAAAACTGGACGTATTATTACATAAACTGATATATTAAATTTCATGTACAATTTTTATGAAAAATTAATGTTATAGTATATGAAAAACTTCAGAAATGTAAAAGTCTCTGAATTGTTCCGACACAATTACCCATTAGAAATTCGATGTACAAGTTTTTGTATAAAAATCTGCCAGTGTAGTGCATTAAATATACAATTTTGTGAATATAACAAAAAAAATAATTCACCGCCGATATCCGCGTAAGTTTCCTGCGGTGCTTTTTCTAATTTCATAACAGTGACCATAGGGTCCGTGTCGTCGCCCAGGACGCCTACAACGGCGTGGACTTTGTGATTGAGCAGGACGGAACAGCCAGGCTCGAGTTGATCCTTGTCAACAAATGAGAGGATCGAGACGTAATGTTCAGAGCCAACAGAAGTGGAAACTATAGCGTGATTGTCGTCGATTATTTCCTCGAGCGTGCCAACAGACATCGGAGTTCCCCTAAGATCATCGACTTTGGATCTCTCCTCCTCGTTCTTTTCCTCCTGCGGCTTTAGTCTCTCTTGATTCCTTATAAATTCTTCCTCCATGAGAAGATAATCCTTTATTCTCTCGAGCTTTAGCAACTTCAATCGGCATCTTGTGTGCGGCGTTACTTGAGGCAACTTCAGTGCTACATCAGGGCCCTTGGTGCGGCGCTTCTTCTTGCCGACCCTCGTCGGTATTGGAGGTTCATACTTCTTCTTCTTGTCCTTGTCGTCCTTCTTGTCGCCTCCAGTGCCACCGCCACCTGAATGATTCTGACCCTGAAATTTTAGTTATTATTATTAATATTTACAAAAAAAGAGGTATAAATTGATATGATCATCTGAAAAAGGTTTATATTTGACATCAAACAATCAAAGATGTAAACGCTTGTGCGATATAAATCCTTTGTAGATTTTTTTGATAAATTTTTCTGTTTCTGTCGATTTAATTCTGCAGCTCGCGTTTGATATTTTTTGCCTTTACGGCTGTTTTTTTATCAATATAATTCGTAGAATGCAGTAGAGGAACAGGAACCATGTTAAATAAAATTTATTAAGTTCTTCGTTCTCTAAATTTTACTTAAAAAATTGCTAAGATCCATCGACAAAACTAACCTAGATTTTCAGACATTTATTTGCCGAAAGTGATCCGACGAACCGAGACGAGCCGACATTGACCATTGTGGATCAAAAGATTTGCATAAACCTTTCGTGAGAACGTGAAAATTTTGTTAAACAAATAAAGTACTCACCATGTCGACGAAACTTTTGACAGTAACTTCGAAATCACAAGTCACTCACAGGAACCTCAAAGTAGCTTGGACATTAATAAAATCCAATGAGACTGGCAATACTCGCCGTGGATTCTTACTGGTTTCAGCGCCGCTTGCGTTGCGATTGTGAACTACTACTCTCCACACGCTCCACACTATTCTAGTGTCGTTTTTTCCAAGATTCCTACAATGGAGTTTGGTAGGCTCCTCTTAGTCAAAAACCGAGAAATTCAAAACGGTAGTGATTTAAATAGATATGATGTCCCGTTCGGTCGAAAAGTTAAATTTTCAAGACAGAAGTATTTGCGGTGGTTGGACTTGTTGATGGTTAAAATCATTACTGTAAATGCAAATATCCTTTATTTAGACTAGGAGGAATGAAGGATTGAGAGAAAACGAAGAGATTTTTTTATATAAACCATATTTATTTTGCAATAAGAGTCATCAGCGGTGTACACTTACAACGGCGGTTAAACGATATTATCTACTTTATGCTTTCGATTCGATTAATGCGGATCCGTCCCAATCGTAAATTTTGCAGTTCCTAATTGGGCTGTTATTGCAGATATATCTTCAATTGACAATTTTTTTTTCTTATCGTTGAAACGTTAATTTAGTGTTGCTCGGGACGGATCCTTCGAATTACGCAATTGCCGAAGAATTATCACAGTTCGCGATTCTTGCTTTGAACACTAAACACTATATAAACAACGGTTTTTCGAAAAACGATGGAGAAAAAAAAATACATTTTGTCTTTCTTTCTATAACACTGAATTCGATGGGATATCACTGTCCGAATCATTATCATTGCAATTGTCCATTGATATTGTTAAAATTTTCTTTTTTTTTTCTACATCTTAAGAAACCAGAGAATTACGCTGTAAGATTTTGCGGAAATCAACAATCCCTAAGCTGCCTAAAAAACACGTTTGAATTTATTTACGTCTTTTTGCGATTTAGATGTGTTTTATTGCTTTCCGGTCTTGCACTCTTTTCGTACGTTGCTATCTTCCACACTGTCATTTTTCTCCACTATACAGAATATCTTCTAAAAATTTATTCGAAGCGTCTTCAAAGGGTCAAACATTAACGGTGTTCACTTTTTTCTTTTTTCGTTTTCTTTTCTTCAATTTTTATATTGGACAACGAGCTCGATCATCGTTGAATTAAATCATCGCGATCTTTAAACTCTGAAACACTATAACAAGCTCCGTGACCTATCTTGACATTTCGCCGCACGTCCGGCGCACGATCCATTTCGTCTCTGGATCCGTAGGATCCTCACTCCAGGATTGCATGTCTGGGAACAAAGTTCAAATATAAAAGTGAATTTTTTTATCCCACTGTCACCAAACAAAATTTTCTTGGCAATGATCATCGTGAATTAAAAACATACCCGATCAAATTGGGCCAAAACACCAAACCGCTCGACGTTTCGAAATTCTACAATTCGATCGTTATTTTGCGGATCGTCTAAAAATAAAAACGTGACGTCGCGCGCGTTAAGCCAAGTCCATGGGCAGCCGGCGAACAATTGTCGAGTTAGCCAGATTTTTTTTTTTCGCAAAGTGGTCCCAACTTCGTGTGGACCCTCACCAGGTGCTGCATTTGTTGGATGGGTTCATCCGGGCAGCATTGGGACAACGAAAGGCTTCGGCAAAGGCCGGCGAGTTCATCATAACAACATTCACCCTGTAACAAATGTAATCAAATGCAATTTATCATATAGCACAACTTGCGACTCATTGACCCTGGAAGAACCCAAGTGATTCTGATAGATTGGCCGCATTCTATACTCCGGAGCTTGCAGAGATACAGAAATATGCGGGATCGTCCAGGGTAAATTTTTTAGAGGCACTCACCTCTCTGGGTAAGGTGTATGATAGTCGAGCTCGACGGAGAGGATGTAGGCCTCGGCAGTCATGTTAGAACAATAAGTCTGCGATGAAAAAAAAATATAAAGGAATAAATCACGCTCGAAAGAAATTTTTTGTTTGCATCACACGGATCCTCACCTGGGCGGCGTTTATGAAAAATAGCTGGCTCGGACGGAGGGCCTCCAGCCCCGGTAACGTTCGATCTTTCCCATTGGATAGGGTGTGCCAGGTCTGGTGAGAAATCTGCAAAGCCCCGATGTCAGCCACATTCTCATTTCTTGTCACGTTCCAGTCAAACTGAAAGAATTTCAATGCGTCAATCAATTTTCCAAAACATGAAATTGGGTGAATATTGAAAAAAAAAAAATTATTTATCACTTTACCTGGACATCAACATAGTTGCCGAAGAACTTGACTTTACGCCAGAAACGCTTGGCGTAGAGCCTGGCAACACATTCGATTTTCGCCTCGAGCCGACTCCACGCCTCAGGGGTTATCCAGAGCCATTGGTCGTTGACAATGTCGGGATCGAGCGGAAGTCGACGATGATGAAGATCGAAGGCGTGCAGAATCTCGTGGGCGATTACCGAACCAAGCGTAGCGTGAACAGCGTACGACGGTCCGCCGTCCCAGGACCACGACCACGCGGTCATCATAGCGAGTGGGATCACTTTTGGAACAAGGTAAAGAAATTTGACATCAACGATAGGTCGTTTATTCTAGAAATTCGGCATTTCGAAATTTCGAGTTACAACTCCCGTAGTATATTGAATAGATTCAAAAATTCCGAAATTCCATTCTATACGGAATTATTGTGGAATGACGAACTACATCGCTTTTCGACGATTTCGGAAATTACGTACCGATCGAATTCGTCGACGACTCGTAATAGGCGTTTACCGCGTAAGGATTGCGCCATCTGCGAAAAGAAAAAGTAAGTGATTAATCACGAGTCACAAAACGGCATTAAATCGACAGTGAATGAATTTTTCCATTGTACAGAACTTCAAGAACGAGACTAAAAGACTTTACCTATCGCTCATGTGCCTCCTCAGCAGTTGTCCGTTTGGATTCCGCGTTTGACGAAATCTTCGGACGACGTTCGCAAAAAAATCGTCGGGATCGATCGCAACCTGATAAAATAATGAAAATTCATGTTCTCTGATGCAGGCGATTGAAATAGAGATTCGGTGGTAGTTTATAGGAGAGTTTTCACTCTCGACAGCTGACCTCGGTCATTTCCCGTGCCAGTAGGCTCTCGTTGTGGAAACCAGGCCAAACGTCGAATTTACCACGCAGGGCGTTGAGCTTGAGAAGAGCCTGGGCCCTTGTGTCGTCGTCCAGCCAAGACATAACGAGCATTCGTTCGGCTAGTGTCTCCTTAACCCGCTCGAAGAGTATACTAACCTTTACAAATCAATAACGCCTTCATTAAATACCTTTATTGAAATTTTTTTTTAACGATCATTCGAATCTTCTCTTGTGAAAAATACTTGTGAAAAATTCTCTGGAAATATTCCAATCGAACGTCCTCTCAAATATTTCAGAAACATATTCGATCTTTCGATATATTTATAATTTATCCAAAATTCGAGATTTTTTTCAACATTGTCCTCCGTCTCGTCGTACCCTGTTAGCGAGAGTTTCCAGATAGTCCGGCCTGTACTGTTGTACGTATAGAGCGCCGACGATTTCGCCGAAGACATCTTTGGTCAATTTGCTGCACGACTGTTTCCAATTATCGCTCGCGGTAACGTTGACGATGTCGTGCAGAGTGTCGACCGCGTACAGCAGCAACAAGCCGTTGTGGATTATTCTGGGAACAAACAAAAATAATGATTATCGACACGCGAAAGGAGTACGAATGAATATGCGAATGTTATTCAATTATTATAGCGTCGAAGCGTTTTCGCATTGTTTGGTGCATCGATTCGCGATCATGCGATAATTAATTATACCGCTTCGCGTATTCGGATATTTAATTATCATTAAACCAAGCTATGCTAAATGGACATACATTAATATCCGTGCGATTGCACTAAAGGGAGAATACACCGTTCCCCAATTATACCGCAGGGTTTAGGTTCGTTAACCACATTGTTGTGAATCCATATTGTATCAGTATAGTAGCTATTCGGTATGCGTTAGGGTCGGCTCTGAGAAACGATTATCATGTAAATCCGGGCGATTGACTGCTTGAGTATAATTCCATAATACATAAGATTTATTGCTTCATCGGTTACGAGAGAAATGGAGAATAATAAAGAGTGTAAAACAATGTTAACATTTTTTATTTTTCAATTTTTATAACCGATGAGAGGGATCCGTTCATTAGCAAGGTAACAAAATTACTCTTTAGAAATTTCCATACAAAAAAGGCTCGTCTTTTGACGTCACTTTCGGTTTGAAAGCCCAATTTTCCAACCGGAAGTGAGATCATCAAAAAAAATGTCTTTTTCGACCATAACTTAATTTATTCCCGGTATGAATTTACTTCCGGCCTAAAACTGAGATTTCCAAAGTCTGAGCGACGTTATAACAAAACGAAGGAATTATACAAGTTCGATCAAACAACTTTGGTAAATTTTACCGCCGATGTTGGAAATCCATTGGTACGAGCTACTGTTTCTGTTAATTCCTTGAACTGATGTACAGTTGGAAATTGGAGATTGATTGCTTCGGTCCGTTCCTAATTAGCCGGAGGGATATTCGTATGGTTTATCCAGGAGTTTGGCCGAGCCATCCGACCGACCAGAGCCGTCCAGCCGACTCGGTGATAATTGGGCGATGTTGGGCCGAGGTCTCGAACGAAGCTATGCGTATGCCGTAGCTATTATTCATGTGCCTGGGAGATTGGCGCGCGCCCAGTGCTGGGCCAGCAGCGGCAGCCGGAACGGCCAGAATCGAGCCGCAGTTTCGCGAGAGAAACCCACAGGTCTCTCGCGAAACGTTCGAACCGTATGGCATCTCGAGGCTCGCCTTCTTGAAATTTCGTACGCTTACTCGGTCGAATACTCCAAGTTTCCGGCATCCGACGGATAAGGAGAGACGCATCGCTACAGATATAACGATACGAGGAGAGAATAATTCGTCGGGAAGCTGCAGAGGCCCGCGGGACATTATTTACGTCTGGCGGCCGGAAGTGGCGGAATTCTCCGGTAAATTATATTTTTCCTCTCCGGGCCGAACATGGCGAACGGCGGTATTGAAAGGAAACCGAGATTGGCCGGTCACATGGAATAATTATCGTTTGTCGTATCGACGACTTAGCGAAAATAAAGTCATCTAAATTGTAGAAAAACATTTTTCCCTTTTTCTCGCAACGCAACTGGAGCCTTTTTTACATCTGAAGAATTATAAAATCTTGAGGAAAGTCAACCGTGGAATTTATTTTCGTCCGCGCCGTTGAATAAATCACTCGGGTTTCTTGTATCTTACTTTCGTTTTCGAATTTTTATTCTCTGATTTAAAATCATTGAATCTTGTTCAGGAAAAATTGATATCCGTGAAATATATGTTTTTTCCTGTACCGTTGCCAAATCGTTAAGTTCCGGCGTATCGGAGAAGAAACACTCCGCCTTGCAGTGAAGATCGCCGAGAAATGAAACAGTTGGACAAAATCGAATTTTCCAATAATTTTTGTGATTGCTCTTGGATGACGAAATGCTCTCAAAAATTGTGTTTTGCTCCACAGTTCCTTTTTGCCCCACACTCCCTTTTGCGAAAGTCATTCGACCTAGATTTCGTACTCAAATTTTTATCCTTAATAGTAAAAACGAAATGCCTGAACAGCCCCGGAATAAAAAGTTTTAATACGGATTTTCGTTGCCTCCGTACAGTTCGAAAATTATAGCGTTCCGGTGCTGAACATTCTCGCATGCGAAGGGTGCGCGGTACAGCATTAAGTGGGAGGGTTGGCGTCAGCGAGAGGTCCTTTGGTCCCTTTGAAATCACCGACCGACTGCGCTGCCAGTTTCCCCGCAATTGCTGCATCTCTCGCTCCAGGCTGCGAGCAACCCTGTCTCACTTTCATCCTCGAAATATCTCGCGACTGGGAGGGCTCAAAGGAGGAGCAGGATCGCTCGCGCAGCTACCGACCGCGTCAAATGGTACTCTCCCGTGTTAAAGACCGTTATTTCGTTTCCGCCTTGGTCGCACAATGGGACACAATTATGCCAGCGCGCGGCTGATGTACGACGTGGCCGTCCTCGAGTGAGGACTTTCGCACCGGAGGCAACCGGAACTCTGCAACGACGAGAGTCCTCACACGCAATCCTCTATATATTCCTCGCGCACTCTGTACTTTACACTCGCCCTCGTCGACCCTCCGTTCACTCGCGCCAGTGCCAAAGCCCCAGGTTTTTATTTTTCGCACGGGAGGGTCCTCGACTGATTCTGTAACATGGAAAACGTAATGGACTGGAATTAAAGGATTAAAGGAGTTGGAAAAGTATCGTAAGTGGTTATTATTTATAAGGTTTTTTTTTGAGGCAAAAATCTTCCAGACACTGGGAGCGGAAAAATAAAAGCTTATTTAATTACTTCGACATATGAAAAATTGGTTCAATGGGCAATTTTCTATGCTGCTATTTTTTTTCCTGCTCATGGAATTAAAGGAGAGGCGAAGGTTCCGCTTGAGCCGGAAAATTATAAAAGCTTCGACTCGTGGAATTTCAAGAGCTACTGAAGTCTCTTACAGAGTTTTTCACTGCTTGTCCATTACATTTCTTTTGCAATGAATAGGTTCATTCTGGAGAGAAAAGTTTTAGATACCAAAACTGGGATTTAAAGAATGGAAGGAACAGCCTGGAGACGGTTCGATTGTGAAGGCAAAAAATTATTTCGGCGCTTAAAAAAAAAATCTAAATGAGTTTGAAACGTATCGTATCGATAGGCAATTTTATGACAAAAAATAGCCGGTAAACCCGGTCGAACAGCTGCGTACGGCGTTGTCGGGTGACAGCGATGCAGTCGATCCAGTCTCGCCCTCGTCTGTGCAGAGCATTTATTGGGTTTGTGTACGGAAATTCGTGACAGAGGGGTCGTAGAGAAGGAAGAGAAAAACGTTTTGTGCCAAGCTAAATTAAACCCGGAACTGACAACGCACCGTAAAACAATGCTATCGATTCGCGTCCGTCTTCCTCGACGACAGCGAACAGGCCTCGAGATTTTATTTTCGTCATTCTTATCACTACCAGTGATGCGAGAATTGCAGTTATAAAAATAAATTATATGGAATAACAAAAATTGTTCCTGTGTTTTTTTATTGTAGGAAGTGCAAGTCAAGATGAGACAGCGTGGGGCACAATGGAACAGAAAAATGGTTTGCTCCGATGGAGTATTTTTTTATAATATAATTTTTAGATTTTTTTATAATATAATTTCATAGGAATAATTTTAGGACATCCCGTTTTGCCCCATCGAGGCATCCCGATTTTCCGTCTCGTTTTACTCCGCTCTGCCCTATCGTGCGTGAAAGTTAATAGTGAAATTCTATTTACGAAATTTTTACTAAAAAGACTTTTATTCAGAAAGCGATGAAATAGAAACACAAATTTTGAGAGGATTTGCATCGATGCCCTGTCGAGTGCCAGTGAAATGCCGATGATTCACCGGTTTCTCGTATGGCAGTGACAGTGGAGTATGTTCGTGAAATTGCAGACCGTCGATATGTTGCATTACTTTCATGTCGGATCGATGCGTTTCGCGTCACTGTAAACTAAACGGGTTTCGAGAGACGCTGGAAGCGAGGATCAAACGAGTGGATGGCTTCGAATTTTATAAAACTGCGTATAAGTTTAATCCCAATGTTACAAAAATAACCGGAAAATTGACGAGCAGGACTGGAAGTTTGTAAAAACTGATGCATTTGATGCAATGTTAAAGTACAATGAAATATTCGACGTATCGAAAAACATCAGGAAGATTTAATAGTTTATAACTCACTGTTACTACTATTGAAGAACATTTTTTTCCATCCCAATTGTTCATTAAATTTAATTTCCATAAAAATTTCCCTCATAACTTAAAGCTCGCTTCATTGAATAAACTATTTTTTCCACAGTCCAAAGGTAAAGTACTTTTAATTATTTAATACACGTTAATATTTTCATTACAATTATTCTCATTATTTAGTATATCAGTTCATGCATAAAAGCTAACAGTGTAGAGGATCGCTGGATTTTTTTTTGCTATCGTGACGGACGGTAAAAAAAAAATTTGAAAACGTGTATCAATGCACCAATTTGCCTCCGGGCAAATTGGAGGTGATTCGCCGATGGCTTTGCGTGGTCGTGACGTCCGTGAAGTATGTTGGCGCAATCGGATATCGTCAATATTTAGCGTTACTTCCACGGCTTTTCGTGGGGTTTCGCTTCATTGAAAAGTAAACGAGTTTTGACAGACGCCAGAGGAGATGGAGAGGATCAAACGAGTAGATAGCTTCCGAGTTTGAACGGACACGGTAACCGAACTGCGGCAGAGAGAGGTACCCTTTGCATAATATGCGCAGCGCCGGATGCACGTGTTTGAGCGTCTGGCTAGAGCTCAATGAAGCCCCGAAATGCGATCGATTAAGTAATCCAGATACAGCGGCAGTGCACTCTCTTACAGAGCCAAGTTTAATATCGGCAGCCTCGAGCTTAATGCAGCGGAAGTAATAGACGGAATTTTAGTGCTCTTTCGTTTACTTTTCCCCGCATTCGACAAACCTAAATTTTCGACCACCGGAAACCGTCGCCGAACGGCCGATGGACGATTCGTGCAATGTATGAAAAAGAAAAAAATTATTAAGCACAATCTGCACTCTAATTCGGGTTGAGTGCAATGATTTTTTTTTTATTCTTTCCATTAATTTACCGATCAATGAGCGAATTTTTTTTTGCATTAAATTTTCCAGTTCGGTAGATTTAAGTTAGTTTTTTTTTTTATGACTCTTTGGTAATGCGGAATTATGATTGAAAGTTAATGTACATGGGAAAATATAAATAGGTCGAGTATTACTTACCGTTTTGGAAAACGATTAAGCAGTTTGCCGAGAAACCGAAAATATCGTGGCGCCGTCACGTAGACGTAGACGAGACGGTCCTCTTTGGCGTAACTAGGACGAACGGAGTCCCGACGATGAACTTCCGCTGTAGCAGTGCCCAGTGTGCCATTCAGCAGCGTCCCCCACCTTATCTAACCGAGGATCGCACCATTCGAATAACTCTCCGTTTTTTCGCTTCCACATAAAGGAAGCTTTGTGATAGTGAACAAATTTTTTTTTTGTTGAAATCTTAAGTAAAATTTTTTATATCACGTCCTCATAATGGTCCTTTATTTGCACAGCTTTCTCTTAAAGGGCCATTATGAGAAGGTGACACAAACATTTCAACTTTTAATTTTCAGCTTTTGTAAGAAAATATTATAGGAGAATCAACTTTTTTTTTCTTACATCTGTCTGACGTGATTTGAACATCATGGTTTTCTTGATATACATTAAATTAACGAAAACTTACATAGCCAAAGCTCTCCTGCAGATGGGTCAGGTTGTAAGGAACGTAAACCCTCTGATCTACGTCCACCCAGTTGTAGAGATCTTTGTGTCTTGGGTAAATCTATAAACGAGCAATCACAAAAGAGAAATTGTTAAAAATGATTATTACCTCACAATTTCCTGCAATAATTTTTTTACAAACAATGAAAATCAATTATTTTAATTTAATAAAAATTTAGTAATAAAAATTCCACTGTATATCCAAAAGGTGGTTGGAGAGACAAATATGAATAGTGCGTTTGCCACTTGAAAGAAGCTACATTTTTTTGTGCCGTTAAATGCAAACAGAAATGATAAATGAAACGATAAAAATGCATTATTATTGTTCCATTCCGTTCATTGGCAAAAAAAATAAACAATGAAAAGCTATGTGTTGAGTTCAAACAGAGATTTTACGACAAAATCTCTATCGCATACGCGAAAGGTCGCCGGAGAGAAAATCGTGAAATGTGCCCTTGCCTTCTGAAAGAGGCTACTAATGTTTCTGCCCTGTGCACGTGGCGGTTTCAACTCATTTTCCGCAAGTTTGCTGCGTGCTTTCCACGAGATCCTCGAGGTTCGTTCTACCGTGCTTCGAAGGGATAATTTATATGTACACGCAGACTGAACCCCTAACGATGTAACATGCTACCCAAACCTTGACCCATTTGTTCTTTTTTGCAAACCCTTTCGGTTCTGCACGAAGCGCAAACAAGAAGAGCTCATTTACCGTGCGAGTGGACGTTTTACGACTTCATGCGCATAGATCAATCGTACCTCTACTGAATTGCAGAATTCGTCCTGTACATTTTTTTTCCAAAGCTTTTTGCTCCTAAGCGAATTACAAAATTAGCAGAGGTGATTTACAGTCCGAGTATAACTTTTACGACTTTACACGCGCGGTAGCGTTGATCTATACGTGTTAAGTCGCAAGGTAACACGAAAGTGCAGAGTTAGCTATTTTGGATTTGTTTTTATTAATGTTTATTTTTTTCAGTCTAAAAAAAAATTGTCCCTCGTATCTTTCGAGCTTTGTCATGCAGCCGATTGAACGAAATTACCTTGCTGAGCGCCTGACAAAATTGCAGCAACTGATCGGCCTCGGAAATTCTTTGCCTGGCGTCCATGTCCTTCGGCAAGAGGCCTTGAATGATTTTTTGTATCCTGACCGATCTCTGCTCCTCCCTGGCATTCTGAAAAAAAAAAAATGTATGACATCTGCCAACGACGTAGTAATGTTCGAACTCAGAAAATGGACATGGAATGAAGTTCAGATTAAAGTTTGCTCACAAGAGCGATCTTAAGTTCAAACTAAAGTCTTAAGATTCGACCCCGAGGCAATTCTCATCTCGTCAATAATCGTTACTTTCAATGGCGTTGAAAAATTCGTGTTCCTAACAATTTTTCGGCGACAAAGGGTGAAATTTTCCGTGCGGAAGGAAACAAGAAAGTTTCACGACAGAAGGAAATTACTTCGAGGACGAGCGCATTCTGGCTCGTCGTCTTCAAATTTTCGTCGTCCTCGGAGAGTTCCCCGACGCGAGAACCACACTCGCGTATCTCGTACACTTTCGGGTAATACGATCTGCGATACGCTTTCGCAAACTCCACTGAGGAGAGTTTTCTCGGTGCTCGGTACGAGCGAGCGACCGTACCGTACATGGTTATTTCGTGACGAAACTTCGAAAACCGTTTTCCGCTGCGCTCATGCAAGTCTTTTTGTTCCCACATGGGGTAGGTATATAAATTTCTGTAGAAAAATGACTGGCGACAAGACCATTTTTTTCAACGAAGGAGGTTATAGAGACATGTCATGTTAAAAAGTATTTAATGACTGTGACGAAAAATGCAGAAATTTAAAAAACCGCGCAGCTTCGAGCAGTTCGCTCGAGACAATTTTCTGGAGCTGGCGAAAAATGTGCAGTTGCTCGTCGACCGCTATAAAAGAATTGCCAACTTCCTTGTCGTGGACATATGCAATGTTGAAAAACTGCTAAAAATCCGTGGCAAAAGATCGCCATTGAAAGAACATAGATCAACAATGTTTAATGAAAAAAAAACTGTAATTCCATTTTGTAGAAGGACTAATTTGATACATCGGGAGGAATGTTGGATCAAAGCCAAGATTTACGAAGTTCTTCCCTATGGGCGACCAGCATTACCGACGCTTCATCAATCTTCCTACGCAGGAACTCGCTGCGAGTTTCTCGCAATTAACGGAAACGAATCTCGTAACTTTCTGAATCGATATTCCGTTAACTCGAGAACGAAAAGCCGTTGTTTTTTCAGCACTCTATCGTTGAGCTTCCCGAGCCGTTTGGTGACTTTTACCTTTTACCTCCTCGCACTTCCATTCGCGTTTCGATGGACCGCGATAAAAAGTTTTACTTTCGTCCTATTTTCGAAGCGACTTTTTTGTTTTTAAATCCGCCCTTCCGCAGCGGCGTTCCCGTCACACGGTGGGGCAAGATGGACGAGCCGATAACTTCTAATTTAAGTATAAGAAAATTCTTAACTTTTTAAAAATCCTCGTAAACTATTTTTTACTCATTAAAAAAAAAATTAACCGGCGATAAATGAGTAAATCCGACATTATGTTAGCTTTATTCATGGTATTTATTGTTGAAAATAGCTTATGGTAGGTTGCGGTTAAAGTCGATGAAAATCATTAATTTTTTACAATTTACTTAAATTTCATTACTGGAATTGTACATTAAATTCATAATAATTTTTTTACAAGACGTCGCTGTCCGTTCCATCTTGCCCCAAAATTTTTCACAACGATATACACTATCTTCAGCTCTATCGATGCTCTTCGTCACGCCTATTTGTCAGAGTTTCGTTCCATATCCATTTGTCCTTCCTTGCTTTCTCGCTGAATAAATTAAATTGCAAGCCAGCCAACGAGACGTCGTCGTCCATGAACTCTTCTTTTTCCCTCGCTAGCTCACTCCACACGAGATATCGAGTGCGAGAAGGCACGCCGGACGACCGAGCTTTCGGAGGACCATTTCCGGTACGATGCGTGCTCGCTCGCTGTCGTCGAACGAAATTTAATCGAGGCACATTATTATTATTTTTTTTCGAACAGTCAACAAAAAATCTTTGGGGCGGTTTGCGAAACGTTCCAAAAATCCTTCTACAATGTCCTCGCTTCTTTGATTTCCTTTTATTTTGCTTCTCCCGTTGTGGCATCTCTCGAAGGTCAAAGGTATGGGAACTAAAGCAATATCCGTCGTGGCGGAGGTTCTTCGATTGTTTTATGGTCTAGAGGGTCTCTCTGTCTACACCGATGGTCTAGAGAACCGCTTCGAGTGTTCCACCGGCACTCATGGACGCCCGAAATCGTGAAAATCAATGGGGATTATTTCGCAGCTCGTTTCACTCGCTTCGTCATTATCGGTTTGAAAATTTAATTTTCTTCTAATAATTCTTTGAATATTTCTTTATTCGTTATAATATTCGATCGTTTATTTTTTATATCACAAGCAGCCGGCGATGGAAACGAATGAATCATGAACGATTTCAACGTTAGCCTCGTTTTATAGATTCGTCAAACAGAAAATAGGTCGGCACAGGAGCCAGTTACGAAGATAAAGTTTCTTCTATTTCGAATACACTCACTATTTTATGACCGGCAGTGAAAAATGAAAAAAAAGTCGTGCGGAAAATAACAAATTGCGCGCGGGTCTTTAATGTTTTTATGCCGACGAGCCTTGTAAGTCGGATTCATGACGGCGGGTGTTAGCGAAACAGATATTCGAAGCAAAATTCAGCGTACGAGCTATCATCATGAATTTTGGAGCACTTTGAATCGCAAACTTACGATAAGAGATAAAACATCTTCTAATTGGAATTGCATTGACTTCGTTAGTACTAATTTATCGGTTCCCGTAAAAAACAATACCGCTTCGTCGATATTTTCTGGGTAATTAAAAATGTGCATTTGAACTATAGAGACATTTTACGACTAGTGCTGAAACATGCGAGGTTCTCCAATAATTAGGCATTTGAGGATTCATTGATTGAATTTACGCGCGTATATATTAGTGGCCTCTAATTAGAATTTCGATTACAGTCGTGCCATCGCGCTCAATCGCTTCATGCTAATTGAACATTCCGCATGCATTGGCTTTCTGTTGCACGAACGCAAAGTTGGATGCAATGTATAATTTTATTTATTTTTTTTTACCTCGAACGCTTTCGCTTCGCTCTGGTTGCGCGAACGAAGGCGTTATCGACATTTTTCAACAGCTTTCTGTTTACTTTGTCAAGGCGATTTTTTCCTGTTTTATTTTTTCTTTAATATTTCATTCGATGCTTCGAACACGTTGACTTCGTATGATTCAACTCGAAGCGTGTGAAAGCGGATAACGAAAAGAGTTTTTTGGAATCCGAAAGCGACATTAAAAACTAGTCAATTATTACTCGCGCAAATAATGGAAGCTTTCATTATTTCTCAGTCAGTAGAGTTACTTAACAGCAACAGTCAAACGATTTAATTGCAGTATCAATAATTATACTAACTTACTTAATTAATGGAATAAGAGCTTCCATTGGAAACTCAGTCATAGCAAAAGAGTTGCTGCGCAGCAACGGTCAACCTATCTAATTAAATCTACCAAACCTTATTCTACTAATATTTACAATCTATCGAAGACGCAAAGAACTTCTCGTCGGATTTGAAGGGATACGGGAAAGCGGTTTTTTGTCGCTTGAACGATTGTTCAGGACGTTCGTATTCAGGGCTTTGAATACCAGAGAAGTACTTCCCGGCTGAGATGTTCTCTGAGCTAGGTCCGTTTGCATTCTCGTGATTCGCAAGGCGCTTTGCCTCTTGCGAAGCTTGGTTGGAATCAGGTCGTTCTGAATCATGCGCTTTTTCTCCTTTCGCAGATGGTGCCTGGCGGTTTTTCTCAAACGAGAAGAGCCCTTGCAGACAGCCATCCAGCGTCGGGATACTGTGGCAACATTCAGCAGAGAACGAGAGTCCAGCTTTAACAGTATCAGTTCGGCTATTTCGACCGGCAAGGTAGCAAAGAAGTCAAGTCCGCATTGGCGGGCACCGATGGTGCCCATCAGCTGAGCAAAAGACTCCATGATGTTGCTGTTTGCTCGGAGGACAGCTGAATGATGCTCCTCCGCTGGATCGCGCCCTTAAATACGGATGTTCACCGTTCCGGACGAGTGATCAGGCCAATCGGAATCGCTCCACGCTGCTTGAACATTCTTGAAGAGCCAAATTTCAAATTTGCGCAGGCGCAAAGAGCACAATTTTAAACATAATGAACTAAGAAAATATTCTGGTGAATTTTATTATTCTTAACAAAAAATTATATTTCTCATTAAAAAAAGTATCATTCCAGATTAACAAACAATCACAAAATTTCTTATTCGCATGTAACATCAAGATCAGAAAGACTTTTCTCTCCAGTCAGTTCATCATCAGGCTCAACGGAGAATTGGCTCATGTTTCTTTACTTCAACCTGTGAATAGAAAAAATTCATATTTGATTAATAAATTATTTTTTTTTGGGTTATGTGATTACAGTGTTTGATATTTTTATAAAATAAAATATTTAGAAATTCTTATTATTTATAAAAAAAAACCATAAAAATATGTTTGAAGGTGTCAAAAACATTGATTCACACAAAAAATAGTGTTTAAAATTTACTTACTTATTTGGATACTTGAAGATGAAAATGTCACTTGAACGAAACTATAAACTAATTTATGATAATACTTAGTTATCACATTTTTGTAATTTTAATTAAAATATAAAAGGCAATAACAACATGACAAGCATAGAGTATTTATATGTATATGTATATCTATATATCATTTTAATTATGGCGACTGGAAATTACGGAAACAACCGAAGTATAGCCAAGCCATCCGAATCGCGGTTTTTTTTGTCACTGACTTGACTGATGTGATGAGAAAAATTCTCACGGCTGTTAATAATTTTTTTTTCTTTTTACTTTTGAGTTTTTATACACTTTTAATTGACTATCACATAAAGGATAAAATTTTGTGAAGGTAAAAAAATTTCAAGTGAGCATTCCATTTAAAATTAAAAAGAAAAAAAAATTTTAATGAGCGTGAGAGATTCTCTCTACGCGGCAGGTACGAAGGGTTAAAGGACGCTTGTAAACCAGTTGAATAGGAAGATCAATGATAGCTAACGAGAAAAAATGGTTTCAATTAATTCAAAATCAATAAGGAAAAGAATTGCCATGTGGCAATAGTCGATATATCTACTAATAACTTACTTCACCTAATTACCAAAATAATCAGAAAAAGCTCCGATTAGAAGCTCAGTCATAGCAAAAGAGTTGCTGCGCAGCAACGGTCAACCTATCTAATTAAATCTATCAAACCTTATTCTACTAATATTTACAATCTATCGAAGACGCAAAGAACTTCTTGTCGGATTTGAAGGGATACGGGAAAGCGGTTTTTTGTCGCTCGAACGATTGTTCAGGACGTTCGTATTCAGGGCTTTGAATACCAGAGAAGTACTTCCCGGCTGAGATGTTCTCTGAGCTAGGTCCGTTTGCATTCTCGTGATTCGCAAGGCGCTTTGCCTCTTGCTCTGCTTGGTTGGAATCAGGTCGTTCTGAATCATGCGCTTTTTCTCCTTTCGCAGATGGTGCCTGGCGGTTTTTCTCAAACGAGAAGAGCCCTTGCAGACAGCCATCCAGCGTCGGGATACTGTGGCAACATTCAGCAGAGAACGAGAGTCCAGCTTTAGCAGTATCAGTTCGGCTATTTCGACCGGCAAGGTAGCAACGAAGTCAAGTCCGCATTGGCGGGCACCGATGGTGCCCATCAGCTGAGCGAAAGACTCCATGATGTTGCTGTTTGCTCGGAGGACAGCTGAATGATGCTCCTCCGCTGGATCGCGCCCTTAAATACGGATGTTCACCGTTCCGGACGAGTGATCAGGCCAATCGGAATCGCTTCACGCTGCTTGAACATTCCACAGACACACATGAGGTTTCAACTGCGCGAATGCCAAGTAAAAATTTTCTTTTTAATCAACAAAAAATTCCGGCGCGTGAAAATTTTTTAACGCATCGAAAAATAATTGGACGAATCTAAATGCAAATACGCTACATAGATATCAGAATTTTTTCCATTGCGCGGCATACTCAGTTCAATTCAATTCAAAGTTCCTGAGCGAGAGCAGGGTAAAATGGAACAGCAGTTCGAAACTCCGTTTTCCTATAATTTTTAATGTCCCATTTTGCCCCATCGATACATCCCATTCTCTCTGCACCTTGTTCCCGTGGCATTCTCAAACAACCTCCATTACAGACTGCATCGATAACTATCGGATCGATTAATTAGTTACCGCGTCGAATGCAGCGAACTTACTGAAATTCCTAACGAGGCCTTCCCGTTCCATGCTTGGCCGGAAATTCTATGCCTGCGTGTACATTCGCTCAACCTATGTCGAGCCCACGATTGTCGACGAACTAATTAACGCTGTGTTGACGTATCGCGCAAACGACGTCAACGACGACGACGACTCCGAGGCACGCGATGTGTTCTCGATGGTTTGCTCCGGAACACCTACCGAAAATTGGGATTCACGCTCCGAAACATAACAGCCAAGGGGGAAACGCGTTTGGTCGTTAGATAGAGCGGGGACCGAACGAACGCGTCACCGGTTAACGCGTTACCGTAATCAAGGATCGTGGGCAAATCCGTTATTCGCCCCCGGCGAGTAAGTCCAGCGAAGCGTCCCCGAGTTTCCGAACGGTTGTCGTGAACACGCTCCGATGGCAGAGTTTATAACGAATTTAACGAGAAACGATAAAAATGAAAAATGCATAATCAGGAGAAACAACCTTGGAAAGATCCAGCACATCGATAAGAGGGGAAGTCGCCGTTTAACGGTAATCATAAGTTTCGGAATGGTTGCCATAAATACGGTGCGGTGGAAGAGTTTATTGCGAATTTAACGAGAAACATTAAAAATACATAATCTGGAGGGAAACTTGAAAAAATCCGGGGAATCGTTGACGTTGAATTAGTAAGCGGTAAGTTTCCCAACGTTCGTTTAATAAATTAAAAAATATATTGAATATATAATCAGTGGAAGCAAGCTTGGAACCGAGAGAAGAATCGATAACAGTTTAAGTAGTCAAAGTTGGAGTAAAAGTCACAGTTTTTAAAAGTCACGAGGTGTGAGAGTTTATAACGAATTTAATGAGAGATAAAAAACATAAGTAAAAAAATAGTAATAAATTCATAGTTGAGAGGAATCCGGGCATCGATAACAGTGGACGATTCGGCGTACCGCCGGTTCAATTACTACGTGGTTGACGACACGCTTGTTTGGACGGTACATTAACGAATTATTCGTATTCGGTGAGCTAATCGATGCTACGAATTATCCGAATGTTCGTGTATGGTTCGAATCGACGTGTTTCACCAGTTCGCGCCCAATGCCATCCGCCCAGCCCTTTGACGGAAATGCGCTTGCAAACAGGGTTTTCGCTGCTCGTCGTCCGATGTTTCACCGGAGTGGTTCGATCGGATTAAAAGGACGAGGTGTCAAATACATGGAAATGAAATTTTTTGTGATTGCGGATGTATCGCGTCGGTTTTTGGGATTTTTTTTGTGAAGTTGGAAGCATGCAGGGAAACGAATCCTTGAGCGTCTTCATGGATTGCCACTGTCCAGAAAAGTATCTGACAGCGGAGAACGTCAACATTTTTTGAATCTTAACCCTTCGTACCGGTCGTCTTTCATACGATAGTCATTACCGTTGTGATGAGAGAAACTCTCATGCTACTGCGCAAGCGCCAAGAGCCAAATTTCAAATTTGCGCAGGCGCAAAGAGCACAATTTTAAACATAATGAACTAAGAAAATATTCTAGTGAATTTTATTATTCTTAACAAAAAATGATTATTTTTTAATATTTCTCATTAAAAAAACGTATCATTCCAGATTAAAAAACAATCACGAAATTTCTTATTCGCATGTGACATCAAGATCAGAAAGACTTTTCTCTCCAGTCAGTTCATCATCAGGCTCAACGGAGAATTGGCTCATGTGTCTTAACTTCAACCTGTCAATAGAAAAAATTCATTTTTGATTAATAAATTATTTTTTTTTGGGTTATGTGATTACAGTGTTTGATATTTTTATAAAATAAAATATTGAGAAATTCTTATTATTTATAAAAAACCATAAAAATATGTTTGAAGGTGTCAAAAACATTAATTCACACAAAAAATAGTGTTGAAAATTTACTTACTTATTTAATACTTGAAGATGAAAATGTCACTTGAACGAAACTATAAACTAATTTATGATAATACTTAGTTATCACATTTTTGTAATTTTAATTAAAATATAAAAGGCAATAACAACATGACAAGCATAGAGTATTTATATGCATATGTATATCTATATATCATTTTAATTATGGCGACTGGAAATTACGGAAATAACCGAAGTATAGCGAAGCCATCCGAATCGCGGTTTTTTGTCGCTGACTTGACTGATGTGATGAGAAAAATTCTCACGGCTGTTAATAATTTTTTTTTGCTTTTTACTTCTGAGTTTTTATACACTTTTAATTGACTATCACATAAAGCATAACATTTTGTGAAGGTAAAAAAATTTCAAGTGAGCATTCCATTTAACATTAAAAAGAAATTTTTTTTTAATGAGCGTGAGAGATTCTCTCTACGCGACAGGTACGAAGGGTTAAAGGACGCTTGTAAACCAGTTGAATAGGAAGATCAATGATAGCTAACGAGAAAAAATGGTTTCAATTAATTTAAAATCAATAAGGAAAAGAATTGCCATGTGGCAATAGTCGATATATCTGCTAATAACTTACTTCACCTAATTACTAAAATAATCAGAAAAAGCTCCGATTAGAAGCTCAGTCATAGCAAAAGAGTTGCTGCGCAGCAACGGTCAACCTATCTAATTAAATCTACCAAACCTTATTCTACTAATATTTACAATCTATCGAAGACGCAAAGAACTTCTTGTCGGATTTGAAGGGATACGGGAAAGCGGTTTTTTGTCGCTCGAACGATTGTTCAGGACGTTCGGATTCAGGGCTTTGAATACCAGAGAAGTACTTCCCGGCTGAGATGTTCTCTGAGCTAGGTCCGTTCGCATTCTCGTGATTCGCAAGGCGCTTTGCCTCTTGCTCTGCTTGGTTGGAATCAAGTCGTTCTGAATCATGCGCTTTTTCTCCTTTCGCAGATGGTGCCTGGCGGTTTTTCTCAAACGAGAAGAGCCCTTGCAGACAGCCATCCAGCGTCGGGATACTCTGGCAACATTCAGCAGAGAACGAGAGTCCAGCTTCAGCAGTATCAGTTCGGCTATTTCGACCGGCAGAGTAGCAACGAAGTCAACTCCACATTGGCGGGCACCGATGGTGCCCATCAGCTGAGCGAAAGACTCCATGACGTTGCTGTTTCCTCGGAAGACAGCTGAATGATGTTCCTCCGCCGGATTGCACCCTTATATGCGGGTGATCACCGTTCCGGACGAATGATCAGGCCAATCAGAATCGTCCGTCATAGTTGAACGCATCACCCAACTGGAACGAAGTCATGCATCGTTCGTGCTGGAAATAAACCGTAACGATCGGGTGCGAAGGCTTCAAGCTACCCAAAAATTGGCCCCAGTTACCCCAAAACCTTCAGAACCGTACTAGAGATCTATCTAGTCGGGAAATTGGTTTTACTTTTTAGCAATGTAAGTTAACTTCGAACACATTCATCCCCCTCGTTGACTTCTTATTCATTAATATTTTACTGATGATCAATTACTTTATAGATTAATAAAAAACATGAAATGTAAAGTTGCTACGTCAATTCTAAGTGGTAAGTGGGTTCAAAACGGAGTTGAAAATCCAGATGTATAGTTGGGAAAAAATCGGCGTACAAAAATTGTTGGATAATCTAGTTTTGTCACACTGTTTTATTTTGCCCCACTCTTCTTTACCGATACACGATACCAATAAAAATAGGAATTAAATCGTTCATTTCAATGCTCGAATTCCCAACATTTTTACTCGTTCCTAACGTTGTCCACCCAACATGATCCTTTTGTACTTCTGGCTATACGAAGATTGGCAGAAGCGAAGCGGTCATCGAAATCTCGGCGGATGCTTCAGTCCGACCGTAAGGTAATCTGCAGAAAACAGTAGGGGGCGGTTCGATTTAATAATTTGAAACTGGGTGGCGAAAAATAGGTGTAGCGTGACTGAAAAATTATACGCGCGTTACGGGGCAAGACGGCGTAAACAAGCTCGAGACTGGATCGATAGAAAGTCCGACGGACTGTACGAGCGTCCTTGCTTCCAGACCGATTGTGGAAGACCCTCGATTTTAATCGGACATCTCCATCAGCAGTGAGAAAATCAGCTTCGATTGAGAAAGCAAAAATGCGAAGGGGGCGACTTGAACTTTAAATCCCATCGAACTTTCACGGTCCGTGGAAAATAGTCGAGGCTTTTGGCTCTGCAGGTCTTACGGTCGGTTCTGCTCCGGTTTTTTTTTTATTAACGATGTATTGCACATATTATATAAACTATTTGCCAAAACGTTACAAATTATTTCAAAAATAAATTCGTAAAAAAATAAAATTAGAAAACCTTTTTTGATATAAAATAAATTCCTTGATTTTTTTTTTTATTCGTGTGAATTTATTCAGAATCCACTTGCATTTCAAAAATTTGTGAAATCGATGTTGCGACACGAATTTTAGATATATTTTCGTACCACAATTCCACAGCGCAAATGAAAAGTTTTAATATTTAATACAAATTTTGTTAAGAAATTCCAACGAGAAATAACAATGCCGGATAAGTACCGGTCCATATCGTCGCATGAAATTTTTGCGCGGGCATCCGAAGGCGGCTCGGCTGCTGGAATAATATTTGCATCAATTGACGTGCAATTGACGTCGGTCGTTGGTGGATGCGACTGCACAGACTTCCGATTTTAATCGGACAGCTCCATCCGCGGGGAAAATCAACTTCGATTGAAAGCAAAAATTCGCATTGCGAAGAGCACCGAATTGAAATTTAATCTCCATCGAACTTTTATCGCTCGTGGAAAATGGTCGAAACTTTTGGCCCTGCACGAGAGAAGTCTTGGGAGTAAAGATCTATCGTCGAAAAGATCGGAACGCCACTCACGAATGAAACAAGTGGATGAGAGACGAGATGCTCGAACGAAAAGGCGCCGGCGAAAAGCTACGAGGAAACGCGAAAAGATAAAAGTGATAAAAGAAATAAGTGTAAAAAAGCAAACGAATAGAGAGATGGAAAAAAAGAAGTGTTGAGAAAAAGTTTCGGTAGGAAAAGTTCGTTGTCGGCGGGGCTCGCCGGTAACTCACTTCGCTTCACACCCTCGAAGTCGATTCACTCGCGGCTTTTTCGTACAAAGTCAGTGCAGCTGTCGTTTCTGCTCCGGTTTCTTGATTAACCGGGAGGACTGAAACGAACCCTGAGGATTTTTCTTTTTGGTCCGAATGTGAGCAAAAGTGCACCGGAGCCCGACAAATTCGATCATTCTCTTCGTCTTGTAATTTTCGCCGAATAATTAAAATTGATTTCCTCCGTTTCTGTCCTGGACATCTTTTATAAGTTTTTTTATAGAAATTTTTGAAAAAATTGCGTCGAGAAATTTGAAAAAAAAAAACCGGTTAAAAATTGTGTTTAAGTATCTCATATTGCCACGGTAAATTTCAGCTCGACTACAGAAATAATATTTGCATCAATCGACATAGCCGATAAATAAAAATATCTTTCGGCGATGTCAGCGGGACAAAAAGGTACACTCGTTCCGGCACGCTGATTTTCTGAGGTCTTGCTTTAATATCCGATTTATTTTGTATGTTTAGCCCGGAAGTGTAGAAAAATCTACTGGAACCACAAATCCGATAATTCCCTGTTGAAATTTTCTCATGATTAATTAAAATTCTCCGATAGACATGAGTTTTATCTTTCTTCTTGAACATTTTGACATTTCTGAATTGACATGGTTCGTTGATGAATAAGGAGTTCGATGTAGGCGGAGCCGGCGCTATGCAGTATTCAATTTACATTATATCCAAGTTTTCCTTCCCCTAGAGTCCTCTTTTCCATCACGCGGCATCAGACTTTACAATTTTGAGTGCAGCGCTTCCGATCGGCGAGATGACCCAGATCCGCCCTTTTCCCCGCACGAATATAGAAAATGCTTTCAGCATAAGCGAGGATTATTAAACAGAATTTCGTGTCTATGCAAACTTTGCCTCGGTAGGGCGCAATTTTATAGCGAACATTACCGGTACGAATTCCCGAGATCAACGAAAATACTGAAATAATGATTTAACCTATGCCATTCGACTTTCAGTATTCGGTCTTTAATGCGGTTTTAATAATATATGCTTTAGTTATACCGCTAATGCGGTATATCGAAAAGGTAGACATAATGTATCCTTATTTTTAAAATTCAGTCTTGGCGCGAAGCCCGGGACACCGTCATTATAAAAGCACATCGCAGGAGCGTCAACTGGTCCATACAGATGTCTATCGGTAATGGTGCATTAAACAGAGCTTCCATGCAAACTTCGCCAACAGGCCGGTGAGTAAAATTTCGTAGCGAATAACGGCGGTGCGAATCATTGAGTCTAACGAGTGAAACAGACGCTCAGCGTACCCTGTTTGACTCTACGCTGTATTAGACAAAATAAAAATTTGAGTTTGCCGAGGGCGTCGTCATTATAAGAGGCTTCGTTGGTGTGTCAGACTGACAAGTGTGTCAGTTGTCAGTAGTTAAGACTACATTGGTCAGCTAGGGTTGTAGGTGTGAAAGACATGGAGGTATGGAGAGCATATAAGGGCCCGGATGGTTGGAATCCGAAAGTAATTTTGGAAATTCGAATAATGTTGATTAATAATGTTAATAATATAATGTAAGAGAGTTTATATTAGAATGGCTGATAAAACAGTGAAAGAGTTGCTGTGTAGCAACAGTCATCGTATCAATAATTATTCTAACTTAAATAAAAAATAAAAAAGAGTTTCGATAAGAGAAACTCAGTCATACGTTAAAGAGTTGCTGCGCAGCAACAGTCAATTTATTTAATTAATCTAACAATAATTACACTAATATTGTACAATCTATCGAAGACGCAAAGAACTTTTCGTCGGGTTCGAAGGGACACGGCAGAGCGGTTTTTTGTCGCTCGAACGATTGTTCAGGACGTTCGCTTTCAGGGCTTTGAAAGCGAAAGAAGTACTTCCCGGCTGAGATATTCTCTGAGCCATGTCCGTTTGCATTTTCGTGGTTCTCAAGGCGCTTTGCCTCTTGCTCTGCTTGGTTGGAATCGAGTCGTTCTGAACCATGCGCTTTTTCTCCTTTCGCAGATGATGCCTGGCGGTTTTTCTCAAACGAGAAGAGCCCTTGCAGACAGCCATCCAGCGTCGGGATACTCTGGCAACATTCAGCAAAGAACGAGAGTCCAGCTTCAGCAGTATCAGTTCAGCTATTTCGACCGGCAGGGTAGCAACGAAGTCAATTCCGCATTGGCGGGCACCGATGGTGCCCATCAGCTGAGCGAAAGACTCCATGATGGTGCTGTTTGTTCGGAAGACAGCTGAATGATGCTCCTCCGCTGGATTGCGCCCTTATATACGCATGTTCACCGTTCCGGATGACTGATCCGCCCAATCAGAATCGTCCGTCACGATTGGGCACCTCGTTTAACCGGAACGGTTGACCATGCGTAAAAAAGACTCTCACAACGCCCAGTCAATCTATCCGATTTCGAACTTTGATTTAAAACATTACTTTCTACTGTTAAGACAATTTTTGTCAGCAATTTTTTTTTGTTCCAAAACAGTCGGTTGTTCTGAAAGTATGCCGTTTGACTTTGCTCTCTCGGTATTCGATTTTTTTAATGGCCTCGTTCGGTATGTCGAACCGTGATACGCGTAACGATTTCTAATTTAGCTTTGGCCGCAAAGGTCGGTACCCGAGAGCCTCGTCATCGTAACAGGACCGCGTTGGAGAGTCGACTGGTCCATGCAGATGTCTATCGGTAACGATGCGACGTTAACTGCCAGTGCTCACTGGCGCATCCGCCCTTTTCCTTGTACACGGGCGAAGCTAATTAGTTCCACAGAAAAGCGATTACGCGTCGTAAAAGTCGAATTGTACGAGAGTCGGGGCTCGAGAGCTCGTTAAATATCGCGAGCTCGTTCGCACCCGGGCGTTTGTAACGCGAAACTAACGGATCCGTGGCTACCGAGCTCGCTCCCGAGGCGTCCGTAGTGCCGTCAATTTTACGTTACCACCGGACACTGATTCACGAGCGCGTACGTAGTAAACCCGTGCAACATCCTCTCCAATGAATTATCGACTCTATCATCAATAAAAAAAAATCTTGATCATAAATTCCGCTCCGGAATGCTTCTCCCGGCCATGGAGCAGATACGTTTCACGATACGTGTCCCCAGGGAAATGTATGCAAAGTTACGTTCAAAGATTTAAAAAAATTCAAACGAATCCGCAAAATGTGAAGTTTCCAAGGAACATTTTCTTGTAACTTTTATATTATTTATCTTGTTAAATCCGACTGAAAATTAACTTCGATTCAGCCTCTGTATCGATGATTTATCTATTGTATGTTTCGTAACACACTGAATATTACATGTGTTCAAAAATTTATTAAGTTATTGTTTTCAAACTCACATGTGAAAAAAATTTTAATTAGCACAAACACATAAATCAAAATTTCCTGAAAGCATTTTTTGTCATTCGATTCCGTATCTACGTTAAACCTATTAAGAAGGAGGATTTATCGATCTCCCCTGTATTTTCCTAACTCCCATTATTGTCAATCTCCCGTGCAACGAATTCGCGCACTCGGAGCAAGGGGGAACAAGGATGAAGTCTGGGACTGCCGGATAAATCCGCGAGTTCAGAGGAGACCCCGACTCGGAGAACGACGAATCCGACGTCTACATCGTCAAGGCGTCCCGGTGTCTGGATGGAAACTCTGCCGGAAATCCGACCGCATTCATGGAGCGTGATTTTTCATTGAAGCCCTTTCGACCGATGTGAAGCTCCCAGCTTCGTGCGAACGACGTGATCGTCAATAACGCGGGTGGCGAAGTGCGACAAAGACGACCGGGACGATGGGAAAAGTCGCGCGAAAGTCGATCGCGGTACTTTAACCAGGCGATTTCAATCCCGAAGCGAAGTCTCTATGCGGAGGGTGCGGTGGAAGCGACCGGCAAAAGTGCGACAGCCGGCTGACAAGTGGGTCAAGAACGTGAGCGACTTCGTTTCGTCGGACGAGCCGTTTGCCACTGGGTTTTCGGGACCGGTGTGCCGGGCCGACGACGCGGCCACCGAATGCAAATTCCAACCGAAACGGGCTCGAAATTTATGGCTCCGATGTGCCCTGGTTAATCCGGACACCAAGAGAAGCCCCGGAGCATTCGATCCTCTCTCACGCCCGTGCGCGTTATTTCGTTCGCTCGCCACCCACACCGGAGTATTCGGATCCGCGGAGCTTCTCTGCACGGAAATGACAAAACGTCCACGAGCGGAGGACGCAGCCATCGGGATCTATCGATCCGAGTGGTGGCTTATTATTGGCTCAGCTGTGGGGTTTGTCGCCATAAGAGATCCTCGAAATCCTCTCGATCACCGGCTGCAAGGTAACCGGATATTGATATATTCGCGAGAACTCGCACGAGCGAAGTCTGCTCACGGCGACCGGAAGCGAAATTCAAAGGTGGCGAAAAAGCACCCGGTCAGGAATTTTTTTCGCGATCGTTTCGCGTAGAAAATCAAACCGATATCAAACCGAAGTTGCCATTTGGCACGACCATATTAATACACGGCGCCATGTAGTTTGATGGGAGAAATGAATGTATGGGGAAGCTTTACGTACGAAGTGAAATCGAAGACAACAGAAGTAGAAGGTGGAGGAATCAAGTAGACTTTCCACATTTATACTTTGGATTTAGAGTGAACCTTCCATTTCCTACGGCCTCAGCAGTTTGCACGTGGAAACGTACATTTTTCCAGATCATTTTTGCATGGAGTAAAAATGCAACGAACCACAACGGAATCAGAAGTATTAACGTGGAAAAGTTAACAAGTATGAAGCAAAGTCGAAGGAAATGGGAACACGTAAGGAAACGGAGCGACGGTCGCTACAGCCGATGACTTTTTGATTAAGTACCGAGGGTAAGCTCTTAATCCGACAAAAATAAGTGTGGTTTCCGCGGAGCGAGCGCTTTCTCCACCGTCGCGTGCTGTTTCTTCAATCATATATATTTATGATTCTCCTTAGCCTTGTTTGTCTCACTGTTTTTCTTTTCGCTCTTGGTTTCTTCTCATTTTACTGCGCCACAGGGGCTACAGAGTTGCGGAGAAATTCCAAAAGCGCCCGTTAAGGCGCTCTGGGTAAACGCAATGGTGGAGGATGAGCGAGAGAAAGCGAGGAATTCCATGGGTTAAAAGGGGGAGAAAAGCGGAGTTTATTAGTGGTTGCGGGTGGTACGGATTTATGGCAGTCTGTGTACGAAAGTCGGCCAACCGTGGTGTGTCTTTTCGACCCTTTTAGTTATTTCTTTTTTCACGTCCCAAGGTATCTCGTTTCCCGCACACTGCACTGCGAAACCTCCCCGACCGCTTCTGTTACCGTTGCCGGACTCCGTATGAGCCCGGCCAGGAGTCACGATGAAAAATAGTCGGATTTGGGCACGGCTGGTAGCAAAGCCACCGTCGAGGCCGTTTTCGGGCTTACGCGCATATGAAAAACGATCCGATCAAAGTGCTTCGCTCGTACTTAAACGAATAGTAGCCGAAAAAGCTCGACGGGATTGTGTAAAAACAGTCGATAATGGTCGGAGCAAGATAAATTCCCGACCAGCCAGACAGCCAGGAAGTTTCAAGCAGTTCGGTCTGCTCTGAAAGAAGGTGTAAAATCGGGGGACATGATGAGATCTGTCGGAATTCGAAAGTAATTGTGGAAAATAGCCAATTATTTATATAATGTAACCAACTTACCAATAAAAAGCTTCGGTTAAAAAAACTCAGTCATATGGTAAAAGAGTTGCTGCGCAGCAACAGTCAACTTAACTACTTAATCCATCGACTTAATACTAACTTACATAAAACTGGTAAAAGAGCTTCGATTAAAGAAACTCAGTTATAAAACATAAGAGTCGCTGTGCAGCAACAGTCAACTTATCTAATTAGATCTACCAAACATTATTTTCGAAATATTTACAGTCTATCGAAGTCGCAAAGAACTTCTCGTCGGGTTTGAAGGGACACGGGAAAGCGGTTTTTTGTCGCTCGAACGATTGTTCAGGACGTTCGGATTCAGGGCTTTGAATACCAGAGAAGTACTTCCCAGCTGAGATGTTCTCTGAGCTAGGTCCGTTTGCATTCTCGTGATTCGCAAGGCGCTTTGCCTCTTGCTCTGCTTGGTTGGAATCAGGTCGTTCTGAATCATGCGCTTTTTCTCCTTTCGCAGATGGTGCCTGGCGGTTTTTCTCAAACGAGAAGAGCCCTTGCAGACAGCCATCCAGCGTCGGGATACTCTGGCAACATTCAGCAGAGAACGAGAGTCCAGCTTTAGCAGTATCAGTTCGGCTATTTCGACCGGCAAGGTAGCAACGAAGTCAAGTCCGCATTGGCGGGCACCGATGGTGCCCATCAGCTGAGCGAAAGACTCCATGATGTTGCTGTTTGCTCGGAGGACAGCTGAATGATGCTCCTCCGCTGGATCGCGCCGTTATATACGGATGTTCGCCGTTCCGGATGGCTGATTCGACCAATCAGAATCAGCCGTGATGATCGAACGCATCGGCCAACCGGAACGATCGGTCATGCATCGTCAAAGACAGACTTTTTTTTTTCAACATTTTGCATTTTGTAAAACTTCTCACATTTCGATCGAGCCTGTTACCAGTCGGTCCTGACAGAAATCGATAAAAATAGCCGACCCAAATTTGACATCGATGTCAATCAGCGATTCATCAGTAGGAATACTTTCTCTTCAATATTTTTCTTCTGTAAAATTTTTCAATTTCTCCGTTTGCAGTTTCTTTCGGAAACCTTTCGTCCATCGGCTTTCGATCGAGAGAATGATAAAACCTTCGAACTTTTTCGAGTTTATTTCCTTTTCACGAAAGAAATAGGTACGGTGAGTGAAAGGTTTAAATCCGATCGATGATTCAATTTTTCATGTGAAACATTAATTAACTCGAATCGAGTTTCGCTCCAATTTATGGAGCTTTGCGCGATTCCGTCCTAACAGAAATCGTGAAAAATAGCTGGATTTGGCAAGAGACTCATGTAGGGTGTCGCGAGGAAACCTTCGAACTCTCCATATCGTGAGAAACGATCGTGACCAGTGCAAGAACGAAAAGCCTCACTCGTAGTTAGGTCGATCGTTTCGGCGAAGCCGACGGATACAGTGAAAAGAGTCGATAACGGTCAGACAGGTTTAGCGAGCGTGCCGCCTCGAAGACCGCAGTAGTTGCGGGGCTTATTGGTCAGACGTGCCTTGAATCTTCTCTTACGCCTTTGAGAATTCACCGCGCGGACTTTAATTTCTCAATGTACCGTGTAATTTCTCATTACATCGATGAATTTGAGAACTTATGCTCCTACATATATATTTTTTTCTTTACCTTGATGAAAGTGTAGGCCCTGCTCTCCGCTGGATTGGATCTCTTCCATTTTCCATCGGCTTTCGGAAAACCTTCTCGCCATCTAGGTCCGTCCTCCTGCGAAAATAAATTCATCGATCTCAGATTTATCGACTCAATTAGTCGGTGCATTTATTCTTTGCTATCTAAAGAGACACCGAAGAAATCGTAGAACGATAGAAAATCTGTAACTAAAAAAAAAAAAGAATTCTCTCCGATTTCGAAAAAAACCTTCTTGCCATCTGGCTTCGACGTCCTGCAAGCACAAGTTCATTAATCTCAGATTTGTCAACCCGACTCGGTCGACAAATTTTTCCGTCATTTATCTGAAGGGTCGCTGAAGATATAGAAGGATATTAAGGGAAAAAAATATAATCATAAAAGCAATATGACGACCGGTGGAGCGGAAGTTTGGTGGGCTTGGCAAACAAAGCGAAAGCCTGCCAACTATCGGGTCACGTTACGTAACGTATCGTGTACACGCGTGTTTACATTGCTCCCGAATTTATGCACGTAGTGCGCTCCCCCTTCCGTCGCTCCGGCAGAATGCTCTGCTGTACTATGTACAAGTAACAGAATTCTACGGTCGAGTAATTTTGTGGTAGTTCACGTGCTCGACCGATAAATAATCGTGCGCGCCTGAGTATGTACTCATAACGGCACGAATTTCGCAATGCAGGCTCGCGCGAACCGAATTCTTGGTTTGTCGCTCTCTGCATTTGGAACGTATGGCGTACACATGTAATGGTTAAAGCCGGTACAGACAAACTTCCCAAGAAGTTAAAACGAGTCACCGTTAAAACCATGTGGACAACAGACAAGGCAGACGACGAATATTCTTGACACGTTCCGCGCTGGTTGTCGGTCTGGAATTCGACTTCTTTCCATCACCGTGCCAAAGCATTGTCAGCAGAAAAAAAATCGTGTCTTCGAATTCGTGAAATTTTGCGACTTGACGGAAGTCCGACTATAAGTTTGGTCGGGAAACCGAATGGGCAGGGAAAACTGAGTGGCAGGAAGAAAAAAGTACACGCAATTTCGGAACCACCGGATAACGATCTACGAGATTAATCATCTTGTCAGGGAACGGGCGAGAGGAGCGTGAGAAACAACCGTTATCACAGGTGGTTTGAGTTGATCGCGGCATGCCTCACGCTAGAAAATATAAGTACAAAAACCCCCCTCAAAACATAGTCTGAGTGACCGTCGTTAAATTCTGAACAGCGTTATCACGATTACGATTGCGATAAGATACTGTCCCGTTCTCCAGCATTATTGCCATGATTTTTCACTAAACGATTCACTGTAACCAATTTTTTTTATTTTCCGGAAAATGTAGCCACGAATATCCCGGGTTTCCACATGAATTCGACGATTCGAAGCAATACAGGTGGTTCGAGTTAATCGGACGATGCCGCGCGCTAGAAAATATAAGTATAAAAAAATCCCGAAAAAAATATAGCCAAGGCAAATGTTCCCAGAAATATTGTCATAAATTTTCGCAAAATGATTCTCGATTCCAAATTTTTTTTTTATGTAAAAAATTTAATCTCACATGCATTATCGTGAAATTTCCAATACACCGGAAAATTTGATGGAATAACAAGAATATAATGCGAGGACGTTAGGAGACAAAAACAATTGGCGCGCTAGCGCGTTTGAGACCCAAGGACGTTGAAAACGGCAAGGACGGGAAAAAGAGAAGTGCAGGAAGGACTGCAGTGAAGGGTCAGGAAATTAGAAGGATCTCCGCGGTGTCGCTAAGGAACTTTTGGCTTTAGGCCAGACAACGTACGAAGACCTGGCGCGGAGAGAAGACTCGCTACTTGGATAACTTCCCGCCGGCAGCGAATTCTTGGCTCCGATATGGTCCCTGTCTGGACTTTGGATTTCACCGACTGCGACTACCGTACGAAACTCCACCTCGAAGAGTTCCAAGTAACGGGCGACGGAACGACTGGCTCTGCACACTCTTCCCAGATTACCCGGGACACGGATGTTAAAAGACCGACTGTACATTCGTGCTTCACAACCGCAGAGACACGGTCACGTATTGTCGATCAATTGCTGGGAAGTTAATCCTTCACTGGTCACACCGCCCGAAAGTGCACCGGAATAAAACCGAGTGCCGAAAATGAAGCTGGGCGGTTTTCTGCGAAGATCCCAGAAATAACGATCTTCCCGTGACAGGCTTTGCGATTGAGGTAGTTCTTACGAATAGTCAGTCCCCATAAGCTTCTCAGAAATGAGAGAAAATTTCAATATTCCCTCGATGATACAAAAATCCGAAAAAAAAAAATCAAATGAATCAAAAGTGGTGAAAAAATTAATTTTGCTTAATAATTATTCTAAATTGGTATTAAAAAATCAATAACAAAATAAAATCGTTCAACGAATTTACTTTAGAGAGAACTTTTGTTTTATGAAAATGATTTCTGCGCTTTTTTTAATTTTGAGACTTTTACACGTCGAATATTTCGGCACCCATACAGTTTTCGGCAAAAATTTTTAGGGTCAAAACGACCCCTGAAATGCACAGTAAGGGTTCAAAAAAACACCCACGTATAGACTTCTGGTTCTAACTGTAAAATGAGTAAAAATTAAACGTACAATAGCAACCCTATCAAAGTTGGAACTTTCGCTAAAAAAAAGTAAGTTTCCCTGTGAAGAAGCAAAAAAAAAGACTATTCTATTCCACCATCCTGTAGTGAGGTGTTCAGACTGTTTCGCAGTCTGCAACGCCAGAGCTAAAAATGCCTGCGACCGACGGGGCCAAGTGGAAAAGGCTATTCTTTGTCGTGATCAACTATTTAAGAGTCGTCGTGACTCCCGTGTGTCCTCTCGTGGAGACATTTGCGAAGTGCAAGAAAAACCCCAGCGGGACGGAGATCTTGAAACGTCTTGTCTAGTTCCGTGCCCTCTTCTCACGTACGTGAGCGCACCCATACTCCGATTAAAGGGCTACTATTCTTTTTCCTCTCCGTTTTTCCTCTCGAGACGCTTCACCGAATAATTTCGTAGACTCGTATTCCCGGGTCTTGTACACATAGACATACATATATATACATGCGTATACTTATATGCAGGTGTTTGCATAGCTGCATAGTGCAGTTACACGCAGACGCAAACACGAGTGTGGACTCACGCAACTGGCGTGGTGGCAATTCGACGAAAATTCAAATAAACCATTTACATCAATTAGCTAGTTCGGAGGGCAAGGAACTATCTAATAAATATCGTGTTTTTTTTTTAATTAAATAATGAAGATTCACAGTTCGTTCCGAAAAATATCTGTTTTCATCTCGAGGGAAAAGGCTCTTGTTAAGTTATCTTCAGTCATAAAATTTTAATTAATTTCACTCGAGGAGAAGTTCCGTCTGCGCGATTGAATAAGATAGGAAACTTGACGGGAATGCTAATTTGGATGCGGGTTGATGCACGCGGTGAAATAACTATTCGAACTCAAACTGCGCCCGGAGTCTTGAGTCTCAAAACTCTAAGCATAAAAATGAAAATTTTTAATCTAATGTATTATTATGGAAGTGTACTTAGTACACTTTTTTATTTAAATAAAAATGTATTATTAGAAATAAAGTCATTTCAATATTTTTTATACACTCAATATTAATCTTTAATCACAATTGCATATAAAATTTGATATTTTATTTTTCGCATGAAAGCTTCTACTATTAAAACAAAAAATGTATGCACGAAAATATTTATTTTCATTGCGGGACTCTTATTAAGATTTTTTGAGTAATAAAACTTTAATTAATAAACTCGACATGAAGTTTACTTGACGGGGTAGAATGAGATTAAAAACTTCACAAGAATACTAACTTTTATACGGCGTAAACGTTGAAATGGCTATTGGAACTCAAACAGTGCTCGCAGACTTGAAAACCGGAGGCTTAATGTTTGCGAATTGCCACTTTTACTCCGAATCTCGACAGTAGATTTTTGTCAGGGTGGGTAAAAATATCTACTTATTTATATGCCATTTATCATACGTCAGTAAAATTGATAAATTACTGTATAACGATCCGGTTTTTAATTCACCCGACGAAGGTATTCGAAAAAAAAGAGAGGGTTTTTCGATCGGAAAATTTCGCATTGCTGAATATATTTTTCTCTTTTTTTTCGCGCTTCAATCGTTGAAAACGGTTGGAAGAATTTTATCACTCGACTTCCTAATTCCTTGCTTCACCTCTTTTTCTGCGTATTATTCGTCTTGTCGCTTTACTTTCTCGGAGCTGTGTGTAAAAATAGATACACATTTACATAAACGTACACTGTCGAGGGGAAGCGAAATATCGTTTTGCTTCCACTTCAATTAATTGCTTAACCGAATGCATCTCCCGTTACTCGTGGCAACTATTCGCGATAATTACAGTCTGATGCTGGTACTGGTGTGCATTCGCGATGCGGAAATCGACTCCGGACAAGGGAGGAGGCTTCCTGATTGAAGATACTTTCAATTATTGACCCTAAAAGTTATACCACATCAAGTTGACTATATTCACGATAGTCGAATAAAACGTCTGCTTGTTACACTTACGACACTACAAAAAATTCATATGAAATTTAATGTATTCAACTGCAAGTTTATATAAAAAAATTCATACATTCAATTTAATGTGAAATTGCAATAAAGAATTAATGTCCGGTGCATTAAAAACATTGGCGCTACTCTATTTTCAATAATTCAATTCCAACCATTTATTCTAATATCATTGGAAAAGTTTTATATTCATCTGAACTGTACATTAAATATACCATTTTTTTATAAGCCTTGGAGTAAGAGTTTCACTGGGTGGAGTAAAAAATAGAAAGCTCCGAGTGTTTTTTATTCCCGGAGTTTACTTACAAACAAGATCTCTTCGAGCGACTATTTGCGAGAATTATTGTCTAGGACTGGTACAAATGTGCGTTCGTACCGCGAAGACCGATACTGAGGAAGGGGAAAGTTCTTGATTGAAGACACCCTCACCGATTGACCCTAAAATGTATACCTTATCCAATTTACTCCATTCGTGCCATACGAATGGAGCGTTTGCTATTTACACTTGCATGCAAACTAAAGCAAACTCGAACGAGCTCAACCCATAAACCACGGTCGTGCAATAGTGGTCTTCTCCTGTTCTCGTATTCATCCCCCAAACAAACAAATGATTCTATGCCGCCTAAAAGCTTGCGGAAAGAATTTCACTCGGTGGGGGGAAGAAGGAGGAAAAAAAAGCTCCGAGGGTTTTTTTTTCCCACGAGGAGGTTTTATTTACAAACAAGTTTGCTTCAAGTGCGAGCAACCGAGCGGCCGCTTGAACGAAGTACCTCTTTCACCCCGTTCCCTGTCTCCCACGAGAGGTCGTGACACTGCACTGCTTTTGTGTGTGGTACGAGAAAGAACGGAGATTTTTCCTTTTTTTTTCCTGGAGCGTCCGGAACGAACTTTCACTCGAGTCGTGAACGAACTGGAAAAGGTTGGACGAAACGTGCGACTGCGAGAAAGGGTTGAATGTCGGAGCTAATAAGAACTAAGGAGAATGAAGTTTCCCCAGAAATTTCATTTGAACTGTCCGGCTGAAATTAGGAAAAAGAGAGGACAATTTTTTATGTAAATTCTGCTCGGGCGCTCGCAGAAAAAATCTTTTTGCTGCAAGCGGATCTTTCTGCAGTATCCTTAAACATTGAGTAGAATGCGCTGAAAGCAAATTTTATGGATTTTTCATTGGATACCATTTTTTTTTTTCATTAGCGAAATCACTTTGGATGCTTTCAACTTTGTGTACACAAGTGTAATATCTGTGGCAGTTTGGAGGTAAAAAATCTTTCTTCCGTACTTAGAGGGAAGATCCGCAAAAAAAACGACAATATTTGAAGCGAAATGTGCAATATTTCAGGTTAATTTTTTTTGTGCTAGAGGATTATTTTGTAGCATCTTCGTATACTGAACAGTATTCTCTTGAGCCAACGATATTTTTTGGATTGAGTTGAGAAAAAAAAGAAAATAGAAACTTGACTTGGAAGTGTCAAGTTTCGTCGAACCGTGAAATTTTATCTTTTATAATATTTTAGTAAGGTGTACCTGTTTCTCGGTGAAAAATGTGTCCCCTTGGTACTTAGAGGGAAGATCCAGAAAAACCGACATCTTCGATCGATCGTAGAGGTCGACGTCGAGGTAGAGATCGAACAGCGGTGCTCCGGTAACTTCGAGGAGAGCCAGGACCAAGGGAGTTATGTCCGTGGGGTCGAGACTCTGCGGGGGTAAATAGCCGCCCAGATCCTCGAGGAGGCCGTACACTGAAATTAAAACCCAGTTTAAACAAGCCCATTTAAACGGGTTGTGTAAATAATCTCGAGCCCGAGCAGTCACGAGGGAGAGGAACAAGGATGCGCTAATGAGGACTTTGCAAATGACGAAAGGGCGAAACTGTGTAATGCAGGCTGTTCGACGAAATTTCTCCAAACACGAGCTCCGAGAAAAAATTTCGGTCAGCATATCAAATAAAAAAAAACGAAAATTCAATAATATTTTTTAAGAATAAACACTGTCACCTGGAAAAGTTAATTTTTTGGATTTATTTATTTTTAAAGCAACTTCATGAACGACGTAGAATGTGCAAAAGTCGGTGAAGACTTTTAAACTAAAGCGAACTGAACGCCATCGGGGATAGAATTTTCGGTGTGCAAATTAACGGAAACCCACAAAGATTTTATTATTCTTTTCTCGAAGCTCCAAAGAAATATTAATAAAAATACAATTTTAGATTGACTTGTTTCTAAGTCGTGACTTAATCAGCGAAGCGGAAGCTTGCAAACATCGGTGAGGACGAGGTTCGTTCCAGACCGGAAACCGAGTAATTGCTAATTGCGCTTGGAAGCTCCGTGGATCGTATTCCTCGGCATTAATTCCGGAAGTAACGGGGTTAACGGTAGTCGCGAGCATCTGAGGGGATTCCCACCCATGGTCCGGAGATTCCGACGCAATTTCCCGCATTAACTTTATTCACTCGTACCGCACGGAATCTGCAAGATTCTGCGGCGACAGGGAAGATGCGCAAACGACCAATTCCAAGGGCCACGAACGTGCGAGCACTGCGCTATATTTATAACGACTTGCAGTATGCGTCAGCAAACTTTGGAGGATCGTGAGAAACACGGCAGCTCTTTGCACCGCAAACGATTGTTGTGCAGTTCGAAACGGCACAGGCAACGGTACCGGAAATGGCGAGCGCATGTTATCCGACGTATTCGACGCCCCTTACAAATAAATACCAGTGAACTTTTGGTCAACAACGTGACTGTTCGGGTTATCGAACGACCGAAACATTTTCAAGAAGTTACCGACAAGATGGGAAAAATAGTGCGAAAGCGAGAATATCCTCCGGAAGTTTAATTACTCGTTGAAGATTTTTCGATGAAATGTCAGCTATTTTTACACTCCGTTTAGATGGGAGAGAAAGCGGGGAAAAATGGAATTGTGGTGGCAAAACGAAATAAATTTCGGATGCTCCATTTAGACCCAACGACACATCGGGACGTTCGAGTCCGTTTTGCCCCACTCATCGGCACCAACATCGTCCAAAAGCTATTAAAAAATTGCGGTAGTAAAAAAAATGTCATTTCCTGTTTAATATTACAGTCAGCTCAGCAGGTCAACTGTTTATGAGTCGTTTTTATCCCCACTTTCAGGAGCTACCGCAGTCCTGTTTCATTGGCGTTTCGTGCGCTGAGTTTACAAAAGATTAATTCGTTTGTGGGTCACAACGGTCGAATTTCGATCGTCCTATGAACAATTCAGGACCCGAGACCATGAGACTTTGTTGTCCGTGTGTAGGATTCTCAATGCTCCGAACTATGGATAATTCAGCGATACGTCCCGAGGATATCAACCTATGTCGCATATGCTCGGCATGCAGTCGAAGTTCCGGTGGAGCTTTGCATTCCATGGGTCAGTCGCGCATACCTCCTCGGTACGATTCGTCTGTGCTATACGCTGTCCACCGTCATGCAGGGGTTTTAACGTACAAGATTATTGTCCGAACTCGGAGTGGGGCAAAACGGACCAACTGCAATCAAGTTCAGTTTTTTCAGAGAATAATCATTTTTAATCGATTTTCACGTATCACGTCTCTTTCCTCCGAAGATTCTGCTCAACATTTTTGCAGCAACCCACGGTCCATTTTGTCCCCACTCTTCTTTGATACCGATAGTAATCTTATTTTCGCCCGTTTGTTTTATGTTCCAAACCATTACACATTACATTTGTCTATTACACATATTTCTCGAGAAATTTATATTCATCCAGAAGGCTTAGTGGATGTGGCTTTAGCAAGGCTGGTACAACATTTTTATAACCATGGAAATTATCTTAAGCGGTCTCGTTCGTCTACCGAGCCGAGTACGTGGCTAGAGTTCGAAAATTGCTTCATCCTTTTTTTTTGCAGCCCTCGTCTCTCCCTTCCCGGGCAACTTTAGCTCTTTTTTCTTCCACGTTCCTGCTCTATCCCAGGCGGGGAGCCATCGATTTTCTAATGATCCTAATGGCCGTGGCTGCGATGCACGAAAGCGAGGGACTGAAAAAAAAGCCCACGAGATCGCGCCGCTTTGCTCGACTTTCGCAGTCACGGAAGTTCTCCATTTTTCTTTGACTCTTTCTTTTTACTCTCCATCAGTTCGGTTTTACTCGCGCAGACCTTGACTCCTTTTCGAGACGCTAATTTCACAATCCGCACGACCGGAGAGGAAAAAAATGGTGTAAGGATCTTTTGAAAACCTGCGGCATTCGCACGGGAAAAAAAAGAACGGTTGGACGCGGTGAAAAAGCTTCTGCGGAAAGGTATTTCAAGGGTTGAACACTAAACAGCCGAATTCCGCCTACAGAACATTTTTAAGAGTCCTCTTCTATGACCACGAGATCTCACGTGACGATGACGGTTTAATCCACCGTGTAAAAAAAAACGACAGATCAATCATCGTGCGCTCGAGGCGATAAATTACATTTCCAAGACTAAACAAAAATTCTTCGAAATGTCAGAAAAAAAAATCATTTTTTGAAAATTTTTCACAATCGAGAAAAGTAAGAAACCAAGAGAAAAGTATTTTACGAGTCAAGGAACAAACAACCGAACTGCCGAGAACGCAGATCTCCAAGCTCTCCAGTCATTTTAAATGGATTAAATGGTGTGTGAAAAAAATTGTATGTCACATTCTGCATTAATGCGAGGTGATTAATCAAATTTCGGAGACTTCAAAAAAAGTACTCAAGAGAAGGAAGAAAAAGTCGGATTCAGCAAAAAAATTGACGCGCTGAGCTGTTTTATGAGTCAGGACCAAACAACCAAGCATCTCCAGTGCTTTCTTGATGGATTTAATGGAGCGTGAAAAAAAATGTGTATCTCTCTTCGTGCATTAATGCGAGGCGATTAATCAAACTCCTGAGCAACCTCGAAGCCACCGACCGGTTAATCGTCTCGTTAAGATCTCGAATTTCTGGGCCTCGAAGGCTAAGCGCGATCAGTCAAGGGTCCTTGAAGAAATTCAATAGTCCGAGCATTCGGAACGTGTTACGTACACACTGCGTTACGTAGTTGTAAGCTTTCGTCGGGAGCTTTCGCGCGACGTCAGAACTTCCAAGGTTGACGCGAAAGCTCGATGCATGTACGTAGTCGTATATCGAACGTGCACTGTAATCGTTCTCGGTCTCCCGTTAATTGCCATCGAAACGAACCGCCCGACACTGCCCGACTTCCTGCGATTATATTGTCCGATTGTGAGCGGTGTATTTTTTTTTTTTTTTTTCGCTCCTTTTGGAATTTCGTTCATCGGGTCGAGTTATCGCGAGACGTGCGCTGAGCTACGAGTCGGCACGAAAGCTCCGACCTTCGCGCTGGAACGGATCGTGTTCTTCGGGACTTCGCTCTCAGCGAGTCGTTTCTCTCGTGGAAGAAAAACACCGCGGGAAATTGGGGCGTACCTTCCGACTCACGCGAACACTCTCGTGTTCACTCTTGTTACTAAATTTTTCCCTTGTCTCTCCCGTTTTCGCTCGCACGAGGCTTTTTTTTCCTTCTTTCGGTCCGCGCGGCGCCGATCGCCCGACCCGAGCTGCTCCGTTCAGAATCTCGGCTCGCACGCGATTACGTTGTCACTCGGGATGCCGAAAAAAATTATCGCGAATCGAGGGTGCGTAGAAAATGTTAGAAAGTTTCTCGCTGGAAATCTTTGGCCTCGGCTAAATAGTTCGGCTGAAAAAAATTCGCGAGAAATTTAAATTCACCGAACTAAACTTGTGTATTAAATTTCGAATACGATCGTACATTGAAATGATTTTTTTCAGCTCCTGCATAAAAAAAAACTCGGAATCCGATTCATGAATTTTTATGAACTTCGAAGAAAAAGAAACCACATTTATATCGGGATCGCCCATGAAATTTGACTCACAAGTTTTCGCATAAACATTTTCAGTTCGTAAGATTGAAAGTCCAATTTTTTTTTTTCGAATTTCAGTAAAATTCCGATTGAGTAGCGAAAGGAGAATCGAGTGATGTAACGTGGTCCACAAGTGCCGAGGTTGTTGCGTGAAAAGGGCCAAGTTTATTTCTTGCAAAGTATTCGAGATAAAAATTTGAATGTCAAACAACTGCCCGTTTCGTCGCGAGGACCGACGCATCTGGTTGCATCTGGTTCTCTATGGCAAAATATTCTCGCTTCGGCGTTTCTGTATAGGTCGCACTAATAGTTTAAGTTCGGGTTGCCAAGGCTGCCGGCTATATTCGGGGCACTCGCGAAACCACGCGATACCGGTAATTTACAGTGTCGTTTCCGGTGCCGGGCTGGCCTCGCTGGGAGTCCGGGTGGGAAAAGGGGTGTCGGTGGTTTATGCCATTGCCAAACGTGGTCGGAAGAGGGGAAGGAAAATCAGCGAGGGATGCGAACGAGGCTGCCCTCGTGGCCGTGCAGACTCTATGACTGCTTCGTTATCTGTTTTAGGGGCGAAGGACTGTGCGATAAAACGGGGTTAATCGCGTGACTCTCGCCGGGTAGTCCTCGACCGATGTGGTGTTTGTCCCGAATCGTGGAATCAAAAATGTATCTAAAAAGAATACGTGAATAACCGGTAAGAAAACCCGATCGAGAAGTCGACTGGAAAGGTCAGAAAAGGGGTAAAAAAATTCCTCACAATGCAACGAAACGACAACTGGAATTCATCCGATTTAGGTATTTCGCATCTCAAATATAATTTGTCACAAATCGTTGAAGGATTTTCCTCGAAGGACGGACAGATTTTTTGCGCTAGGTCCCAGACTGAAAAGACCAGGAACGTCGAGAAACGTAAATCGGAGGATAAAGGGTGCAAGAAGAATCCTTGACAACTTTACCGCTGAATAGCCACATAGAAGTCAGTTGGGCAGCGCTGGAACTTTGCTGCTCTTCGGTTTTCAACCCCACGATGGCATATCGCTTTTCACCCCCGGCCAGGCGTGAATCCTTTGCGAGGAAGTTTCAGCCAAGTCGGATCAAAATGTATCTGTGGATAGCCCGTAATAAAGCCCGATCGAAACCACGACTAGAAAGGATCGAGAGGGGTGGAAAACCATCTCCGGTATTTTTCGTGCGAGATGGATTTTGTCTCGTTGAAAACAAACGTACCCGTGCAAGTACAAAACGTAACTTCAATTTCTCCGTAAAATGGAAGAATCCCTACCGCGTTTCTATTCCAAAAATTGGGATAAGCTGCCCGAATCCTTCTTTTTCCACCTGCTCTTCGCAAAATCGAAATCAAATTCCCTACTGAAGTTTCCTCGCCTCGGTGAAGTTCCACGATTCGGCGTGGTCAAGACACAGCCTTGGCGTAGATCGACGCCTCTTAAAAGTCAAGATTGCATCCGGTCGATTAGCGACGACCCGTGAATCAACGGAGCTTTCACCCTCAGCCCTTTTTTTCTTCCCTTCTCGCAAAGTCGCGGTGTGTCCGATTGTCCGCGAGTTTCGTTGCGGCTTTTGTTCCACCGGAAGTTCGCGGGGGATTTGCGCCGACGGAGAGAAAGAAGCCGGCTGGCTGGAGTAGGTCGGCGATGCGATGAGCAGCTTTGGTTCAGTGGCTGGAATCTTGCTCCGGAATCGCGTTAACTGCAGCTGTAACGGAGTCCAAAGTGGAGCCCGGACTAGCCCAGTATCGGAAAAGGGAGCGAATGGGAAACCAATTCGGAATACTATATGTCTCCGTGTTTTTCTCGATGTTCGCTTGGCTAGCGCGCTGATTTAATGCGGCGATCTTCGCAGACGAAGACTTCTATATAACAGGGGCGTTGAGGACGAGTGTAAGTGATGCGCAACTTTCAATGGCTGCAAGCTGGTCCCGGACTCGCGTTAGCTGCAACTCTAACAGAGTCCAAAGTGGAACGGCTGAGTGTCGATAAAAGGAGCGAAACCATTCGAGACACCATTCGCTCCACTGTTTTTATAAGCGGACGATGACTATCGCAGGAACATCCTCGACACTTTCCTCCTACAGTGATGTCGATGTGGTATCGTCATGAGCCGCTGAAGCCGTCTTTTCAGAACCTCCTGGCCAGTTCGACGCCCCGAAAAATTCCATTATAAGTAAAAAAGAAATAATGGAAGGAGGAAAGATCCAGATGTGCAAGGGCCGGTGTGAGATTCTGAAGAGATCTTGACGATGAAATTTATAGTCTGGGTCTTTGCAGTGTGTTGGTCGTGACGGCGAATGCTGATGGCTCCGTACAAACGTGCCTAGGTAGGAACGTATGTGTGTCACAAGTCGTTAAAAAGGAGGGCGGTCGTGAATGCACCGGCGAGGAGAGGCGGGGGGGTTCGTTTCCGACTCGCTTCGGTCTTCGTTCAACCTGCGACCGGGAGGAAAGTACTAATTTATGCATACACGAAAATCGATTGCTCGATACCCACGAGAACGAGTGAGTACGGTTACTGTACTAATTCAGTGGTCACAGTCAAGGCTGCGTCAGCCCTCGGATCCATACTCGACGGAATTTCACCGGTCCCTCTATGCATACGCCGGCAATTCGGAACACTCTAATTGCACCTGATTTTTGAGATCAAAGTTCGAAGTTTAAGGGTTTCTGACACTGAATCTGTAAGTAGATTCCAAATGCTGGTTAATTGCAGATTGAAGACGGACTGGTAAAAAAGGTTCGCGAATTCGTTTGTGTAGAATCATTGTTGGAGCACGATTGTTCTGATGAATTTAAGTTTGAATTTAGGATTGTTCTTAAGTGTGAACTTACGATTCAAGCACGATGTAAAGTCCAAGGTAAAGAACGATCTTGAGTGGGAGTTAAATTGTTGATACTCAATGCTTAGGGCATTCCAAAAATTCCGGCGAAAAATTCCCCTATCGGGAGCTCACCCGAGTTTTGCTCGACCATGTCGACGAACGAGTCGCATCTTCAGACGCGTCGGCACGTTCATTGAAATCGACACAGCATCACTTCGCCTGATGAAAGTGGAACGTAGCTGCTGGCTCGGAGGAAGAACGCGGAGGATATAATTTCCGCAACGGCGTTTCGTTGCATGCGAGCCACGAGGAGAAGAGGCAACAATCAGCAACGTAAGCAGAGCATGGAATATCGTACAGACATCGTGAATAATGAAACGTCCCGCCTGTGTGTCCGACGATGCGAGGAGAGATATTCGGCTGGAACGGTCTTGCCAACCAGCCATCTTCAGGCACACCGGGAAGCAACGGAGATCCAACAGAACAGCTCTCGTCGCGCCATTCCGGGCCAATAAATTCGACCGAATTTATCTATCGTCATCCTCTCCGCCTCACCGGATTTCCCTCCTTTCCTTCTACCCTTTTTAACTCCCCGAAAAATATAATACCCGGTCGCGCCGAAGAAAGACCTCGGTGGTACGGAGAAATTTATATTTCATAGCGGACGTCTGAGCGTGGACCGCAGATTTATTTCTGTTTGTTCGGGCCGGCATTTTTATATCGCGGCCAATATCGCTCGAAGCAATTTAATATTTATTGCACGTCACCGGGTGCAAAGCTGGTCGCACGAAAAGGGTGTTGTATCGGAGTTTTCCAAAAGAAAATCAATTTTTCGTTGTATTACATTGCATCAAAGGATTATCGATCTTCACGAATGGACTGCAGATGTATTTCCACTTGTTCGACCCTTGGATTTGACAAATTAAATCGTAAGATTTATTTTAAGATCATTCACCGAAGTTAGGGCCAAACTCGGATCTTAAATTTCATTCCTATAAACTAACATCTTAAAATCAACCCTTCAGGTACCTAAAAATGTCGTATGCTAAATATTTATTACAACATCCCCAGGGTACAAATCTCGTGGGACTAAGGAAATGTTGTATCGGAGATTTCGGAAAAACATTCGATTTTTCGACTTTATTATATTTCATCAAAGGATTATTGATCTTCACGGAGAACATGTGCAGAGATTGGAGCGAGAATATGAACGGCATAGCGGTTTACCGAGTAAATTTCCATTTTTACAATTTTCACCCTCATCTCTCCCTCCCTCCCACCCCATCCATCACCTTTGTCCATAGATCCGGCGTACTCCAATTCCAATTCCGTCGGCGGCGCTATCGAGCTTTATCGGTTCCTCCAGGGTGAAGATTACATATGTACACACATGTGCCTTTACACCATATGTGTTATTATGTGTATATATATATATATATTTATGTACATGACTAGATGGTAAACATACGTGCATACGGACGAGTCGACACGGAACGTACGGACAACACAGGGGCAAAGGCTTTCGAACGTCACGCCGCCATCGTCGCAACAACTATTTTTAGTCTTGTCAGCGAACTGTTTCTTTTTTTTTCTGGGTTGGGCTCATCTGATCGCGAAACGTGTGTTCGGGACGTCGAAAGATTTTCTTGAAAATAAAGAACATCCGGGAAGTAAAGACGACGGTCGACGAATCCTTGGGCAAAGTTATCGTCAGAAGTCAGAATTTTTGGATGTAGGTTTCTGGATGCCGGAAAATGAAGAACTTTTTGGTAATACGGCGACAGTCGATCAATCTTGGTTGAGAAAATCAGCTCGTCACCAAACACCTGCAGAAGTCGTTTTGTCGTCGCAAAATTTTTATTGCCTCATTCGTAATACACGAGGGGTGATATTTATGGGGAAGGGACCGAACGTGAGAAACAAAGTGCAGAGAGTTGTTCTACCGTTAAAAAGTATAAATCGAACACACTCGAGTGTGTTCTTCGTGTTGCATCGCATCGGACATATCTCGCTCGTCCCATTGTAATTTCACGGCATTGACCGGACTCTCGAGTCTACCCGCTCGTTTCAGAGACGAAATTACCGCAGCGCCTGTGCTCGCCAGTCGCATTTCATGACGTCCTTTATGCCGTTTCTCGTTCCTCGCCCTTCATCCGCATCGTTCCGCAAATTTTTCTTCTCAGCATCTCTCGACACCGGTTCGGGACTTTCAGATCTCCGATCTCGCTCATAATTTCTCTGCTTTCATAAAGTCTCATAATTAATTAATTTATCTTTATTCCGGTTCGTATGCAGCACCTTGAGTGGGAATTTCCGGTGAATCAATGGGAAGGCTGAATGGCAAAGTCCTCCGGACCAGCGTCGGCCCGGAGTCCGATTCGCAGCAGAATAGTTCCCTCAATTCGGATCATTGAATCGAGCCGCATTTAACGACAAAGGCTAATTCCGTCGAAAATCATTCGGCTACGAATCCTGGATAAGCGAGGGACCTTAATTGCGGTGCTTATTGCGTCGTTAGCGCCGTGGAAGTTTTGTAGGTCAATCGGATGGCACTTGGAGCTTTGATGAAGCCCTTCGACTAATTATCAATTCGCTCTGGCTTTTGGCACAAGTGCGATGGCTCAAATTTTTCGAAATTATCGTCGGGTACTTTGCCAATTTTTTCCTTTGAAGAGTTTTCTCTCAACGACTTCATCGCTGTCAGAATAAGTCCATTATTCTGAATCCGATGGATATTAGCGCTGGAAGGCATCCGCGCCGCTACCCGGCCGCAGTCTCTCGCTCCCCTCTCTCGCGTACCTTCGTTTCCAGCCAATAAAACGAGGGAAAGTACATCTACCGTAACCACTACACCACCCAACTCACTTCCACCCGCACTTTCGCCGCCAATCCGTAGATTCCACAGCTTCCTCCAATCCTTCCGCAAATAAAAAATTCCAGCTGACACAACGATGCGGCAGGTTGAAAATTGCCAACTCCAAACCGACTCTGTACCGCGACTGTGTCGAATATCAACATCATTGTGAGCCATTATTTTCCCGAAAAATTCATTCTACGGCACCAATTTACGGGAAAATAACGGCTAAAATAGAAATTTACTTATTTAAAAATAAGTTGTTCGGTTGACCCACCTACCGGTTCATTTACTACATGTTACTGAAATAATAAATAAAAATAGTCTCCATCTTTGCCAAAAAATATGAATTTATGAAAATATTTTTAAAAACTATCCACAATTTTCCCCAAAAAAAAAGTGGCTCCGAGTCAGAAAAGTAAACAAAGCCAATTAAGGATTAATTTATTACGACTATCTGAACTTATAAAAATGGAATAACAAGTTTCGTTCCATGCATTGTATTGCATAAAAAAAACACAAGCACCCTTTCTCGAAAAGTAAGAATAAATCCACCGTTTCATTTTGCCCGTCTATGAATCTCTCTGTCCAGTACGATAAACCAATACTTAACTTTTCGAAGAGAGACCGAATAAACGTATCGCTCATATCGGGTCGAACCGAAACTCGGTGAACTTGCTGAACAGATCATTCGGTTGGTGCGATTCGCTTCACTGCAAACTCTTGCACTATTCGGTTTGTGTTCCACGAAAAGGCAAAAAAAGGAGTTGTTTCGAGTTAACAAAGTTAACGAACCCATGTACCGGAAACGGATACGCCGGGCCCGGAGTTAACTTGCGCCAAGCCGCAAAGGGGTCGAACAAACCCCCTGCGCTTCGATCGGTCTGCGACCTGTTTCCATAGAGCTTCGTCGGTGGGTTATCGTTGTTGAATGGCCAATTAAACTCTCGACGAACGTTGTCACGTTCAGCCGTCGGAGAAATCGTCTGTTTCCGTTGCGGATGTTGCCAAAGGGGACGAATAAGCCCCGTAGACCGGCAGGTGCCCCGGAGATTTTATCTCATGAATAATCGATCTCATCGCAGTTGCTGACCAGTCGGAAGTTTCAAAGTATACGTTCGTCTCCGGTGGACTCTAAATCTGTGCATGCGTATTCTGTGTACCGTGCATGTCTCATGTACGAGTTTGCCGCAGTGATAAAGCAAAGAGAAGCGGCAGACAAATCGACAATATATATATATATATAAAGAGGGTGGGGTAAATGGGGATGGTGAGGTGAAACGAAACAGTGGAGTAAAACTTACTTATCCAATAATTTGAAACGTCAAATTTTGTGCCAACGATACATCTCGATTATTCCGACGTTCTCTCCTATGTATATATAATACATAAGAGAGAAGGTCGTACAAAATGGGACATTTGAGGCAAAAATTAAATGTGTGAGTAATTTTTGAATGCCCCATTTTATCCTACCGATACACCCGGATTTTTAAGTCCTTTTCGGTTGAGTATCTCATTTTGCCTCGGTTTATATGTGATATGTGGGTGAGGGGGGGAAAGTCCGATGGTTAGGCTGGTACGTATAGGGTAGCGAATAGGAGGGCAAGGTCGAGAGATAAAAGTACAAGAGGCCGAAGTGGAAGGAGGAAAATCATATGTGTAGAAACATACGTGGCACATTGCATATATCAATGAAATCCGAGCAGATATCGTGCATCGAGGGTGGTTCCTCGACCCCCTTCTATGCTCCGTCAGACGCTGGCTCGTAAAAATGCATAGACGCATTACAGTACAAAACGCAGTTTTTACTGCACGGATGTGCGATTATAAGACAATTTATATACATCAATGCGATAACCCAAAAATAATGACGACCGTTGAATGCAACTATGTATAACGTACATCGATCCGCCACTTTATTTCATTCTACGACTCGTTTAATTCAACGTTATTAATCCATCGAAGGTGAATAAAAACCGGAGCTAATTCCCCCACCCAAGCAACCACGTCAATGTGTCGCCATCGTTTTTATCTGCGGTTGAAAAATTCTTTGAAAAAAAAAAAAAAAAAATACATTCGGAAATGTTTTCCCATGCAGACGGGAATTTAACTTTTTGCCCACATTGCAATGTTGATTTATTCGTGAATTCTTTCCAATCAGGGCGACCCGTATTACCCACAACAATGCCCTCCTCGCAACCTCCATGTATCCGCATTGTCGAATGCGACACGAACTGAGAATTACGAGGGGTCGGGCCGAGAAACGCGTAACCGGGTATTGCCTCGTTGAAAAACATACACACACACACATACACACAAACCCACCACCCAGATGCATCGCTGTTCACCCTACAGTGCCGCAAACATTCGCGTTTACCCGATACATCCACGATACCACCCGGTGGTGAAAAGTTACTAGTCCCGTTCTCCCTCACCCCCGAATCGAGGAGTGAGCAAGCCTGGGCCTAGTTAAAAACAGCCTCGTTAGCACCCGCGAACGGAATAATGTCGAGGTTATACGGCTGAAAATACCGGCCGGAGGAGGGTGAGGTTGCGATGGATATAGCGGGTGAGAGACTCCCCCGTCTGTTTTCCACCCCCACCGCTTGTCGTCACCGACGCGAGACCACCGCCGCCTTTTTTCGCCGCCGCCGGGTCCTTTTTTTCCCGCTTTCTTTTCCAACCCTCCGTATCACCCCGCCTGCAGTCGCGAAACGTTGCGCTTTCACGGTATCCACTTTTTTTTTTTTTTGTATATTTTTAGCCCGGAGTTGCGGTCGCTCGACGGGGGTGACGAGACAAGACTTTCCTACCCAAAACTGCATCGACTCCATCTCCGAAAAATCTGGGATCGACGCGCATCCCTCCCGCTTCATCCCCTGCTCTCGCGCTCCGTATTCCTATCTGACACGAGGAACTACGTCACGAACCGGTGCGATATTCTCGACGCTCGGTGCATACAGTAGAACCCCGATTAACACAAATTCTCGCAAGAGAAGAGTCACAGGAATATAAAAATCCCGGTTAATCCCAGCTGGATCGTGGATTTATTATAGTCGATCGTGGTCAATGAAGCAACTTTTTTTCGACTGGTTACTAGCTCATGTAAAATATCGCGGTCGATAACACTGTACTTAATGCCGTTTTGAGACCAAAGCTCGCCGAAGTAAAAAAAATGCTCTCTCTCTGCGTTTGCCGATTCTCCAGGGAAAGACAATTTTTTTTTTCACTCGGTGGTCCGCGACACCAAAACGGCATGCAGTGAAGTTTTTCTCACTGATTACTGCATAGTGTGGACTAGAATTAAAGCTTGAACTGGACTAGAATTAAAGAATTAAAGCTATTTTTTTCTTCAATGATAGTGCGTAAGTTTTTTTTTGGAAGTGACTCAGTGACTTTGACTTGCTCGTTGCAATTCCTTCGATTTTTGTTTAACTTTATATTTTCGTACTTCGCACAATAAAAATAACATTTACCTGGGAAGCCGCACGGTTAATCCGATTCCCGGTCAATCGGCGTTATACTGTACGTGCATTTCCCGGTGACGACGGTTTCGACGCGAACTAAGTGCGCTTCCACCCCGCCGTATCGGTCGTTTTCGTACGGGAAATTTTCTGCGCGTGTTTGGAGAGTAGAAGACCGAGGTGAAGAGGCTTTCGCGGCTGTGTGTGTGTGTGTTTTCTGGGGGCGGTGGGCGAAAGTACTCGTTTGTGTCCGCTTCCACTTGCGTTCCGATGATGATGAGTTCGGTATATGCGCGGAATGCACGGAGCTATAATGTGCAGGTAGCGATGCATGCACTTATCATCGCTGCGGGAAGGCCGCGGGGTGGCAAAAACGATATTTCGACTCACCCGGTGCGAAGTCGACTTCTCTGTCCTTGAAACGGAGGCAGCTCTCGTGGAAGAGGCCGAGCTTCTCGAACACACCCGTCATCTTCCCCGTCTCGTTTGCCAGCATCTCTGCGTCATAAAATCAAAAGAATTTTCATTTTATTTTCATTTTCTGTTGAAGTATGACTTTTTTTTATTAATGATTCTTTTTAGGTTTAATGTGTTTTTATTGTACATTGCCAACGGTGGGTTACAAAGTCAACAGAAAAGCTTTGAATTTTTACTGAGTATTTGATTTTTTTTTTTTAAGAGTGAATGGGATATTTTTTTCAAATTTCTGAACAGCGCAGGATTCCATCCAGATCGGCGCGAAAAGGAATCTTAAAGGCACTTTGGCCGTTACGAGCCACACCACCGAATGCTCTCAGCATTTCCATATCTATCAGCTTTCTCGAGCGACCCGGCTAATGGGAGAATGATCGACTATTCTCGCTAGAGGAATCGGGACCCGTTAGGTCGAAACTCCTCGAAAGAAAGGGGAAAATTGAAGGAGGAGATCGGGGATCCGGAATGGCCATAAATGCGCGCGGAATACCAAATTTTTTCGTATCCGTTCGCCGTAACTCATCCTACAACCCGTGTGTGTATGCATATGCGCGAGCGATATAGAGGAGCTCTTTGTGGTTCGTGCAGACGAGTCTATGTCCCCAATCTCCATAATACATTGTGTACCCAACGATATCGCGCCGACACCCTTTATATGCATGTTGAATAAACATGAATACAAAAAAAATTTACTTATGCGCTCGTCTGCGCTAAATACAACGAAAAATTTCTTCATAAAGTATATAGTTTATATGACCAATAACCGGTGATGTCTGAAGTTGAAAGTACTACCAATTCACAATGTATTGTTGTTGTTGTTATTATTATTATTGTTATTATTGTGCATATTCTTAGAATTGTGACGTTCTTGTGAAATAAATAACGCATGTATTAGGCTTTGGAGCGAATATGATTAGTAAATTCGCAGCTAAATATCTCGAGGGCAAATTATCAAACATCTGGTCGATCGATAATTTTTACAATTGGCATTCGTCATGTCGAGCAGCTTAGATCTCAGTCAATCCTCATCTTTATATTCGTCATGATATATAACATAACACTAAAATCCGTGTAGGCTCGATAAAAAAAATGGCTTTATATAAATTTTGTTCGCTCAATGATTGTCAGTGGCCGAAGATACAAGTCCAACGAATTCGCAGCCTTTGTGCTTGTCCGGCCGCAGAAGAGCGTGTTATACTTGACCCTACGCTATGAGCACGATAAAGAATAAAAAGACTGGGTTTTCTATTTCGATCCGACGCATGGCACACTTTTGTGAACATGTATCGATTGGGGTGAATAATGAAGGGGATGTCGGGGCAAAACGGGGTCGCCGGGGAGTAAAGACCGCTCGGATGAGTTCGGAGCTAGGAATTGGTTCTGTTTGCCGATAAAAAATTTAATTTGCGATAATTACTCGGAGGGCACGAGAAAAATTGCGGTTCGGGGCGGAATGGTTTACCTCTCGAACGCGACATCGAGAGAACCCTCACTTTTCTATTTTTTCGCAGCATCGTATAATTTTTTGGGCGTTAAACCGAACACTCATTGGCACTGTGAAAAAATTGCATAAAATTTAATGTACCGAACCAGAAATTTCTGGGCGAAAACTTGTATATTCAGTTTCACGTAGAACTGTGACGAAAAAATAACATCCGTTGTATTAAAACCATTGGAAATACTTCATTGTCAATTATTCACTTTAATTTTTATAAAAAAGTACATCAACTTTTATCGCAATCGTGCATTCAATATATTGTACTATTTTTTTTCATAAAAATTTTCAGTCTGGTACATTGAATTTTAATTTTATTTTACAGCGAGGTCCGATTCGGAACTTATCAGCGCCTGATGTGAAGGTTGAAAAATTCCACCAAGAATTGCGAACGCTCTTATGTAGAGTCTGAAAGTATTGCCCGGGTCCATTTTTTTCCATTTTGCCCTCGTTCGTGGATAGTGCGGTCACGAGTCCTCGAACTGTCTGTTTTTCTTTACATCGCGGATTCGAATCTCACCCCAACCTCTATCCGGAGCTTCACTTCCTGCCTTTCCCATAAGCCAGATCCGGATTGTAGTTTCTTTTCTCCTAAAGTAGTTCTTACCATTCTTCGCTTCGATTTTACTTCGACTTATTGCCTTTTTTCCACGCTCGATTTTTTTTTTTACGTAGTTGTTTCAGTTAACTTTATTTTTAGGAAAAGCTGCTCGCACAGCACAATCGACACGAAAGCTCCACTTTGCCGGATCGAAGTTTAATCCTTCACAGACTATTTCTGACCGTTCGCGAAACTATTCTGGTCCACTGTCCAACGGAACAATCGTTACCGCTAAATGCCGAGCGTCTTGTATCAATTCATACGATTGCATTGAGTTGTTTTCTCTGCCGGATGACAAAGTAAACTCTCGATGCTCGGTAAAATCCTCGGAGACGTCAACTATCCACATTAGAAAGAAGAGGAATTCACAGTCGAACTGTTTGTCCTCTCAAAAATGAAGTCACACTTTTCACAGTGAAAAGTTCGGCAAAATATGAAACCGGTCAGACTTCAATTTACTCCTCACATAGCAGTATTTTTTAAGACTCAGCCTGCAACGTCATGCTTGATTTATTCACTGTCAAAAAGAAATTGGAAATTTAATGTCTCAAACCGAAAGTTTTTATGCGAAGAGGAAAATTTAATACAGGGGAGAGTGGGTCAAGATAGGACAGTGGGAAAAAACAACATAACGAGACTAAACGTAATTTGACAATAACTTTTGGATGGTCGTGGTGTTGAAAATCCGGATGTATCGTCAGAATAAAATATGTCCACTAAAAATTATTAAAAAATTCAGTTTTATCCCGGCCGCTCTGTTTTGTCCCACTGTCCAATTTCGACCAGCACTCCTCGACAACTTTTATAAACAGTTGATTTAATTTTACAGTGATATTAGAAAAAATGTCATACAATTTTTTTTTTACCGTGTTGATACTTTTAACTTTATCTGTGAAGAGTAATTTATTTATGAAATCAATGATCGAACTTCTGTACGTAAACATTTCCGTTCGGGTAGTAAAATTGTTCCGGACCAGAAGAGACGAGGGTATTCGCCGAACGTTTGTGGGATCGCGAGCTGGAGTTTCTCCTGTGTTTATTTCTCCGGAAGTTGCTTCAAACTGGGCGAATTCGATGAGTGCTAGAGACGAATGCTCGTTTCCTAAAATCATATCATTGGAGGTACGGCGATTTCGTGAGTATCGTGTGCAACCTTGCTGGTACCTCTTGGAGCAAACTGGGCTAATGGGGAGCAGCGATGAGTAAACCTCTCCGGTGCTATAAATCGAGAATCGATGTCCGTCGTTTCGGTCCTTCCGTTGCGACTCCGAGACTCTTCGGCTCCGTCTCGTAGTGCTTCCTGGCAGTCCAACGCTCCTCCCGCTAAAAACGTTTCGCTGGTTTTTGGAAAAAAAAAAAAAAATCACCAAGTCTAGTTTTCTTCGTGCAAATATAATATCGTGAGAATTGCATTAAAATTCCGAGCACCGGAGCGAAAAGTTTGGCAGACAATAAAATGCTAATAACGCTTAATAGCATATTCGGAGTTATTACAATCACCTCGAGTTCACGCTTCACCGGCCAAAGTTGAGAATTATTAATTCCGCCGTTTGCGCTTCCACGCCAACGCAATTGGACGCCTGGACAACTTTTGTAAAATCCAGTCGAGCGACTCCGAAAAATTCGTAAATGTCACCGTGGAGTTAATGACACCGAATCGGAGTGTCCATTATAAAAATTCGAGGAAGTGTGACAAAAAAAAAGTTAAAATATGTTCACTTAAAATATTTTTTAAACTGGAGCCAGATTGAAAAAAAATGTATATCAATTTCACCGTGAGATCTACGAATCGATCTCCAAATTAACGCAAGAACAGCATTAAAAATCGGCAAAGAACAATAACATAGTCAACAATACGAAAAAAATTCCGGACAAAATTTAGGATTTCTTTTCACTAATCCATTAAAAATTTGGAATTTTTAATAAATAAAATCAATGTTCTTAGACCTTTCGTCAGATTATTTATTTTTTTTTCATCTTCGCTCCATCAGGAAGTATTTCAAATATTTCGCAAGTCCAACTTTGAGTAGAAATGTTGACTGGGTCCCCTCCTTAAATATTCTCAAAGACCAAATAAAAAAATCGGTATAAAATTGAACGTACAGTCCAAAAATTAACCTGTAAATAAAGTCGACAACGGCATTAAAAAAAAAAATTAACGAAAGCAATAAAATGGTCGATAATATGGAAAAATAGTCGGGCATTTATTCCGACAGGGAATAATAATCGTGTCGCGATTGAGTGGGAGAAAACCGGGGTACGTCGAGTACAATGAAGCGCGATCGATCGATCTGTTTAAAAGTCCATTAGTAACATCCGCGAGAAACGGGAGTTCCGTTTAATTTTGTTTCAATCAAGGCCTCCCGTCCGATCGAACTGATTGACGTGAGCTTTGACGCGCCTACACTTGACAGACGTTTCAACTACGATCAACAATGCATCGCTCACCACTGTGCAGTTTGTAAAATCAAACATTTTAACGCCGTCGATGGGGAGGAAAGGAAATTCGCGGGAGCGACGTGGACCAAAGTACGGAGCAAACTGGGCTAATGGGAGCGGCGATGAGTAAACCTCGACTATAAATTACGAATCGATCCTATCTGTCTCCTGTGCCGAAGCTAGTTTAACTACAAACGAGAGATACGGCGAAGACCGGTAAGCCAAACTACAAATTGGTTGAAGCTGTACTTTCGTTGCTGCGTTGACACCGTCTGATAGATCGTTCTTCAGTATAATCCTTGCTCCTCTCCGTCTTCATCCATTTCACGATCTGATAACCATCAGCGCGTAGAAAAAAATCAAATAACGTAAATAAAAGGACGAGAACGAAAAGTCGATCGAAGAGCTCTTGTTTGGGCTGCAAAGATCAATAATTTTTTAAATCCGATAAACTTTCCTTGATTAACGCGTATTTTCTCTCTCTTCGGTTCGAATTAACGTGCCGATGGAAAAAAAACACACACACACTATCTGAAAACGGAGAAATAATAAAATTTCAACGAGATGAAATTACTCACAGCGAAGTAATTTTACGAAAGATTAAATTTTACTCTGTAACACTATAATTCAATTCAAACATTTCGATAGTAAATCGTGAAAACATCGTACTTGTGACGGAGCTAGGGACGAAAGCTTGAATCTATGCATGTTTTACATGGGAGAACGTATCTCTGTATACCGTGCACGGTACGTACCATCTCCTCATGGGGATCGAGAGACGCTTACATCGCTGTAAGCGCACGTCGACTCCCTACTGGTACAGTGTTACGTAGGTACAGTAGTGGTCTGCGTTAACTAGTAGGGCAAACTCTAACCGAGTAAACTTCGACGTGGATTAAGGACTCGGTTCAATTCCACCTTCCACCCCTCGTACACCCTCGCACCGTCTCTCTCTCCAGCGAGCTTTCGCTCGTTATCGATTCTCAACGGGGCCATACACGTGTCATAAGGCAAACTCGAGCGCGATAAATCGAGACTCTCGACGTTCTGTTATAACGATGTGACAAATGTCACAGTCCAACGTGCGTCTAAACATACAGGCACTCATACACAGCAATGTATAAAAGCGAAAACACCCGAAGGGACCAAGATAGAAATTAATCATCAGGCTTCATTCAATGAATCCTTTCGAAATTCGAAATTATCTGGGCTGACTCGATATACAAACGGAAATTATTTTTAATTAGAAAAATCAACTAGCAGACAGTGAGTTGATTGACGGATTTTTATCTTCTAGATTATCACAACGAGTAACTCAATCAATGTTAAAATGTCGTATACCAATGTTTGGGGAAAAAAAGAGTGATGTGAAAAAATACTGATAAGTAAAAAAATATTTTCAACAGCATTCTCCGTCGTTTCATAGTTGTTTATGATTAAGCACGATTACTTGTATATACGTGAATATTATAAATCGCAGAATATTAATACATAAGTGAAGAATAAACGCAAAAACACCTAGAGAGACCAAATCAGAACTAAATTGTCAGGAACTGTTCAACGAATCGTTCCGAAGTTTTTGCCCCTCTGGGATAACTCGATTGGGAGATTGAGATAATTTCCAAGTGGAAAAATCAACCGGCCGACATTGACGCCATTATCGGATTGTCATACGCATTCGAACTTCCTTCCCCTCCGATTTTTATCTCTTAAAACAATTACAATAACGAGCAGCGCAACCAACGTTGAAACAGCTCATATGAAAAAAATGAGAAATCTAAAAGAGTACACGCAATAAAAAAAAATAATTGTCGACGAAAAAACTTTGTCGTTATATCATAGTTTAAAATTAAACACGATTGTGTATATAAACACGTGTATTTATACAAGTATACTGTATGCACATGGGTTCGATGCGTTATTATTACACACAAAGCAATTAGTCGAAGTGCGAACAACTGGAGCATCAGGTCGACGGTGAATAATAACTATCTTTATTGAAGTTCGCTGGCACGAGCTTCAGGCTCGCCTGCCTGGAGCCGCGCATCGGCTCGGTGCTTGCAGACCGTAAGCGTTAAAGAGAGTTCACGTTCCGTGTAACTATTCTCACAATAGAAATCGCTCAGCCTACGCGACGTTATAGATACGAAAGCTAAATTTAACAGAAGGATATCCTGACAATATACTATACAGAGAAATAACCTCGTCCGCATATTGTTAGTTTTGTTGTTGTTGTTGTTGTTATTATTATTGGTATTATTATTATTATTATTATTATTATATCAAAAAAATGGTGAGTAGCACGGAGAGGCGTATCTCTTTTCGTTAAGCTTTTTCTCATTTCCTCCACGTTTCTCGCAGCTCGGTATATTTTTTTTTACGTTTTTTTATCCTCGCGCTTGCTACGAATCTGTTGAATGTGGCTGAAGCGGTAGAGCCAAGGGTTTGAAAAGCAAGCAAAGCGAGAACCCAACAAAAAAAAACGAAAAGAAGAGAGAACCGAAAAACTGAAAGAAACGATATAGAGGAGTGAGCTTTCGCTGCATTCTCACAGCTTTCGGTTGCGGCGTGACTCTACGCTAGCGGAAAAGTAAGTTAGAAGAAAAAGAAAAGCGAAGAAAAAAAAACGAGTCAAGATAAAGTGGAGATGAGAACGGGAAAGGGGGAGAGAAGGAGAGAGAGAAATGAAAAAAATGAATATTTTTCAAACGGCATAAAAAAAAAGCTTCGTAACACCTGGAAACAGCGTACAGAGTCGGAGGATGAAACGGAATGAGGAATCGTGAGGAATGCCGGCCGAGTACTTTGGTACTTCTCTCGCGATGCACGCTCAACTTGGGAATAAATGTTTCGGTGAAAATCGTAAAATAGATGTGCGCCTTGACCGTGGCGGACGGCAAACTTTCTTATTCCTGAGAGGAACTTTAAGGTAGGAAAAAAATTCTGATATATGGGTGGACTCGTCCGACCGACCATTCTCATGACTGTTCCATCATCCCGACGGAATAGCACTCAATATATTTGCACCCAACATAGATAATGTTAATCACTTTTTTAAATTTTGGAATGGATTTTTTAAATACAATAGATTCAAATTAATTGTCAAAAGGGCGCGGAAAATTTAATGATAACAATAATAATGATAACAAACGCGGCATTCCAACCTTGAGCTATTATTGTTACACTTTTCTTGAAACATTTCGTCGCGGTCTACAGATACGCTATAAACAGAGTAAAATAAGTAATAGCGATTATCGCGAAAGTCGCACCTCGGTCGCATCCAGTTAACGTTTTACTACTCACGAAAGCGAACGTGGGCGCGAGATCTTTGGCTCTGTCACGAACAAAGTTTCGCCGAAACTTTGTTCGCTGGCTCTCCCACTCTCTTCACGCTGACTCGAGTTTCGAAACTACGGAATATCCTGTCGTATCTTGTAATATCAAAAACCTTCAGTCTCCGGCCATTGCCTATTTTTTGTTCTGAGGACGTGTGACGTTTTGATACGAAATCATTTTTGAAAAATGATATAAAAAAATTAAAGAAGTAAATATGTGTGAAAATAAAAAAACTTTGATATCAATTGGCCACGCGAAAGGTCGACCCAAAGAACTTGACCCATCGAATGATCGACCGTCGAGGATTAATCAAGTTTGCGATTAAAGCTTGGCTCGTTCGTGTAATTCTTCATCGTTTTTTTTTCTTACGTAAACCTGGAGCTCGCGCTGTCGTCTCTAGTTAAAACTAAGGCTTCTGCCACCTCTCCGCAGTGCCCTGACGCTTTCCAGACGATTTCTTTTCTCCCTCCGGCTTTCCATCGCTAATGACCGGGAGCCACGGTGTGTACGTCGATTAAGCCGCACTTTCGTAAACGTCGGGTTTCCAACTCAACGTCTATATTCACTACGCGGCACCGTAAACCCGAGTTTCTTTTTTCCGCGACACGGAAAGACATCATCACAAAAAGCGCCTTTGCCAAGTAATTTTCCACAATTACTTTTAATTTTTTCTTTCCACAATAACGATCATTTTTTGCCGGGGAATAATGCTCTTCCTCGCGTTTGCGGTGGCGAAAAGAAGTATAGTAAAAAATAAATACTCATTGAAATTGAAAAAATAATTCTATCAAATCGCCTTTGCCAAGTAATTTCATAGAATCGTTTTCAAAACTATGTTCAGTAAATATTTCTTTCTGCTCAATAAAAGTTTTCGCTAACTTCAAGATTATAGTGACACAAGGAAGGATGAACGTACTTCCGGTATGGCATACTAAACATGAAATTCGACCTGCAGGGTCACGACCCACCCTCGCGAGGAGGAAGTCCATTTCCCGAGGATTCTCTCTGCCACCCCCGTCCGTAAACTTCGCCAGACGGTAAAAAAAAGTTCTAACTGGCGCCAACTTTCTGTTCTCTTTCCTTCTGTGCGGCCGTCGCCATTCTCTTTCGTCATTCTTCTCCTCGTGGGAGGGTGCACGACGGTAGATGCCGACCTCGTGCCAGTAACCGAGAAGGATCCAGATCAGCCCCAAAAAGCGAGAAACTCTACAGCACAGTTCCGACGACGGGACGATCTTCAGACGACGTCATTCTTCAACGTTCTTCGCGCAACACGGGTGTTTGCCCCGCGGGAAAATTTTCCCGTTCCTATGTTCTGGTTTCCTCGAGACGCTTTTTCCTTTTTGGTGCATCTCCGCATTCTTTTTCCGACTCGCCCGATTCTTTACTGCTGGCGTTTGCACTCCCATTTCCGTCTCAATCTTTGTCATTTTCTTACCACCTCGTGTCCTTTTCTGCACAGACAAAGTTATAGAAAAATAATTTCCACAGCGAAGTTTCAAAGTCGCAGAATTTGTTCGACAAATTAATTTCCGGTTAATCAATCTTCCTGCGCTCCACACTTTAAAAAGAAAAATTAACGTTTTATCGTTCTTTAAAAATGGAATAATAAATTGTGTGTGTGTGTGTGTTTTTTTTTGCTTCGGCCGTCTTTGTTCCCATTCCTCTGCTCTGCTTTCCTTATGCCATTTATTACGTCTTGCCGCATCCTCACATTCTTACTTGGAGCTCTCCTCGTTTCACTCTCGTCGTTTGCACTGCTGCTTTTATCTCAATCTTCGTCATTTTCTTGCTACCGTGTGTTCGGTTCCAGACGCACGAATCGGTGGGAAAGAAACTCCCGCTGCGGACTTTCCAAGTTATAGAATCGGGATCACGAATTAATTTCCGCTCAATCTTCCTCTCTTCCACAAATTCCCCAATAAAAATTGTAGTTTCATTGTTTCAAAGAAAAATGAAATTATTTTCTTTTACTTTACCATCGACCGTTTACATTTCAACAAACTGCGATAATGTATTTTTTTTCGGTTATCTAATTTTCCTCCGTTACCCAAAGTTTGATGAAGAAATTTAAGTTTTGTCGTGTATAAAAAATGATGTAATAAATTTTTTAATTTTTACGTCAGCCATATTTGGAATTTCGGTATTGCAATGTCACGGCCTCGTGTCTTCGTTACCGCAGGGGACCGGTGCATCCCGGAGTGTGGCTCTACCGCATGACCGTCCACGTGTAGACACTGCGGGTTTGATAAGACTCATGTCGGAAACCGTTGCAAAGCGTACATCTATCATACACACGATTGCCACGAGATGCTCTTATCGGTGCTGACAAGGAACCCATACAACAACGACCACGAGGAATACTCGCTGTTTTCATTACCAACTAACTTGCGCCAATAGCAGGGCATTTGAAAAATTATCTGACTAGAAATCTAATAACTTCTGCAAAATATATAAAATGTTTCTTCGGTCAAAATGTTCGAAGGCTTTTCAATAAAATTCCCAATTCTAATTTTTCTTGTTTCCGATTCGAAGCAAAATTGTATCTAAAAGTCTGGATAAAAGTGTAGCCAAAGGTTTTCTGATACTTTTGCGAGCACAGAGTGAGCTAACGGTTACTTTTATAGTTATAAAGTCATTTCCGTTGCCCGAGAAACCATCGACTTCCTGGATATCCAGGGAAGACGGATATCCAGGGAAGACAGACCTTTCTGGTAAGGCGGTACGACCAGCCCTTTCTCGTCCCTTGGAGCTTTTGTCAACTGTATATGGATCAACAAGCTGAAAATTATTAATTGCGTCGCGGGTAAGACAAACTGTTAACAAACTAAGAGAGGATGGAGGTAATGATCGATCGTTGGACTGGGGTACACGAGCTGGTGGAAGTACCGTACGGTACGAGGGCAAAATGGGACGATGGGGAAAAATTGGACGATAGGAAAATATTAATTCCAGATATATCCATGACCACGCAAGTTCTTCGCTGAATTCTCGTGAGACATTGTTGGAAAAAAAAATTTCTGTTCGAAACTTGAGAAAAAAAACACAAGAAAAATTCGGTAAAAATTGCACGCAAATAGTAAACATCGTATATAAATTGTGCATAAATAGGCCTGTGTACTCACTCTCAATTTCGCGATCAACCTGAGTCTGGAGCATGGAAAAGCTGGAGCTCGGCTGGTAGGGTTCTCGGTCGCGAAAATTGCCGCAGGCGAACTGATAGAAGTCGTTGCAAGGATCGACCCCGGTATTCATCGAGGCGAGCATCCTTTTGGAGGCCTCCTGGCACGGCCTCGACTCGCAGACACCCTCGGTGCCGTCCCGCTCCCTGATACAGGGCTCGTCCTGGAATAAAATTCAAAAGCGTTAGCACGATCAATCTCGCAAACATCCATCGAGAACTTAAAGTATGCGAGTCGATTTTTTTATCGCCCCGTAATCTTAGTTCGTTCCATTTCGTCCCGACTCCATTAAATCTACCCAGTCTTTCAACTTCAGATTGGAGTTCAAACTTAAGATAAATCTTAAGGTGATGCTCAAAACCAACATAAATTCAAAATGTATTCACAATAGTTTCCTTTGTAATTTCCTTCAATGCTTTTAACCTCCCACCGTACGTGATATTCCCAAACTTATTTATGAAAAAAAATCCCCCTCCGAACACACGGAATGACGAATGAGCTTGCGTTATTGCTCTTCGCAGTATCAACAGGGGAATCAAGAAAAATTCACCTCCGTCCTACTTCACCGTCACAGAAGCTAAATTGAGTTAGAAACGAACGAGAACCACGCTCCAATCTCTCGGTCGATCCCTTCACTACTTTCCCTCTGCAGTCTCATTTCCCTCAACGATATGTCTCAGCGACGTTTCTAATGCGATAAGTCTCTCACATTGTCTCGCGACTCCATGCTATCACGACAGATAACAAACCGTGCTGTATTATTCCGTCCGTTCATTGGCTATTCGTTGGACTCGTCGTTCTAACCGAGAATCGGTCGTGCCAGAAACAAGCAGCCGTGGAAGTTGCCAGGAGAACGGGTACGACAATAGGACAGTGTTGTGTCGGGAGGAAGAGGAGAAGGCGACTTTCCAACTTCCGGCCACACGGAGTCCAGTGTCCACTCGATTGTCTCCCGTGCAGGTTTGGTACGGAGTCAACAGCCACGTATAACTCAGCGGTACCTAACTGCACGAGGCTCGCGTTAACAATTGTTTGCCCGCCGGCTAACTGACCGTATATGATTGTAGATGTTACCGAGGTCAGTGATACCGGTAGCGCGCGAAACCACCGTCGGAACAGCAAAGCCACTGGCTTGGTTTTCCACAAATGCCACCGGACACCTTAATTGGCACCAGCAAATTTTTGTGTTTCCGACGGCTTTTCTCGACTCTATATGAATCACATATTAATGTTTCACATAAAGTCATTGGGAATAATTTTTTATAATTTTTGAGCAGTCCTTCTTTATGGACATGTGGGTGGAATCTCCGGGCTCATTGTTGCCGCTTTATTCACGCTCTGATTGACCCTCGGAAGCGAATAATCCAGTGATTTTTGGCAGATTCTTTTTACAGTCGACCTACTTTCATCCTTTCCTCCCCTATCATTTAACAAACTCATTCGACGGGTCAATTACGCGTTACAATTAAAAATATCAAGTGCTCCAAAATCATCGTACCAGACATTTTTTTTCAACTGACCAAGTAAACTACTCAGAGTCGTGCGAAACGAGCAGAACCAATAAAATAAGAATAGAAATAGAAAAAAAATTTCGGGAAAATTCTACAAATATTCCTACTTTCGGCAATGCTCGAATTTTTGTTTCTTTTTCTAATTTCACAACGGAGCGAACCATTCAATGTCGTGCGGAACTAGCGGAAAAGAATTGAAAAAAAATTAAATAAAGCCGGTATGAATATTTCCGTCTTCGATAATACCCGACGTAAGTGTTATTGGTCCGACTTCCGTCGCGCCGCTCGCAAAGCTGTTTTTTTTTCTTGTGTAACACGAGGCGCGGACCTCCTCGGCTCTTGTGTGCGGGACACAATCGATACAAGTGTCGCATTCGATACATCGGTGCGTTGCAGTTGTGTGGACAGAAAGTGTCGGGAGGAAGGCGAAGGTTGGGGACGGAAAGCCCGAGCCCAGGTAAGGTTGACATTTGCCGTCGAAACCTTACCTTGGGAATATGGCTTCGGTGCTCGTCCGAAGGTCACTCGTACCGACACTCTTCAGAGCTCGGTTTCCTTGGTCCCGCGAGGCCGGACCGAATTCCGGCTAATGGACATGCTCGCCGATATAGTAGATCGGAATCGAGCTTTATTTATTTTTGTAGAATAGTTTCCCAAGAAAATTCATTCAAAATTTTAACTCTGTCTCTCGTACTCGTGCACGTTCAGCTTCCTCTTGAGAATCAAGATTTTGTTTGCAATCCCCGTTCGCGGCGGAGCTTCGAAACTTCCGTGCTCCGGAAGTGGTTCGCGGAGTGGGTTTTGTCTCGCGAAACCTACTGCGCGATCGGACACTCCGGAACGGCGGTGGTCTCTCACGCCCCGCGAGAATTTAGTTCTCACTGCTCTGACGAGCAACAAGTGAAAACTGCGGAATTCGCGACGAAGGCGCACGAACGAAAAACAATGAAGTTTCTAGGTCGATGGTGCGAAGAAATCGGAAGGAATTAAACGTACGAGCGGATCGCGTTTTTACAGTTGATGCGGGATTTAAAAGTAACTCGGAGTAGCACCGGACAACCTGGACAATATCATGGTCATGAAATTGGCATTAAGGTACAAGTCAATCAACAAAACCCCATCTGCTTTGACTGTAATTTTCGAGAATGTAGAATTAAAAATTAATTGAATATTGAACAGGAAAATTAAAAGAAAACATAGTTGTTTCGATTAACAGAATATTGCCAGGAAGTGAAATACTAACTACAGTGTGAAAAAATAGGGGAGAAATCCGAATGACTGAAATGGAGCAAACTAAAATGATGGAGAAATAACATTTTTTAAAACGCGATTCCCAGTAATTCACATTTTCAAAAACATAAATCCTAATTTTCTGCTCCGTTGTACCTCATCGTCCCATTTTGCTCCGCTGTCCTAAATGTTAATATTCGTGACATTTAATAATTACGATCATGTCGCAGTTATTTCCATTGTCGACGTGACTCCAATGTCGCGTGAGCAAGGTGTAAAGCTCGACCATTTTACTAAAAAGCTTTGGTCGAGCCCTTGATAATTGAGTTTATTTCAGCTCAAAGCTCGAAGCCTTCTTGTACACATTATATTATATACGGTGAAGTTTACTGTGCATGATGCAGGACGTATTAAGAACCGTGAGAAAGCCTCTTTTACCCCGTTCGATTTCGCCGTCGAGGTTCGCGAACAACAGCAAACTTATTATGTAGCGACACAATCGCGACACGACATGCGCATAAACCGGTTAGCATCGCGACCTTCCGCATCCGTTCACGGCCTCGGTCACTGGAATAAAATACCATAGTGTTTAATTTTTTTTTTTTACAATTCCACCTCCTCCACCCCTTCGTCGTTTCTATAGCCGATAAAACTTCACTGGCTCGTAAAACATTGCACGTACGCGATGTGGACGCAATCCGCGTTATCAAAGTCCACCGAGCAGATTTAATTAGTTTTTTTTTCCGCCCCGCCTTTCTCGATAGTCATCGCCCCGCGAAAAATGTTTCGAACAAACGAATGGACGACAGATTTATGAATGGAAAAAAAGAGCGGTTCGCACTGAAAATTATGCAATGGATTTCACGACTCGATTATACCAATTCGAAGGAATTACTGATTTAATGAAATTTTATTAACTCGGTTGAAGAATTGAACAGGCCTTTAACGAGTTGGCAACTCCAACGATTTAAGGATTTTATTTATTGAAAAAACCGATATTACTATTGCTATTGTATCAAGCTCTCTCAACTCTATTTAGAATTTCAATATTTCCATACGATCGTAAAAACTAGTGATGTAATACGCGTGTACATGCTTGATCGCCTTCGTTCTCGGCTATACAAAGCGGTGATGAGAAATAGGACCGGACTGGCGCCGAGAACCAATGCGAAGGTTACTAAGGCTTTGTAAACGGCTTTGCTGAATGTCAGGCTAAATACGATGCACCGGATAAGGCGATTCAACGCTACTAAATTCTTCAATAGAACAAGCTTTCTAGCTAGTTGGCGATTGCTCCGAGTTTAGAGTTTTGTTGCCTGAGCGAAGTAACGAAGAAACCTGCTGCTATACAAAGCTCTTTCGACTCTACATCAAACTCCAACGATCCCAAACGACATTGAAGCAATCGAACAGAACCCTGAACACCTCTCCGCTTATGTGTCAATGTCACGTAAAATTGTAAGAATTTTCAGTAAAGTTACAAAAAAAAACACAGTCTCCCATATTTCAATCTTGCATGAAACTGCACAAAATTGAAGATAAACTTGAAAAAAAAATAAAATCATATACCCTATTCATTAAGCAATTTTTTCATCCTAAAGCCGTTAAGTCGCGAAACTGGGTATCTTACCAGGGGTGTGCAATCCCGTGGTTGATCGCCCTCGGGCAGAGTCGTGATGAGAAACAGGACCGGGCTAGTGACGAGGAGGCTCGTTACGAGTAGCATAGCGAATGTGAGTAGGGCTTTGTGGACGGCTTTGCTGCGTCTCAGCCAGTAACACGGCACACAGCAGATCCACGTTCCAGGCTGCTGCGGCCTCTCGACGTGAACCATGGGCTCGTCGGCCGATCCCGGGCCATCCTCGATGCCCGAGCCAGCACCGCTCGTCAGCGGCGTCGAGGCTTGATCGCGAACCTGCTGTTGGACCTGCTGCTGGCCGTGGGCCCCGCCGTGGGGCCCCGCCACGGGCCCCGGGGCGCACAGCGTTCGTGGACTCAGCGGTAGTCTCACGATTGACTCAGCGCGACTACGGGCACGTCCGCCCCGGGCGTTCGGACCGCTGCTATTGGCCCCGCCACCGCGGGCCCCTCGGCCCCCGTATCCCTGGCTCACCGTGCACAGAGCCACATTTGCCGTGGATCCCCGAGATTCGTGCCAATCACGGATCCTTTCACGACGATCTCGCGCAGTCAGGCCCAGAGACGACGGTCGATCTCACTCTGACTCCGCAGACTGAACGTCGGCATCTCGCGGTGTGACTAGGTTTTTCGTTAATTTCCTATCGACGACTGCGAGGTAGCGATGGAATTTTCTTAGGCTGTTGTAGTAGCGACTCGGCGAGTTGATGTTCCTTCTTGTTCCAACGGCTCTGGTGTCGTCCTCCGATTTGACGATTTGGCGAGTTTGGAGCGGCAGAGATCTGTAAAGATTTTTTAGATTTTATTAGTTGTTGTGGACATTTATTCTTCAACGAATGATTATATATAGATGTGTGTGAAGAAGGAGTTTTAAAAATATTAATTCGGTTTATTAGTGAAATGAGGGGAATTTAATATCATCGCTATTCATTAAATTTCAGTATTTTTTTAATAGAAAAAAAAAATTACTTGATAATCAATGATAATGTATAACATGATTTATCACAAGTGATAATCTTTGAATTAAAAAAAATGCATTAATAATCAACTGATGTATATAAAAACTTTCTCTTGTAATGAATAAAAATAAAATGCAAGCATGAAAGAGTGAAAATCCTCATGGGGCAAATCGGTTCAAACGATGCAAGCAGACCAATGGAATTGGCCATCTTTAAAATTTATTTTTCACCATAAAACTGCCGCGTCGATTTATTACCAACGGTAAATCAATTTTTCAAACCGAAGAAAAAAAACTTCGCGCCGCGAAATAACTACAGGTTAGTCACGTGACGTTATAATTATTTCCCCAGTTCTTAGTTTCCATTTTTTAAATATGGCGCGGGAGCTGCGGACATTTGCTACGGTGAGTAGCCGTTAGATTTAACGACATGCTTCGGCTACGCGTGGTCCTATAATTGCACATTGCGTAAGCTCATCGCATCACTCCCGTCGCATCCCCAGCTTGATGAAGCAGAATGAAATGTATACAGATGCGCGCACAAACACTCCCTCACCAACTCACACACTCGCACATAATTTGCCAGGCCGAGCCACGGTAAACCGTGGAAGCTCTCGCATCTTCGGCTTCCCGCGCGAACCAGCCAAAGAGAATTTACGATGCACATAACCTACCGCACCGACCTGACGCACAGCGGATCCGACAAGGGAATATTACGTTCAAGCCAAATATTCCGTACACGCACTATAATGGCAATAACGATATGAAAAAAAATAATCGCGCACGGCGAAAAGTCTGAAAATGTTTTTATTCAATTTTGAAGCAGCATCGATCACATATACTGTGTGCGAAATTTCAGCGCGATCGGTCGAGTTATCTTCGAGATATAGCGGTTCGAATTTTTCGCGCCTAAATCACACATTCATACAAACACATTTTTTCGATAGTGAGAACGTTCCGACCAGGTTTTCATTAAAATCTTGAAAACTTTTTTTTTCACCGAAACAAAGCTTCCTCTCATTAAGCGAAAGCAAAAAAAAACTCTCGAATGTTCCATCAGCGCATTTTAATTACCTGCGTGTTTTCCGTAGACGAAATCCGACTGGACAATATATGTGTGTGTGTATATATATATATATATATATATATATATATATATATTCCCGTACACAACCTCGCCGATTCGAGGCTATCCTGTAATATTTATTACTCGTTTTTTTTTTTAAATGAAACTCCCGACGAGGCGTGAATTTTTTTTCGATGTTTCAGCGTCATTGGGCTCGCGCTTATAGCCAATTGTTCGGCGTGACCTTTTGCCGAATAACAACAAGAGGTCGGATCGAAGCGGAACGAGAAAAAACACAGGTTTCTCGATCAACGAACCGAATGCATCGAGGTCGTCGTTAGAGCGCAAACTGAGTTTATTTTTCCGCGCTTGACGAACTATTGCGGTAACGAATGAGCCGCACTAGTCGGGACAAAGAGCCGAGGCTCGAATAAGTATACCGAACGAAGTTGGGACCGAAAGCCAGGGAGACGATCACCCGTAACCAACGCGTCCGGAGGTAACACGCGGACTGTTGGACTGGACTCAACCGTCGCGGCGCCTCCCGCCCCGCTTTCCCGCCCCCACCAACTCGATCTCCGACGCAGGGGCTTTCCTGCTGCACCCCGGCCCCCTCTTTGATGCTGCCAAGACTCCTTACACCGCCTAACTTCGCACAGAGCGCACGCTCTCGACATTCAAACGTTTCCTCGGCCACAAAACGGGAAACACCGATACACTTCCACAACCCGACACCCCTCCGTACTACGAGAACTCTTCTCTATCAGCTGGGCGAAACGAATGGATTTCAAGCGGCGGACGCTAATAGATCCAAGGACGTCTCGACCGTCAAAAATATTACGATAGGCTGATAGCGTTTGGCCCCGTTTTTCATATTCTTTTATACTATTCTTTTCATTTTCAATTTTAGGTTATAATTTTGCGATCGTCGTTTCTATAATTGGTTTTCACTTGAGAATCCGTGTTTGTTAAGTTCAGACGTGCGCCGGTAGAGGCGTGGATAAAAATGGAATACTTAGGTCGTGCGTCGCACTACGATCAACTCTTTTCTATTAGCTGGGCGAGACGAATGTATTTACAGTGGCAGGCGATAATCGATCCAAGGGCATTTTGATAAACAAAAAAATTACGACCTACTTGTAACGTTGAAGCTTTTTATTATTATCATATACTTTATTTTATTTATACTATACGTGCTTTAGGACTTTTCGTCAAGTTCATAATTGGATTTGCGAAACTACGCCGAAGCGTCCGTATTTGTAAATTTTCACCGTGCGTCGGTCGAGGCGAAGATAAAAATGAAAAATTCGAGAGGGCCACGAGTCGTTCTACAAGGCACTTCCTCTCCATCAGCCAAGCGAACCGAACGCGTTTAAAGCGGCCGACGTTATTAGAACCGGGGTCGTTTAGATCGGACAAAAATTTCAACGTTGTACCGATAAGGTTCGGCCCCATTTTTTTCAATTTCAATGTTAACATTTTTTTCTATTTTTCATTGTAGCGTATAGTTTTGAAACGTTCGGTGAGATTGTAATTGAATTTACAAAACGACTCCGGAGCTTCCGTTCTTTCTTATTTTTCTCGTGTCCCAATTGGGGCGAGAATAAAAATGAAAAATTTGAGGGGGTTGAACGTCGCACCCCGAGCCGCCGTTTCTCTATCAGCGTGGCGAAACGAATGCGTCAAAGCGACCGACTTCAAAACAATAAGGTTCTTCACCATTCGAAAAATCTATATACATATATAAATTTTTTTTGTTCTTTTCAATATACATATATAATTTTTTTTATTTTTTTAATTTTATTTTAGAGGATATTTTCGCGGTTCATGTCGAGATTATAATTGGTTTTGCCGTACCACGTCGAAGCTTGCGTATTTGCCAATTTCCGTCGAGCTCCGGTAGTGGCGATGATAAAAATGGAAAATTTAAGAGGGCGATGCCAGACGTGTGCTCGAAAGTGATCCAGGCCGATACTGGCACGAATCGTGCTTGCATTAATCAGTCGGCAATATCCATTTCCGGTCGGGGAAAGCCGATGGATCGTTCCACTGGCTCTTATCGATTTCGGCTTTCACGGATATAACCGCATCGTATCACCGTTCGTATATCCAACCAAACTCACAAATGTACTACTCGTCCATCAGCGTATTTACAAACTAGTTCCATGCGATTAATAAAATCGGACAAGGCGAATTAATAAAATCCTAAATAAATAGAACTGTATTACACTTTTTTCATATATATGCCTCTTTTCGAACGATCGAATCATTTCCGTAAACACATATAGAAAGACTTTATCGAATCGTCTGCTTTACGACCCAGCAGTTTTATTATTCCGCATATCCAGACAGAATCAATTTTCTAACTATAAAAATTAAATAAAATTTTTTTTGTATGTAAATAAAAATAATAAAAATTTCATCAAATAAATTGATACTCTGTGAATTTGCCAGAACATTGAGAAGTCAAAATATGACCGACGAAATGTTTCGTCTGGTGGGAAATTTTGGCGGAAGGAAAAAGTAATTTTTATTTCTTACGATCCGACTTGGAACCAATCTTTTAACTGCAAAAAAAAAAAAGAATTATATATTTTTTTTACCATGAAAAAGTGAAAAATGAAATGAGAAAAATTAATGAAAAATAAATTGATGCTTTGTGATTGCACGGGAAAGATAAGAGTCGAGATGTGGTCGATAAAATGTCTCGTCGAAGGGAATTGCAGCGAAAGGGCGAACGCGAAAGAGCCTCGCCGATAAATAAACCGTTTTGGGAATTTAGCGTTGTGAACCATCGACCGGAACAGATAAGGCATGAAATTTGAGAACAAGAGAAATGGCTCGACGTTTGAGATTCAGGGTGGTCGAGTATGTGAATTTCATCGGTGCAGCCTGTCGCAACGTCGGCGCAATTATGCAAATTGGCCGGCGCAGGAGGAGGCAACGAAAGCCACTGTGCTCGTGCTCACTGCCGTTTCTAACTCAGATCGATAGTAATCTGTCGTCGGGGAACGATATGCCAGGCACTTCTGCTCGTTCCGGTTAACGTCTGAGAGAATTCTCGCTTGCGTCATAGAAATTCCCAAGGTGTTGGCACAGAAAATCACCAACCTTTCCCGCACGGCCGAAGTATGATAATGAGAATTTATGTTCTATAAAAGGAGCCCGATCTTAATTTTCATAATATCTGAACCCGCTCGTTTGATACTTAATTTTCAAGAGACCGTAAAAATTCTACAGAATGGACCATTCGTGCTCGCTATCGAATATTTTTTATACGTACAATCTTCATGTTCAATAAATTTATAATTATAATAGATATTAATTTTTATATTATTGTTGTTACCATTATTATTATTGATTATGCGAAACGGTTCACTTTCGATGGGTATCAATTTATGAAAGGAGTCCGACACAAATTTCAAAGTGGAATACTCAATTTTTCAGAGGAATTACAAAATGCGATGCGAAATGGACTATTTTTGTGCTTGGTAGTGGATTTTTTCTTATACGTACAGTCCAGAGTTTGTGGCATGAAAAAAAACATTTCTTAATACTATTGTTATAATCAATTGTAGAGAACAATCGATTTTTGGAGGGTGTCGATTGTCTTTGAATTAGAGTAACATGTCGACCGGTTTAAGATCAACGAAGCGTTATCAGCTTTTCAGGAGTGGGTTACTAAAAAAGCTACTTACCGGGTCGAAGATTTATCGTAGCCTGGCTTACGCTCCTGTTCTTTTGTGCTATCTCACAAAGCCAAGGCTCGCTTCACAATTCCCTCTGTAGCCTCCATTCTTCGCTTTCGATTATTATTCAAGAGCTTCCGGCAAATAATTCTTCAACGTGTCCGTCGACCTCTTGCGACGTATCTACCAGGCCTCGTTCTCGCGTTTCCGTCCAGTTATGGGAAAGATTAAATTTAAAAAAAAAAGATTTTCTTCCACTTGCGAATTTCCAAATTGGATTCGAGACATTAAATGACGACTCTGAGAAATGCTCTGGACAGTGCACGAAAAATGGATCGTTTCTGAGAAAAAAAAATTGTGTACAGTAATAAATAAAAATTCTTTCGGATGTCAACGGAGCGCCCGCACTTGCCAATCGTTTATTTCCGCACGATAAATCAAAGAGTGTATAATGAACATTGGAAAAATAAAAATAATCGAGAGATGTGTATGTTTGTAAAATATCATAGGTACACCATATAAAAACGATGCAGGCCAAAAAATAAAGACTTTATTCACCCACGTACATCGTACAGAATATAAGGTTGATTAATTTTTTTTTTCCATTTCAACTATACGGGTATCTGTATTTATATATTAATATATGAATATAAGTAACCTCGAACGCTCGATAACTACACCTCTAGATTATGTACACTAAGTTATCTCTCTTGTTGTTTTATTTTTTTTTTTTACTGTCCCCCCTTCCGGATAATCCATTTTGAATAGGAGACGCGATTATCTTCTTTTGTCGAGTTTTTAAAATTGTTCCATTAGTACGAACCCTGTGCCCACGTGCGTACGTATAGAATCTCAACGACGATGGCAAACGCTCTTCTCACCGTCATTAAAATGTTGATTTTTTTTTATTTTCCATCATCATATTTATGTATATATAATTTTCATTTCTTCCGCTACTCCGTTCATCTTTTTAATCGCTTCGATTAGACGAGTCTAGAAGGTTTGACTTGCCTCGTTTTGTATCTTGAACGAATTAGTTCCCAATATATATATGTATAGATTTAATTTTTTTCCTTAGTGGTGCCCATCGTGATAACTAGCGCTTGCGTCGTGCAATTATGTTTCTTCGTTTGGAAGGCAACATCGAAATTAGGAAAACCAATCTCTGTGCGACGTTCCATTTACACAGTTCGTCATTTCCATTTTTTATTTTTTATCGCACGCAAAACAACACTCGATCCTACTTGTCAAGGTGGCCTTCCCGACGTACTTCTACTTACCGTTACAAGTACGATGACGCCTGACGGTTGTGACCAATGATCAAATCGGCAACCAATAGTGATAGAGACAGTTTTAATAATATTTGTAATATAGTTTAACCGTTAATTATATAATAATAAATATATATATTAGCGTTAACGATATAGCGATGTGTTTCATTCACAATCATAATCACAAAGAGTAGAGTCATTCGAGCTGTGTCCTAATACTGATAATCGCAGTGGTACGCACGCATAATTGGTCATGCCCGATCGTTTCATTTTTTCTTCCTTTTGCATTTGCTACAAATAACAATCCACGACATTCGCTCAACTCGATCTTAAATAATTGTAATAAAAAATCGCATGTTTCCGTGATCTCTCTGAATAACGATGAATTAACAACTAATCAACGAACGTTAAAAAATCAATGTTCTTAGCAGTTTCGAAACGAACAAATACAAAATTATAAATACTATTTTTCGTATAAACATGGAAGTTTGGACTTTTTCCTCGCTGCATTTCATCCAATCAATTTTTTAAAACTCTTTCGTTCTACATTCGACTCGCACTTCGACGACTTAGCCTATCGTTATTCAGAATTTCAACGCTATTGGTCCGATCGCGGACGGCGTCGTCGAGTCACGAGCGATTTATCATATCCCTTGTGAACGAGAGTGTATCGATCCTCGCTACAAAAACGCTGCGCTCGCGCGTTGCAACCCTATCGAATCGAGATCTCGTCTCGAAGAGAAGCCGACCCTCGCGCAGTACGGACTTCGCCACCACACGATTTTGGAATTAACTCAACAACGAACTATCGATCAATCTGAATTGATGATGTCCGACCCAAAATGACGAATGATGAATTATCTTTCTTGTTGACTCTATAACGTTGTGATTTTATATAAAATTTGTGCCTTTTATCGAGTTTCGAAATGAAAAAGAATTTTTCAAATATTCGGTGTTATGTCACCGAAAGAAATGGACTTCACCGAATTGTATTCGGATACGTTAATATCTTTTTGTACCAGAGACAATGTTTACAGTAAGTGTAATAATACTCGTAGTTGACATCTTCGAACAAGAATAATTTGTATCAAAATATTAAGAATATTACCTAAAATGTTTTTAATATCTACATCTTTCGGTGTACAAATCACCCGCGGTCGACCTATCTATCGCTGGTGACCATTTTGATAAAAACCCCAATAAAAATGTAACATTGTTCAAGGATGCATCCCACTCACATTGGGAACCAAACATTCAAGTCGAATAAAAATATCAGTACTTCCTGTTACACCAAAAATAGAAAAAAATCAGCCGTATCAATGATGAAAACTTTTCATTTTTCGTAATAATAATGCCGAAAAGTATCAACGAACTATTTTAAATGTAAGTTGTTTAAAAAAAAAATCACAGAACCTTTTATCTTCATCTCGTGACAGATGAATTTATTGGTTTTTCTACGACGTAAGGATTTCTTCAGAATTTTCTTACATTCCAAGATGCTTTTCTTGACAATTCGAAAAATCGATGTGGAGGCATGAATTTCAAATATATTTCTATATCTCGATATTGTTTGCAAAATTAGTGTTCTGGGAACCTTTAATACAGTCGACTTTTTAAAGGTTTTCATATTATTAAGAAGTGTTTAAATTCTTACCAAATCCTACTTTTGGCTGGGAATCATGGTGCGATACATCCTTCATTTAATATTCTTTTGCTTGAAATATTTTTGTACGACACATGATACATGAAATTTAGACGTCTACGAAATTATCGCGGGTCGAACATCCTCAATTGATCGTTCAGGGTAGAAGACCGATATATTTTTATCATCTTCATCGTCATCATCATCATAATCATCATCACTATAAATCTGCTGGTGCGATTACATTGGACTAGTAGACATCGAAGGACAAAAGTGTTTACAGTTTTGCTTTTTTTCGCATACAAGATTAAAGTATTGTACGAGACGTACGATGTTTTTTTGTTTATATAAAAACGCAAATATACGAAAAAGAACGAATGACATATATTCGGAGCTACTGCTGCGGTCTTTCAGAAGCTTCGATTTCTTTACCTTCGAGTTTCGAGGAAAATCGTGCTTGCTGCGGGACTGGTGTGCGGGGCCGATAGCGGCGCGTGGAAACGACGGCTTGCTTGAGACATTTCCACGAGCCTCCGGAACCTTGAGTGTGCCGTAAGTCTCTAAACGACTCTTTTTTCGCTCCCCTCGTCGTAGAACCAGATCCTCTGCCGGCTTATGATAAATTTTACAGAATTGGGTCCCAGAATCGTTCTCAAATAACATTTTTCAAGTAACTCCTGCAAAACGAGCTCATTGAAGATTCTTCTGGGGTAAAAGCAATGTGACAAATTCTTACTGTAAATCAGATAGATTTCTCGCGTCACTCCGTGATAAAATTGTCAATCAGACCCGCGATAGTCCTGCAGTCATTTGATAAGTTAATGAAATTTCGAACAGCAATTTTTTTATACAACTCCTTCTGGATCAAGCTCTACGGAGAGGGTGTCTCGAGGGGGCGCCGAGGCTAACCTTTTAGCGGGTCACTGGAGCGAACTTGCGGTTATTCGAAGATGCGGCAGCGGTAATAAAACAAGTAAAAGGCCTGAAGATTTTGAGATATCGCGATTAATCTTCCGCGGGAATAAGTTCGGGGTTCATTGTGTTACGAGAGATCCTGCCGCGGGAACTACTCTTGGCTCAGTGTTTCACTTTTCTCCTTCTTTTTTTTCTGTTGCTTGGTGATTTTTTTTCTTCTGTTCTTTTTTTTTCCTTTGCTCTACTTCCGCCTCCTCGCGCGTCACCGGTTGGATATTGTATAGCGCTCGTTTACACAGCGCTAGTGCGCTCCTCGTGGGCCTTCTTCACGATCGCAAGTTTAGAGTGCGGGTCCGCCGCTGGCAGACCCGTGTAAGGAGGCTCTCTGGTGCCGTGGAGCATCAAGGTCCACTCTTTTATCCAACCGTGTTGGGGTGTTTGCGAATTGAAACTAACCTGGAAAACAAAATTACGGAATATTTGTTTAACGTTTGCGAATCGTAAAAGGGATTTCGTCCTCGAGATTTTTCGTATAGAATATTCTCTCGATTGATCACCTCGAGTAACCAAGTCCCTTGCGGATATTCGCCCCAGGTATGTGTAGTCATGAAGGGCCACTTTGTAAAGCCGTCGCGATGATCGTCGTCGTGGACTCGGCGACTGAGTATCATCGATCTGAAAATTATAAGTACTGTAGATACCTTTTATCATCATTGACCGTCGACTTACGATGTTACAATTAAGAAGGTTGGAGCACTGCACATTAATCAAATTGTAAATGTAATGTACGGGACCGGACATTTTATGTAAAGACTGGTACATCTAATTTACCATACAATTGTCATTAACAATAAATATATTTTTTATTTACGCAAAAGGAATTTTATAGTGTAATTAAAACAAAGTATTTTTAATCTTAAAAAACAAAAATGAACATTAATGATTCATCCCAAATGTGCATGGAATGTAATGTCCTGGTTTATGCATAAAAATTTCCATTACCAGTAGCTCGAGGTTTATACTAATTTTTGTAAAGTCTAGTGTGAAGCGCTCTAACCACCTTAGGAGGCAGGTGCTAACACCAAAATCGATCGATTTCAAAGACATAAGAAAATTGAGAAAAATGTTCATTACCGTGTTCCCATAGGCGAGGTCAGAAAGAGTTCCAAATCACCTCGTCTAGATGCGTTCACGGAAATGACAGCTTGAACGTGCTCGAGATAATTAACGGCGTACTCAGTGCCGGCACACGCGTCGGTTTTGATCTTCAGCAGGATCGATCTGTCGCTAGGTACCTCCCTGCGAAACAAACGGTAAGTCAGTTACGAATTGCGAAGCGACCATTTTCCTGAACAATGAAAATATTGCAGAAAAATTGCACCAACCATGATTCTGAAATTTCAGAAATTATTCATGGAAAAAACCTTTCGACACCATTTATTTACTTACTGAGTAGTGAGAACGGATCCAGCCTCGCAGTGATATCTCGGTGGGACGGATTTCCACTTCTTAGCCAGAGCGACCATCGCGCCGGCATCGAGTACACCGTAACCGAACAGATGATTGAACTCCAATCCGACCCCGTTCATCGTCCAGTGGAAACGTCCTTTTGCATCAAAGAGCGAATTTCTCTTTGATGTCAATACGGTCAAGTGCTGAATATCTCGCCAAGTCAATTGTGGACTAGAGCGACAAAGTACAATGAATTTTAATAACCATCCGTTTCACTTTAACACTATACTCAGAGCTGTTCGTTTTAATAAACCTTTATGACAAAAAACAAAATTTTAAAATAAAAATTTTCAAAGTGCAATGTGAGGGCGAAATTATAGGAGTATACTCGAAGTTGATACTGTATGATTCAACTATGATTGAATTTCAAATCAACCCCGTTCATCGGTTAGCGCAAATGTATCAAACGTTAAAGAGGGAATATCTCTTTGACGTCTTTGACGAGTGATGAACTTTGACGAGTCTGCTCACGCCATAAACACGCCCAAGTGTACACGCTTCGGCGGGCTTTCTCCGTCGTTTTTTCACCTCAACAGTTTTCGTTTTCTTACAGGGGAAACAAAATGACATTCACCCTATAGTCTGAGAAAGAAGCGGTCTCTCGTGAATGAAATGGATGGGGATTGAGGAGGCAATGAAACGTGGCAGGTATTTGGTATTTTCCGGACTCACTTGGCCTCGAGGGCGAGGGCAAAGACGCCGGCTGCTTCCGGTGCAGCCGCTGAAGTACCGCTGTGGGTTGTCGTACACTGTCCATAAAGATCTGTTGTTGCCTGAAACAAAAAAAATAAAATAATAATCATGATAAATTTACTATACATATTATCTTACTGAATAATAGTAAATTTTTATAAATTTCTGGACATTTTGAAAGAATTAACACCAAAACTCGATGTTGAATTTCGCATCAAATACCCTAAGTTATTCAGCGGTGCAGGTGGGCGGAGATGTCTGCTCCTTTGACGAGATAAATTACTTTGTTTCGCGAGTTACAAGTTGCGGGAAATTCCACGGTAACTTTAGCCTGCGGATCGTATAATATTAGACTATATTAATTCTCCGTGGATTTCTCAAGAGTGTATCCACGTCGCGTGGCCCCGCGAAATCAAAGTGCTACGCCGAACGTAGACGAAGGACGAACGTCGAGGGGTCGAGTTTAATTCAGGATCCCTAGAATCTACGCCGGAACGCTGCGTCAATTTCATCCACCTCCAAGAATTTTATTTTACATGCAAAATAGCCCTTGAAAAAATGAATGAAACAACAAAAATGTACTAAATATTGAAAAATGAAGGTTGTGGACTTGCTAGTTTTAAATAAGTATTTAAAGGTGGTTGGATTCGAGATTTTCTTTTATCTCTCCGAACAACTGACGAAGCTGGATTTTTTTGAGTTCGATTATTCGTAACTATAAGTGGGAAATAAGACCCGATACTGCGTTCCCCACTCGTACAATGTATTATAGGATTTCGTCGAGGGGCGCATCAATTTCCATTTTCTGAATAGGAAGGCGATGGAAACAGAAGATGGAGAATTAAAAAAAAAAAAAAACTATCGATCGTGAATACTTCGGCTGGATAACGTGGAGAACGAGAAATCGAGAGCTTGACGATACAGACGAGCCACATAGCCAATTGCGAGGACACCCTTCAACGTTTCAGCGACATAAAATCGAAGTGGCCCGTAGAGCGAGCCAGCAGCAGAGAAATGAAAAATAAGTAAAGGAAAGGAAAAAGTACGTACAAAGTTATAGGACGAAGATGGGGGACTGTGAGAGATGAAAAAAACGGATCAGAATAGAATGGCAGAAAATTGCTAGTATGGCACACAGACGACCGCGCGGAAAAGGCCGGACCCTTAATCGATACTTTATGGTAGTCGCCGTTTGAGAATCTCTTGAAAAGCTATTTTATCACCTTTCTCCTAGAGATACTTCGACTACCGTAAAACTCGGATTATCCTCAACGACCACTCGAACGTAACCAGGGAACTCCCGGAGGGGTCGAGCATACCGAGAAAATAGCTCGCTCACCCTTTTCGACAGAATATACAACGTTTTATTCTCATACCATAAGGCATTTAATTATGAGGAAAAAATCTTTGCACCGATGTGATTCTTGTAAATCTTTTAAAAAAACTCCTGTTCCTTTTTTCTGTGTTTTTATTTACGAAGGTTCCTTCGTGTTGACCCCGTAATAAGAATTAATACAGAAGATGCTTTCATCCGAAAGTGGCTTTAGAAGTTAAAGATCGCGAGAAAGCAATGTGAAAAGCTCGATTTTTTTCCGATAAAATTCTGTAGACGGACAATTGTGTCGTGCCATCAAATTTCATGAATGGGTAAAAATGTAGGAATGGATATCGATTCTAGATCCCCATCCAGCGCCATTATCCAACATTCGTATTCGAATTCGGGGCACGAGAATTTTTCACCAGGCTATTTCAACCCGCACAACGGTTTCCTAGTAGTAGCAAACTTTGACAAAACTTCACGTATTTTATCAAGGTATTCCCGTTATCCGATGGAATTTATTTAAAGCACAGTTTATGAGTGCCTCGTCTGACGGTTTTGGGAATTTTCTTTTGGCAAGGAGGTCGCGCTGAATTCATAGGGGTGGATAGGTGAGCGAGGGCCAGAGGGCTCGAGGATAAAAAAACGTGGCACGTTTGAGAACTCTGGGGAAAGACCGTGTCATCGATCTTTCGATCCCACCTCCTGGCCCTTGCGTCATTCCAAGGGAGCCAGAGCCGATTCGTCGTAAACCTTCCGAGCTTTTTCCTTCCCCCAACAGTGCGGGTCGTGGGCTTGGCCCGCGACGACGGCGAGAAAGAAATGTCTCCAAGATGGGCGAAAGAAAATAAGCAAATAATTGGACAGGAGGAGGATGAAGAATCAGCGTCTAGAAAAAAAATAGAAACAATGTAACTGTTGAAATTATCAGTCGGATATTTGAATCTGGAATGAACAGCCTTTGTTTGATCGAGCGGTTTATTCGACTGTTTCAAATGTCTACGGTTTATATGTTCTTGTTCTTCTCGACTACGGAAAGCTTTGCGATAACATCTCCTTTTATCGCAGATGTCATTCGGTTCAATCAGAAATTCGTCGGAGAACTTTTGAACGTTATTTACCTACCAAGAACAATCATAACATACATTATCATGATCATTAAAACCCCCAATAATTTGCGTGGCCTTTATCCGAGTAAATCACGGTAGTTGTAACTGACTTTTTATTCCGTTGTCGGTAACTCAAACATAAGATTGAAATGATTAAAAGAGATTGAAACGAAGATATTTTTACTGTTATTGTAAGGGTATAAAAAGTGACCTGAAATTATCGTAATTGTTTCGGTTATTTTTAGAGTCGCTGCAACTGCCAGAGAACATGTTATTTTTACTGTGAATGCCAACGCACTGCGTGTGCCGTGCCGCAGGTCGGTGTAATTCCTAAGCCGCGTAGGGTTTCGTGTGTCGGATAATTCAAAGGTTGATTCGAGCCGTGAGGGACACGGGAGCTCGTGACACCAGAGATATTGCATCAAAGGGTCAAGTCCCTGGCGAATCGGCCACGAATATTTAATAACAGTGACAGTCAGAGAGGACGAATAGAGTTCGAATTGCGGGCATGAGCCTTTCATCAGAATCATCGCGGCACGGTGTAGCGTAACGATAAAAATGTGTGCGCATGGACCTTTGGCCGAGCAAAGCAAGCTCGAAAAATCGAGTTACGAGTCAGAAAAATAAAAACCCCACGTCCCTCGTCTCAGCGTCCAAAGGACTCGCCGGGAGCCTCAACGCTAATCCACTTTCACTACCTCGAGAACGTAGGAAAGTGGGGAAACAGGAAGGGCTCAAGGTTGGCCAACGTTCAGGCGAAGTGGATAGAAAGGAAGAAGAAGTAAATAAAGAAAAAGAAAGAGAAGTATTTCGAGCCAGGAAAGAGCAAACTCGGGTGAGACGTTAAGCTGGGACTTCCTGTTTTACCGACGGAAGGAGTCAATTCCGTAGAATCGACTTTACATTATTCAGAGGCTACGAATGTGCTTTAATTCTTACAAGACCGTAATTTTACCACATTTTTATATGAAATTTAAGTTATGCATGAAAATGTCCAGCGCATTAAATTTCCTAACAATTTTTTTACAGTGCATCGATTTCCCGTGGCAATCGAGGCTCGGAATTTTGATTTCTCATAAAGAAACCTTTTTACTTCAACGTACCACACCGGTATTAGGATCCTTGGCGCCATTGCTGAACGTTGACGCCAAGGTACTCGAACAGCTCTCGTCGTAGTGGGCGTTCTGGCCGTCGTTTATCGCGCTGTTTATGCTAATGGTCCACATGCTTGCCGCGTAACCGTCGCAGTTGCAATCGTCCTCCTCGCCGCCGTCGCCCGAGGCCCACACGTAAATGTTGCCCAATCCCTTGCGACCCTGTAAACATAAATCGAACATATTTTACTTCGATGAAAAATTTCGAGCCGGTACATAGTAAATTAAGTGTATCAGGGGTGAGAGAACACGAAGCTCAGCCGCTAAAATACGGTGGAGAGACGGATGTGACGCACGCGAGATTTCTGTGAACGACGTCGAAGGTTTTCCCGAGTCGCGTGGGTGGATTTACATTTTCATGTACGAGCCATCGAGAGCTCTCAGGCGCCGGGCAGCTTCTCCACGAGACTGCGAAGCCCCTCACGTCGTCGAGAGTTGATCGACGAACCCTCCCTCGGACCCGTCCGTTCACAGCTATTATACCTCGCTCATACTCCATTTTCGACAGCATTGCCCTTTGTTGAGTTCGCTGTGAATTTTCTATAATAATTTCTATAAACACTCGGTTTATAATGCTTCTATAGAATTTATACAATCATAATTTCATATTCCCTTCCGACTCGAAAGTCCCTTCGCGAAACCGATTCTGGGTACCATAATCCGTGTAATAGGTTTTTGCGGAATATGCTCACGACTTCATCGTACAAGATATAATACGTTTTCTAGGCAACATCTATTATAGTATATTAACGGTATAATGCTAGGACTATACAAGGACGACAATTTATTCATTTTCACAAATTAGCAAGCGCAATGAAAGAGAAAAAACAGAAACAACAAGAAGAGAGACCGAAGCTGAAAAGAGCTTCAGAAGTTTCTTCGTACTTGTAACACCAAGTTGTGTAATAAGAATAGAACGAAAAAAAAAAAAAAAGATTCGTTGAAGCAATTTAAGTTTTCCCTTCCTCACTTATTTTCAATCCCTTTTAGCGCTGGTCCCTTGCCCTTTTTCCTTCAACGCGAAGGGGCCGCCGGTTTGTCGGGTTCTCATGAGAAATCAACGGGCTTTCTTTTTGATCGCGATCGAAGAAACCTGTGTAACTCTATATCTCTAGTGTATAGTCGTGGCCAGTCTGGCCTATTCAACATGGTTATCGGTTCACGGCGAAAAGGTCACATGCGAACATCACGCGGTGAAGCACGTGCAACACCGCCGTGGTTGCAAAAACAATGGGCTTTAGCGAGTAACTTTGTCTCTCTACTGCGCTCTCCTAGTAACGAGAAAGTTAACCGGACGCTCTCTTTCTCTCACACCCTCTCGCTCCACATCTGGTTGGTAACTTGCTCGTGCATAATAAGCTCGTTTGCCCGTTAGGAAAGATTGCGAGCAGCTTCGTCTCCCCCCAGCTATCGTATAGCCTGTGAGCTATTGTTCGAGCGGTCGCGGCACAGTGGTAGGAAATACGTGCAGTCGGCCGCGAGCGTTGATGGAACGACTGCTGTTGTACTACTATAAACATAATGTCATGAATAAATTAATGAATATGATGTCAACGGCAATATAAAACCGGAGCGGCTGGGTGAAAAAAAAAACTTTCATAAAAAAATACGGGGCGTGTTCGTTGTTTAAATATTCAAGCCCTAGAATTTTTACCGGCGCAGTGGTGACATCTACGTATGGTCGGCCACAATCGTCGATGGAGCGACTGCTACTGTGCTATTGCGGACATAGTGCCATAAATTAATTAACGAATACAATGCCAACGGTGATATAAAAATGCTGTCACTGAGGAAAAATATAGAGTGTTCCTGTTATTCGGCTGAACATCCAAGTTATAGAATTCCAATACAAAATTGTTTCTTGCAACGAATTTTTGAGCTTCGCATGTATGAGAGAGCTTGGAAATATGGGAAGACTTTTTAGACGATTGTGTAAATTCCGTAAAGCTGGTCGGACTCGGGGAAATCCTGATCCAATGAGAGGAATAATTAAATGCATCACCTCATTGACTCCGCGCACGATGGCTCGCATAGTCGCGTTTCTGGGACCGTCGACGGTTTTTCCGTCGTCGGTTGGTCCCCAAGAAGCGCTGTATATGTCGATGAGGTCGGGCTCGTGACCCATACTATTGGCCTCGATAAGATCTGTCATGTAAGGTTGGTCCAGCATTCGAATACCAGCGATCTTCGAGTCATAAGCGACGCCGACGCCGCAAACTCCGTTGTCCCTCGCCGCTGCGACCTCCCCGGCACATCGCGTACCGTGACTGTAAAGGAAATTATTCAATTAAAACAGCTTGTAACGAAAAAATTAAAAAAACTCGATAATTCATCGCAACAGCCAAGGCGAGCCAACGGTGATTTATTCAAAGCCTTTGGTAGTTTGTGACCGTTCTGCATCGATATTCCATGCTTATAGGAAATACATCGGATGGCTTATGTTTACGAATGATCCTGCGGCACGATGGTCGATAAATATTTATTGCTGACCTGCTGAGGCGCATTAACATTTAAAGAACTATTCGCGAAGGATCCTGTCTAAGTTGGTCGAAAATGAGCTGCTACACACAGCTAAGAAAACAAGCTCAAGTATACTTAAATCGAAGAGTGGATTATACTGAAGTTTGAAAAGCTAAGGTATTGCACTATCCGACAATCCTGCTTCTCAAAGTTAAAGAATCGCTCTAAAAACCATCATCGATAATTGCTCTAAAAATACCCCAAAATAAAGATCTTCATTCTCTTAAAACGTCACTGCAATAATCGTCTGTAATTGAGGAGGATATATATTTTTATTTAAAAAATTTCTTGCAATCGGTGAAGTTTCAGCCTACAAAAACCACACCCCACATTTTATTGACTTTCGACCTTAAAAACAAAGAGACTCGTAAGAATTTCTCACAGAAGCTTTGCGACTATTTTCCGCGTCGAGTTCGCCTACCAGGGAAGTTCCGGAACGTGCCAGGATTTGCAAAAACTATGCAATAATCGTAGCAGTGTTTGTAGCGAGCGAAGAGCAACGTATTTCTCCCTTTCTATTTCCTCTCTTCAGTTCCTTCACCGCGTCCGACTTACTCGGAAATTTGTTTCATCCAGAGGCGATCGTCTTGTAGCATCTATCGTGGAAATACACTGCTTATGAACTGCTCTGCGCGCCGGGAATCGATTCGCTAGGGAGCGAACAAGAGTCGATATGCGCGCCATTATTTATTCTCTCGGTGTGCCACGACGAAAAGAACAACTTTCTTGATCCGATAACGCACACCTACGCGATAGCTCCGAAAATTTAATTTCCATTGGCGAAACGTGAACATTATTCTGGGAATCGAATATCGAGAAGTTTCGAAGAAAAGGAGAAATCTCTTATGCACGAACGTACAGTAGAAATAAATGAGGACAATATTTTTCGCTGTGTTTCTTTCGCGAGCAATTCGAGCCAAGAACTTTCCATCAAAATCCAATTAATGCTGTTTTATTCTTTTTATCTTTCAAGTACTCTTTTCACGTCGAAGCTTTGCTTCGCCAGAGTGTAAAATCTTCGCGAACGAAGCGATATTGAATTCCGCAAAAGGGATTTTCAGTCTGAGCGGAAATTGGAAATATTGGAACAACGCGGAGCGCCGTTTGGCCATTTCCGGTGATTTTACGATATTGCAAAAATACGATCGAATTTTTTATTTCTTTGTTCTCTTGGAACATGAGAAACCCGGTTTAAAACCAACTAGAATATTGAACAAATAATAAAAGGTGAAGAAAAATGGAGCAAACGGTGGTCCAGTTATTGAAATAATGACGTAAATAATGAAAAAGCAGAGGACCGATCTGGACTAATAAAGATATGTTGTATTCCTTTATTTTACGATACTGCAGAAACATGGCGGATTTTTTTTTCAGAAATAGAAAGAATTAATTTTAGCTGGATTTCCATTTCGGAGAATCAAGTAGAATATTGCATTAATAACAAGGCTTGGAAAATTGGATATCTCATATGGTCGATTCCTACACTCACGCGTACGTAGATTCGTAAGTTTCCTATAACGGTGGTAACCTGCATTCTCGGTACAGACGATAAAACGAGATAAAGCTGAAGCGGGTAGATCAGAACAGATAATTTTTTATCCGTCGGATTAGCCACGAACGTTGTTAAAGTTGAAACAAAAGGTTTAAAGCGATTATATAGGAACGAGTTACGAAACCCAATATAATAGGTTCATCAGGGTTTAAAACTTATTTTTAAAATACTGATTATCAAATATTTTATTATTTGATAATTGATAAAGGAATAAAATAATCGATAATCGGTAAACAAACTTCCAGGCGATTGCACTCGGATTGTGATAATTAAAACCTGATGACATAAGTTTTTTTTTATCGGGACTCTCAGGAACGATCTAATTCCATAGAATTGTTTCTAATTTTATTTTTTCTTCACGGATCGAAAATAAATAAAATAGGTTTTATGGGCGGAAAAATTAGCCTGCGCCCTGTCGAGTGGCGACAGGTGGAAGAGAGTTATCATTTCCAGCGATCGATCGGGAACCAATTCACAAGCCCTCAAGCACTCGTGAGCTTATCTCGTAACGAGACGGCTAATCGCGAAACGATACATTCGCATCGTTCCGCTGTCCGACTTGTACGTCCCATTCTTCATCCGCTGATCGATCTGACGTTCCACTTCGCGAGTCGGCTCTGAAACCGGAAGCGGGTGTTCGGTTAGTCGAGTATATAGAGCCACAGGGAGAATTCCACCCTTCCCCAAAAGTCGTATATCACCCACTTTATTGGTGGTCGTGTCACGTGTCCGAAGTGTAATGATCTCAGAATCGCCGACACCGCTGCATCGTCGCCGCCCCGAGATATGTTTATGGACAGTCTGTCGCCGTATAAGCTCGCCGTCGATGAGCTCGCGTTTTCTCATAACGTTAGACTTTCCTTCGGCAATGATTTTGTTTTTATTGCAAAAAATTCTGACAAGCAAAAGTGGAGCGAAAGCTCCAATGAGCAACATAATACGAAACTTTGCTTCAATGTTACTGTGATAACTATTTCCAACTTCTGAAAATGTCCAGTCAGGGAATAACGATAAATCGATCGAGCTTTTGCGTTCCGTGTTCGACGAATGTTATTCCGATTCGTTGAAGCATTCCTCAATTTTTGAACGATGTCAATTTTATCAAAATTTTATCCTGTCTCAACTTTCGTCGTCACTTTCTTTCAAGACAAAGAAACTTTCAACGTTGTAAAAAATAACGTGGAGTCGGGAGGAGTCGACATTTCCTATTTTTTTTCTCATTGAAAATAGAGGAGTACGTGAGTTGTAAGACTCCGAGCGATAAAGTTCTCGTCAGTCTGGAATTCCACGAGACTCAGATGCATCCGAGAATAGAAATAGCGGAGTCTCGTTGCGCGAGAGGCAATAAAGCCTTGCGGCAATAAGACACTCAAAGGACGAATATCGAAGCTTTGCATTCGACGAGAATGTAAAGCATCTGTTAGCGAGGCGAACTCTTCGCGCTGTTCAACGAGACGCGAAATTGAACGTCTCGCGGTGAACCCTCGTTTAATCTGCCCAACGGGACATTCGAGATATTTTCACGAAGCATACTCTCTCGAAGCCACAAAAACCGAGCTGGCTCGACGAAAAACCTTTCGGCTTCCCAAGCCGCATCTGAACAGGCGAAGGTAAACAGAAGAAGATAAAATTTAAGAAAAAAAGGACCTTAAGCAGCGGACTCATTTCTCACAGGTAGAAATTGGATTGCGTTGTCGTTGTCGCATAATCCACAAAACTGAAAAGTATCAAAAGAAAATCTCCCGACCTCCCAGACTGCAGAACGAAATTTAAAAATATATATATATGTATATTAGGGTGTTTCAAAAAAAAAAAAAAAATGTTCTCGGAACCAAGTCCAAGATTTTCGTTTAGATGCCAAAGTAGGCCTCTGAAAATATGAGCCCTTAATATTAATATTAAGAATGTGCGCATCGCACTTTTCGATTTCCCATAAGAATAACATAGAAAGTTTTTTTTTTGTTCCGATTTTTGTAACTGATGAACCATAAATTGCGCTGCAATTTCCATCAACTATTTCTGTAGAGAATTGAACGCTCTAGTGAAAAGTTTTCGTATCATTTTTCGATTAATCAACTCATTCAAAAGTTATTCGAGGTCAAAGTTAAATTAATTATTAATTTCGCCGTTTTTTCTATAATCCTTCGAATTTGATTATATTTGATAATCCTTCGAATTTGATGTGCGCATCGCACTTTTCGATTTCCCATAAGAATAACATAGAAAGTTTTTTTTTTGTTCCGATTTTTGTAACTGATGAACCATAAATTGCGCTGCAATTTCCATCAACTATTTCTGTAGAGAATTGAACGCTCTAGTGAAAAGTTTTCGTATCATTTTTCGATTAATCAACTCATTCAAAAGTTATTCGAGGTCAAAGTTAAATTAATTATTAATTTCGCCGTTTTTTCTATAATCCTTCGAATTTGATTAGTTTCAAGGTTTTAAAATGAATTGGTAGTTTGTTCTTAAGGTCTGTGAGTTAAAAAAATAAAACTGTTATTTTTGGTCATTAAAGATTACTGTCATTTTATTGAAAAACTGTTTTTAAATAGATAGCACATAAAAAGGAGTTAAATTTTATTCATGACCTGAAGAGTTATTCGTGTTTCTGCGTTTTCATAATTCAGACCAGCAGACAAGTGACTTTATTTAAAATATATATATTCATGACTAACAAATATTATAAATTAATACCATAAAACTTATAACAAAGTAAAAAACTATTACTTCTCATAAATTTGAATTTTTGGGGAGCATTTTTTCTGAAAACAATATTTTTGCCAAATAATAATTGGTAATGAATTTAACTTTGACCTTGAATAACTTTTGAATGAGTTGATTAATCGAAAAATGATATCAGAGCTTTTTTGTAGAACGTTCAATTCTCTACAGAAATAGTTGATGGAAATTGCAGCGCAATTTATGGTTCATTAGTTATAAAAATCGGAACAAGAAAAAAATTTCTTGTGTTATTCTTATGGCAAATCGAAAAGTGCGATGCGCACATTCTTAATATCAATATTAAGGGCTTATATTTTCAGAGGCCTACTTTGACATCTAAGAGAAACTTTTCAGCTTGGTTCCGAGAAAATAAAAATTATTATTTTTATATATACTGAAGATAGGAAACGGCTGGAACGAGTCGGCTTCGTTGTCGTTCACACCAAACGAGCGGTTCTTCTTGAACTGTGTGCGCAAATCTTTTTCCCGCTATTCGAGGGAATACGGAGAGAATAATGACATCGTAAAGTTCCCCGCGAGTATTCCCACGATGTTGGGGGAGAGAGTAGAAAATTATCCAAGAAGCCGTTTTGTTCGATGAAAAATTCGTCACGTTACGAGCGAGCGAATAGGTCACGAGAAAAAGACCCTGTTGCCAATGGGGTGTTTTATATACCTCATTATTCTTTTAGACCCTTTTTTAACTGATAAACGAGTCGGGGAGGAACGGAATGGAAAAAAAGAGATTATAAAAAACACGGAGCTAAGAAATTGGCCGTCTTTTGCTAACTCACGTAGTTACGAGCAAATCTCGGAATAAGACGATGGACTTAAATCGAATCAACTCCCTAATTGCACCAGATTAACGATCGATCAAGACTCCGTGATTCGCGTCTGTGACAAATACTTCAATGCGGCGGTCCCGTTGCAACCGCTCCTTGGATATATATGTATTCGAATCGCTGAGAATCTTCCTGCCTCAATGTACAGTGAGTCCTCGACATGACTAACAAGTGCCTCCGGGTGAGAAATACCAGACGCGTATGCGCCCAGACTCCGAGCCTGATTACCTATACCCGATTAAATGATGTACTCATCGTGTCTACATTGCCGAGATTAAACATCCCGCGGAAAATTAACCCCTCGGAAGCCGCCGTGTTCCACAAAGAGAACGTTTATTGCTTTGAGAAAAATATTTTCCAATAAACAATACGATAATCCGAATAAATTTATTTCTATGAGAATTCTGTGCCAATCGATGGAAGTAATATATTTAAAAAATTATATGAAATTCAGTTATTTTTTTGCATTGTAACTAAATTATAATCCATTGAAATGTTTGTTTTTCTTGAATTTATTACACATTGTACCTCATTAAATCGCAAGCCTAGAACAACAGTGTAACAATTTGTACGATAATTCTGTGAGAATTTACGCTGTTGTTTCGAGGGTGCGACATTATGTATGAAAATTACCTATTCCGTGGTCGGTGCGGAGAACACTTTATGGTATAAAAAAAATCGTTTTCGGTAAATTATACAATAATCCAGGGGAATGTATTCATCCGTTCACATTTTTAATGTAGACTCTATAGAAATCGCTGAAAAGGATTAAAATAATGTGCAAAATTTGGGACATTATTGGCCAACTTCCGTCAACCTTTTTAAATTCAAGAAAAATAAAAACGGGATAATTCTTAATCATATTTCTATATAAACAATGTATTCATGTCGTTGTTGAGCTTGACTAAAAGTCGGGTCGCTGGCGAGCGCCGTCGACTGCTCACCTGTTGAACCAATCGTCGGTGTATCTCGGATAGGGGTAAGGATCGTTGCTGCTGAAGTCGTACGAAGCCCTCGCGTTCTGTAACAAGATTAAACAATATAATCTTAACGGCAATCCAAGAAGTGCTTTCCGTAGTGTAATAATATTCTAGGCGCAAACTAGTCTCGCGAACGCGTTCGAGGTGAGCACGCCGGCAATCAGAGAGCGCTATTATTAGCGAGGGTGGAATTAAACCCGGTGCAATTAGCGGCGAGCGGAGAAGAACGAGGACAACGATGGGAGGGAGGAAAAAACAGAAGAGTTACCGGAGAGCCATCCAAAGGGTCAAGGGTTATTTTCATTACGCGATGGAAAATCCACGTTCCACGTACCGATAAAGTTCTGCCGAGAACTCGTCAACCCAAAGCCCATTAACGTCTCGAGAGCTCTGCAGAACGTTTTACCTCCAAGTCGAGCGGGTCGAAGAGACGATGGTGTTCCTCTCTAAGTCACCATCGTCTCTCCCACGCCTCTCCTCGGGTTATTATTTCCTGGCAAAGTTCCGTCACCGTCGGTATATTTTCCCTCTCGCGTTTCCCCTCTTCTTGTTACGTTATATCTTGTTATAAGAGTAGCTGCGCGTATATCCAATACCGCTGCAGGAGAACCCCGGAGCTTTCGAATCGATGGGACTGACGGTTCTTACCGCGAACGACTGATAGGAGGATGACGATCGGCGTACCCAATTCACGTCGCGAAATTGAGATTGGAGCTTCTCCGATTTCCAATTCACTCATGATAAAAGATTCCTGATTTCGGAGAACTCGTCCCGTCTAACTTGCTCTCGAGGGAACTCGCGATGTACATTGAAAAATCGCAACAGCCGTGAGGAGACGAGATCATCGGGGCGAACTTTATCTCTCCTGTTAGTGTCTTTCGAAGAGGTATTCAAGGAAAATAATATATGGAAAAAATTAGACTATTGATAAATTCGAATCTTATTGAAGCTTTGAGTGTCCAGGGAAAAATGCGCTATAAGGTAGAAGCGAAGACTTCCTTCACGCTTCCTCCGTCAGTCAGTTTCGAACTCGCGGGCGCGATCGCGATAACGTTAAATTACATTTTCTTAAATGTATTTTTTTTTGTTTTAAAAAAATTCGCATTAGTTTTTATTACTCTGGCGCAACACTCGTGCGAAAAACTTCGATCACACTAGTATCGTAAATGACTATTGAAACGTTATTTCTAGTTATTATTTTTTTATGTTTAAAAAATATTATACCGAATAGCGTGTAGGACAAGCGAACAAATGGTGATGCATCGTTCAACGTCGCTAGCAAATTTGAAATTCCTTGCAGTCGGAAGACCGAGCGTTTAACAACGCCTCCACTTGTCGCAGCACGGCTCGTTGATCAAGTAGGTCCGGGGTCCTGACGGTGCACGTCGACGTGTTCCTACATGAGTCGCACGGACACGCGCCGCTCTCATCGTGTTATCGTTTCTCGCTCGAGAGGGTCACGGTTATTTGAATATCATCGCGTTTCCTATTATGCTGATACCGACGAGAATATAGCCGGAGAGCTGTTCCCAGGCACTTGTACGACCGTACGTGGTTCCCTCGTGGAAAAAAAGAAATGGCAACGCGGAACTCAACGGTAGGTCTTGTGGAAGCGAGCTTTCCACCCGGGTTACATATAAAACGTACGGTGGAGCACCGTGCCGCAGTGCCAATGACAGATCCTCGAGTAAATGAGAAACCCTCGTGGATAATCCGTCGGGCTCCGTCGAGCATCGAAAACACACCCTCACGCCAGACGACTGTATTATTTTTCTTCTATTTTTTTTAGTGTGATTTAAGAAATGCTTACGTAGTTGTACTTGAGATCCGGATGCATGTAGTCGACACCTGAAACATAGATAGAGAAAGAAATTACTAACGATTCGTAGAGGTATAAAGAAAATACTAAAATTAATCTTAATTTGTAGCGAAGCTATACTATAAGTTATCAATTCATACGAGTTCAATCTTTACTAATTTGAATTTATCTATCATATTCCTTTGGGGGAGCAATTCGGCGTACACAAGCTCACTGTCCCCTGATGTCCGACACAACAAATAACTATTCGTATTAAAAAAAACTGCATAAATTTATATTGTATAATTATTAATAATTAGTGTTCGTCTTTTTCTTTTGTAAAGATTTTTTACTTTATTTCATCCTTCATGCACTAAATATATTATACCAATAATATTCCCTCGCTTACGTTACTATTCTTTGTGAAAGCGATTGCCCGTAAATGACGTGAGTAAATATATAAATAAATAATCTCACAGCAAATATGAGATTCTTATTTTGATCACCCATACAATGAAAAAAGGACTGTCAAATTTTGATATTATTTTCTTTTTCGGTCGGTGAACGCCCTCAGTGAATAGTGTGAAGCAGCCGTTACGAGACAGACGAGCGATGACGTACTCAATTCGGGGAGAATCGTAGAGAGGATCGGAGGTGTCTCGAGAGAAACGCGCGCGCGGCTCTACCCTGTCGCAGTAGTATTATAACGACGTGTCCGACATCAAAGTGAAACTTGACTCGCGATGCACAGCCAACTGCGTCAATTCGTTTAAATTTACGTACATGGGCTTATAATCGAACGAGCATATGCTCAAAGCTAATGAGTACATCGTCTCATCGCTTTCGCGTTTGCTCCGATGCGAATTAATTAAAACAGTTTCGCTGAGCTTGGTACATCCACTGCAGTGACCGCGCCCATGCCAATTCACCGTCGATGGCTTAATAAATTATTACCAACCCCTCAATTTCTTCCAGCAGTGACTTTTTTCTTTGCAATTTTTTTTTTGCATGGATACAGAGTGCAATAATGAGCTCATTCTATTATTATGTTAGGACGATAGAGACGTGGACGAACACGTATGACAACCCAAGGATAAATTACTGCGATGCTGGTTATTCCAGTTGGGTTTTGAATCATTTATTCATAGACCGAACGTGTTTAATTTGAGTTCTGTCGGAGTGCGTGCCTTCCAATTAATTTGCCCTGCGCATATAGGAGAGACTGCACGAGCAAGTTGTACGACCGGATATCCCGGAAAACTTCGAACTATCACGTCCGGCTAAAACCAAAAGATCGCTGAAACCACAGCGTTCGTTAACTTTCTATTTCTTAAATATTTACACTCTCTGTATAAGTCGTTTTTCTAATAAGGCTCGAATTTGAAGAAATTTAAACTGTCGTCGAAACCAATAAAGAAAATCGTAAAGTATAATTTTCCACTCTTTACTGCTCGCTCTCGTACCAGTTATTTTTCTACTAAGCTATCTGAGTGATCCGACATAGATAATTTTTACTATGAAGATTGGATCGCCAAAGTCCACAATAAAATGTGAAGCATCATTTTTCATATCACTTTTCATATAACGAAGGGCCTGGAGGCAAACAGGATGAATCTCTATCATCGTCGGAGCTCCCGCGGAATTGTGTGTCGCACCATCAGGGATTTCACCCCCTCTCTGTATACATCTTCAATGCGTTGACTCTCACCATCGTCCATAATGGCCGTCGTAACGTTCTTCCCCGTGACACCCTGAGCCCACGCAGCCTCGACGTTCAAGTCCAGCTTCGATTTTCCACCGTTCTGTCCGGTGTTCTTTAAGTACCACTGATACTGAAAGTAAGGGTCTGTGGGATCCTTGCTTTCGGAACTCTCCGTCTCGTACAGTGGTTTCAGTTGATCGACGGCAAGATGTCTGTAGCCTCGTTTCACCCTCTTGAAACCCGTCTGCTGCACTGCTGTATGCACCTGTGGACAGAAATAGTAATCGAAAGGATTATTACCGACCAATATCATTTTTTTATATTCTTTATATATTTTTTACATTTATTTCATAACAAAAAGATGAATCATAATCACAAGTGAATTTAAGTAATAGCGAAGTTTATTAATTTATTTTTGTAACTCATGCATGAGCAGTCTTACCTTTCGTGCCTGTCGAGAGTGGCGATTGTAGCGCTTTACAGCAAAGTGTACAAGAAATACCCAGCGCATGCACAACCTAGGTCGATTTTACTTTCCGCACGCTGTCTGTTCAGCGCCACAATCGGCAGGCACAGAGTAGCAGTTCTGCATAAAATTTGCTCGATCAATTCATTGTCGAGATACCTGGATGATTTTTTTTTTAGCATTACTGAATTTTCCATTAAAAGCGCAAATGCGTGATTCGATTTGGAGCGGACAGACAAAAAGTTCGTAAATAATGGAGACTCGGGAGGGTGGGATCAATAAACGTCCGCCCGAAAACTCGCCGACGGTAATAGAAAATTAATGACTCTGTCCCGCGTATAAAACATGACTGCGAACCCATTTGTCATTCTCCGAGGCAATCAAGCACAGCGATGGACCGAGGGGTCGCTCTTATTCAGCGAAATTAATTGAAACCGGAAGTGTAACGAAAAATTACGACTCTATTGGGATCGGATATTTATAGAACATTGAGAACACTCCGACTGAAGTACAAATACTAATGTATTTGTACTTCAGTTCTGCGTTAAAAATTTTCGTAGCTCAGACGGTGAACAGAATTTTTAGAAAAAATTGATGAAACATCGTAAAAAAATTTTTTGTTTAGAATAGAATGCTTAAATTTTTTCTCAAAGGAAATTTATGGAGTACCGTAAAAGACTCTACATGTCATGTGGGTGTATTTTGGAGTCATGCCGATAAATTTGCTTATAAGTATAAAACAAAGCATAAGATTTTTAAAAAAGTTATTTTTTTAGATCTTATGCTTTGTTTTTATTTTTTAATAAAATGTATGATTGTCATTCTCCGTGTCCCGGACTTACCAACGGATCGATCTTAAGTCTTCTAGTGTGAGGAACCGATCTCTTGCTCCTTGCGTGGGGCAACGCCCTGTGCATGAAGTGATATTCCGTCTGACTACCCAGGACCTGCAACGTGACAATACGAAAGGAAAGATAAACAAAAGAAATATGCATCACAATTCATCTCGTTACGATAATTTCGAATCCATTCCTATCGCAAAGCTTCTTAGCTTGATCCAATTATCTCTAGAGAAGGATCGATATACCTCGAAGGGAAGCTTCACTGTCGGGGTTTACGATATTCTGAATAGTCGAGTAAAATTAGTCGATGACTAGTCCGTCGGTAAATAAATTTGCACGCCGATGTAGAACTATCCAATTTGAGTTTCGAAACAACAAAGTTAGTTCCGATACACACCCGGGTTTCCTTCATTCTTGGAACTGGTTTGAAAACTCTGTCTCTGCATTAACCCTCTCCACCGTTGAATTCTCATCTGGATTGCAAACTAAAAAAAAATCCTCGCTCTAGTTCCCTCAACACGTTAAAATATGAAAAAAAAATCAATAAAATTTACAGTATATCAACAATAACATCATTTTTCCTACTTAAAAGTTTTGCAAAAAAATACTGACGATCGAATTTTGAGGGTCGAGGATTGAATTTCAGACAAATCTTACGTTCAAACTTGCAGTAAAATTTGAGTTCAGCCTTAATTAAAAATAAAACTTAATCTTCAGTTAGCAATAAAATTCTAATCGAGCTTTGAACTTAAGTTCAATCGCAAGAGCGATGCTCAGTTGAACCCAATGTCTTCAAATTCGACCCTGAGATATTTTTTAACTGAAGATGTTTATCACATCAAAATATATGATCTGCTGATACGGCACGCAGTAATTCAATAGGATTAACGTGTCCATGCGAGATCAAGTTGTCTGCAGCTCTTGAGACGGATTGGGCCGGATCGATGTCGACGCAAAAAGATTCAAGCGGAGACCCAGGTGAGCTTTCCCAGCGAATTGTACCGTCTGCCACATAATAATAATCCGTCGGGTACCGAACAATAACTATCTATATCCCCGAGCCAGATGTGTTCCTGCCGACACGATGGGTGGAAACATCACGGGAAAACTTGATATCCCGCTGGAAACACACGCGTGGGTGCGCACTAGAGTCTCATCGATCAGGTGGAAAAAAGGAAGACAAAACAAAAGTAATAGAGAAAAGAGGAATATACGTATAGGTGAACCATGCTTCTTCTGACCCCAGGCCGATAACACGCGATAGCCATTCTCCTGGATAACAAAGAATGACGAAGTCTCACTCTCTGGCAGCCCGGCGGTCGTGTAAGGTAAATTGTCCCTTCTTGCGCTCCAATTAGTGCTCTGTGTACTTACCTTGTTTTCCTCACTGGTAGTGAGAGTAAAAATTACCATAATTCGTGTCACTCGTTGTTATAAAATAATTTTTTCAAATATTTTATTCAGTAGGCCGCGAAATAGTTGTGAAATTAACTGCAAACAATCTCGGACTCACGCCATAGTTGTTGTTTCTCTGGGAAATTTTTCTGCTCGGACAGTTTATCGATAGTTGAAGTGAAAAAAAACCAAAAAAGAAAAAATCAGTTTTATTCTTCGATAGAAAATTATTATTTTTAACAAAAATTTATCTTCTTGGATATTTCTTAGGCTACGAAATACTTGTGAGATAATTTGCGAAAAACATCAAGGATTTTTGTCAAAATTCTTTTTTGGATGGAGAAAATGGTTTTATTAAAAAGCCTAACTGTGGCGGAGAATCCGTTCGGAATCGAGCGAATGCAGCAGAGCGTATTGTAGAAGGTATAAAACTCAATCTATCATGGCTTCCGTTATAAAAAAAAGAATGAAGGTAACTCTGTGTTTGCTCGAAGTACATCACAGGATGGACTAGAAAATTTGTTTGCACAGTAACGTCGGACTGTCGTACAAGGAAGCCTCGCGTCTGCTCGACCAGTTTTTCGGATCTATGCAGCACATAATACGAGAGAGAACTCGCTCGATATAATATTACTTCTTCCAACTTCCAGCCAATTATTACGAGCGCTAATAATTCATACCAATTTTTTCAAAATTGCATAATTTTTAAAAACTGAAGAAGTATGAAACATTCCTCAAAACCGACCAACAGATTATTCTTTGAATTTAATACAGATATTATTATTTTATTCAACAGAATTCACCACTTCTCTATGCGATAAATGATAAAGTTCTTACCTAAATTGATATTTAAAAAAATGTATATGCATCTGAAGTTAATTTATTTTCAGTTAAAGAAAATACCTGCTTTACATAATTTTTTTTGTGCATTAAGTATTTTGACATAACAAAGTATTTTGACGTCAAATGGGAAGCTTTCAATGACAAAAACGAAGCTCGTCTATGGAGTCGAGAAGAACCCTTCAACGCCGCTCACTTTGTACGTGAATGTTCACCTGCCGAAGACAGCTCGAGACAAATTACAGTTGTATAAGCTTCGGGACAAAGCGTTACCGACTAAGTTTCGACACAGATGTCCTTTTAGATCTATCGTTAAATTCGAACTGCTTGTCAAAGCCCGAAATCGGTACCAATTACGTTCATTGCATCCCGGGTCGTTTCGTCATAATCAAATCATTTTGAAACATCTGGTCTTCCCCTGCAGGTGGACCGAATCATGTCGCCTCGGCAAAGCCCTACCGGAGTTTTAGAAATTTGCAACGACAATTTTTTACGCTATGGCTCTTTCTGTTTCCGTCGTGTCAAGTAAAAAAACTCGCACTTTATCGCGAAATACCATTGCTAACGTTTATGGGCAAACTATATGATAGTCGATTAAGATACAATGAACCGGAAATTTTCGAGCCAAAACATAACATTTAATGTACAATTGTGATGAAAAATTAATATACCGTTGTATTTAGAGTTAAGTTCATCAATACAATTAAATTAGATTTTTTATAACTAGAACAATTCCAGTGTTTATCACACTGAATATCAATTGCACATAAAATTTAATATACAATTTTTTGTCTGAAAACTTCCAGTCAGGAGGATGAAACTTACAATAATTTTTCTCACAGTATTTTATTTCTCTGCACAAATTACTGTTTCTAGATTGAGTCACGTGTGTCAAAGAATATTTCTGATAAAAATAAACTAATAATTCCAACTATGTCCGATATTGATAAATTCGTGATCCGCACACCTGTTCCAACATTCCTAGCTTATTCGCCGAACGGCCCGAGCTGATATCCGTCATCGCAAAGTGTAAAATCTGTAACGGAGGTTCAGGAATCTGCGAGGTCGATCCGACTCGGTTAGCGAACGTTAAAGTTATGGCTCTCCATTCTTTCGTCTTGTCGTTGACCAAAAAAACCTTCATAAAGGCACTTTGATGTGAAAAATAGCGTTGCTAACGTATGCGGGCAAACTATATCGATAGTCGGTTAAGCCGCACGTTAACAGCCGTACGGGAACGACACGCCAGTTGTATTAGTTAAAGGGGCACTTTGGTTCGAGAAACGGGGTCGCCAATGGAACTCGACACGACGGTAAAACGATAAGTGCAACATATGGTAAAAAAAACTTATCCAACTCGATGAAACGATCTTTCGAAGCTTTACAAAAATGTAAGTAAAAAAAACAATTGCAGCGCCGAATAAAATCGTCCCCTTTGGGGAATCGCTCTTGGCACATTTCCATACGAATACAAGCTTCGCATGCCGTTATAAGAAAAAAAAAAAAAGCGGAAAACTCAAGCGCATTATTCACGGTACAAAGACTCGGTAATTGTTCGCGGTTCGAGTTGACTCATTGAGCTGTCTCACTTGAATTTTAAAGTGGGACGGGCAAAGAGTGACATCTTGAATGGACACGCGTGAGAATAAAATTTGTAAGTGAGTGTGAAGAACTTTATTCTTAATACTCACGAACTGGTAAAACTTGTAGAAAACATTTATATTTCTAAATCTCTTTTTCTAGCTGCTTTTAATAACTGTTTAAGTGAGCAAACTTGGACGTATCGTGGACGGTACCAAGACTTGGTAATTGTTTGCGGTTTTAGTCGACTGATTGAGCTGTCCAGTTTTAATTTTTGAGTGGGAAATGCCAAGAGTTAAATTTTGATTCTCACGGCATCGGTAAAGGAGTCCCCTGTATAAGTTTGTTTTATCGGAGTTTCAAAAAGTGTTTCTTACACTTTTGAGATCGTAAAACTTGTAGAATAAATGTATATTTTTTATTATATATTTTTTTTACAACTTGTTCAAACATTTCTTTGATGGAAGTTGATGAAATCTTTTCTAATGAATCAGAATTTAAAATCAAACTTAAGACACATTTTAAGTAGGTAACAAAGTTTGATCTCAACAGCGATTTTAAATTCGATTCTGAATTTAATCTTAAGAGCGATATTTCAAAATTTAAATCTGAGTGGATTTTCGATTGACGGAAAATTACATTTACAGAATGGAGACTAATATGAAACGGTTACAACGAGCGAAGGAAAATATCGCGCTTCCAATTGCAAAAATGTTGGGTTCGCGCGAAGCTCACCTCGGTCGTTCAATGCGATTGGAAAATTTTAGATGAAGGTATCGTTCGATATTCAAAGGTGGGCAGTCTCGGCCTATGGTGTGAGTGAACACTGTGCGAATGTCCTCAATAATTCACGATCTCGCAATAGACTTTCACTCCCGCCAACGCGACTCGCTGAATCGATGAATCCAAAGAATAGGAAAACAAGTAAAATAAACACGACCTAATCTATTTTTGCCGCGCCCAATCCTCGCAGCTACAATGAATGGGTGGTCGTGATAAAAAAAAAGATTCCTTTGTAACATTTTCATAGTTCAGGACTGTGGTTAAAAAGTTAAACCGTAAAAGAAAAAATCCATAACAGATCGAAAATTCCGTTTCGTAATGGATTCCACCGATTCGAATCGCAGAATAGTTTAATTAAAAGCCGAGAATAACTGAAATAAGCGCGTGCGGCTAGTTGATTTTCAAGAACCCACTCATCAATCCCACTATGAATCGGCGGTCGTGATACAAAAAAAGAATTCCCCATAACGTATTTATAGTTCAGGAAAGTCTCGACAAAAAAAACAGCATAAAAAATGAAACCTCTATAAAAGATGGTGAATTCGCTTTTTATTCCTAGCAAAATTCATCGACAGTTTTACATCGAAACGCGAAATTAAAACAGATTCAGAAATATATTTCTAAATATATTTCACGCAAGTGATGAACAAAAATTCTCTACATTCCCAACTCATCAGGATATATTCTAAAAAAAAAAATTGTTTAAGTCGTAAAAAAAAAGATTAAATCTTTAGAAGGGAATGGAAATCGGTCGATGCCGTGCGAAGAAGTCGAGACCGTTCCACTTTGAATCTGCTTAATCTAGTGGCCCCTCGTTGAGCTCCTCGTAGAAATGTCTCACTCTCTTCGAGGGAACAGCGCGACCTTCAAGAACGGATAAGCAGTGTACGCTTGACGCTCGAAACCCGAGACGAATTGAGCTCCTCGGTCATTCGCTCGCATACCAAGCGACCCCTAATCTCCGTCCGTCGCTCGCCGAACCCACCCACGGATTATGCGTTCGTGAGGAGAAGCTTCGTATGTAACACGCCTCGAACCCTCCTTCGTTGCACGTTCGACATCCTCGCCAAAGGGAAAATTCCATAACGCAAGCGGAATATAAATTCCCTGTTCAACGTCCGCATTACCATAGAAGACTACCGCGATTTCGTGAGAGACACATCAGCGCAGAGCTCGCGAAGACCTATGATTAATTCAAAGCCTTGTCGTAGGTTCGAGAAAAATTCGAAGGCGATTTTTATTTATTTATTTTTTTTTTTACGGATTGTCAAGGTAAAATTTTGATTACATTTTAACGAATCCGGCAAGTGGGTCGAAATGAGACGTAACTGCAATTGATTTACACTTTGATTCGACGTAGGGTGATTAACACGCTTTACCGTTTTCACGTTAAGACGAATTGATTTATTTAAAAAAATATTTTGTAAGGTAAAATCTCTGTGAAATTTTCTACACGCGACTCTATTTGGTATAAACACATCGGTATTCCAATGTCACTAGGCTTTGAATCTCTGACGTCATGACTTAATGAACTCATAATTAATTCAAGTTAGGTTTTGTCATGAGTTTTTAAAAATGTTCGTATGTGGTATAATTTCGATGAATTTAGCGGGGCAGGTGGATGGAAATAGCGCGTAATTCTAATTGAAATATACATTGCGATATTTCAATGTCCTTAAGCTCGTCATTCATCGAGGCGTCCCTGGCTTTGATCCTTCGTTCTCTGACGTCATTGCCTAAAAACATCCCTCCACTTTGTAAACCCCGCGCCCACGCTTCGCCGGAATTGCTGTGTAACGACATCGACCCCCGAAGTAATTTCGTTTATCGTTTTTGTCGCCTGCACGATCAGCCGCAACTCTTACACACAGCCCCGATACCGATTTCACACGTCATCTATCGCGTTAATCGCGTCCTTGAAATCTACATACTTGGCGCTGCATATTCATGACTCGCTTTGTAATTTCTTCAAAGGGTGGTCCGGTCTGGTTCCCACTCGTTATTTATTAAAACGATCAAAGACTGCTTCAAAGTTTCCGACTCTGCACGAAAAAATTTCCAAATTAATTATTTCCAAATTAAAAACCCTCAAAGTCTAGTGACTGATCACCTTTTATTATCAAAACAATCAAACGCTGCTTCATAGTTTCCCACTTTTTGGACCAAGGAATATTCAAACTGATTTTTCTTTCATCGGTATTTTCAGTGATTTTTCAATTCATCGTTACTTTTGTAGCTTTCCATTTGTCGGGGACCAAGAACATTGACGCTGGGTATTCCGTGGCATGAAGGTGTTTGCGAAACGGAGGAAGTTCATCAATACACAATTACAAGTTGAACAGCGCTACGTTAAATTACAATGATGTCCCGAACTGTCTCGTTAATGCCGTTTCCGTTCGTTATAATATCGGAAAGTCTATAACCGTTGTGCAAGCAGTTACGTCGCGTTAGAGCCCAATAGCAGTGCACGTTGGCAGGTGCTACGGGAAACATGCGGGCCATTAACATGAGTTGCAGGATGGGGGGGGGGCCTTTCGTTGTTCTCTCTGGGGGTCGAATAATCGCACAAAAAATTACATTGACGAGAGAGTGTGAAGGAAAGAATAACGAAAATTGTTGGACCTGTCGGAAATTAAGTTGCAAACCGATGTAACACACACATGTGTTCGCTGTAAATTAAAAAATGGCAAGTGGTGGAGAATTTCAACCAACGTAAAATGGCGACTTGCACATAATGGCGACTCGCACAAAATGGCGACTTGCACAAAAATGACTTGAATGAAATAGCAACTAAAAGAAAAAAGAATGAAAGGAACCATTCAAAAAAGTTGTCGTCTCTGTGGGAAACGGAGATGCACTTTAATATGGAAACGAGAGATACTTACGCGAGGCGATACAATTACGCGGCGCAGACTGTCGCATTTCCGGTTTGCTTGACGATTTAACCCCTCAAAATCGATTTTCTCGAATGGCTACGATAATTCTGTTTTCCCGTCGTTGGAGAAATTAATTACCGGCTGAGGACGGAAATCCTGCGGTGACGGAAACCATTCGCCGGTCCTCGGTTCGCAGGTGACGCCACGGCATTTGTGCTACGTACCCTTCGAGCAAATAATTTATTTCAGCCTCGATCCACCGCAAACCACGTTTGTTTCCAACATTAATGCCTGCGAGCTTGCACTCGATTACCTTTCCACGTCCGGATACCGACACAGTCCAAAAGTGAATGGTGAAAGCTTCGAGAAACTACATGAGTTGGAACGAATAACGACTGTACCGTGCACAAAACTTGTTTTCGTAACACTGTAAGTCCTTAAAGACACTTTGGACTGTGCCATGTGTCGCAGCGCCTCTTCCCAATGCCGGGCGAAGTTTTGGTACGGAATTCCGAATTAGTCTCGTTTGTCCTTCTCGCTACCCTTTCTGACAGAATTCTTTCTAAAACTACCCTAGTTTCTTTTTTTTTATATGCAATATCTAAATCTCGCCTTGACTCCAAATAATGAATAAAATATAAGTAATAATTCAATAAATTAATTAATAACTGAGTAAAGTTTTCATAGTAGTTTCGAAAAGCGACAAGATTTTCTGTGCATCTTCCGCAAACAAAACGGAGTTTTGATATCGAACTTCGAATTAGTTTCGTTTGTTCCTTCCGGTACCGTTTCTGGCATTATTTCGGACGAACTTTTTTTTTCCCGAAACCACTTTTTTTTCATTTTGTTTTTCTTTCCACAAGCGAAATCTCTTGATTCGTGGCACGCTGCCACTCTCTCGAGCCGCGAGAACGTGCCAAAAGACTCTCAGCCGCCAGGGAATCCCGCCATGAACATAGTGCGCCAAACAGACCACTTGCATAATTAATCACCACTTAAATCCTTAAACGCAATTAACGGCTCCTTTGATACGACGACTTGGCACGGGACTGAGTGAGCATAAAAAAAAAGAATCATCAATTTCAACGTGTTTTCTTCCGTTTTTTTATTTTTTGCACATTATCTACCGATTACTCCTTCGAACAATTTTCGATAAAATTAACAAAAAAACATGCTTGGAAAAAAAACATAAATACGCATACAGTTGATACTTTCGCAGTTTTTTAAATTCAATTTCTCCCCCGAAAATAAGTCGTACCGGAAATAAGTATCTTACGGGTTGAAAAATCTTATTATTCAACCGGAAATCGTGTCATATAAAAAATACGTAACTTCTGGCTTGAAAAACTGATTTTACTAATGGAACCGTGCAGTTCGAACGATGATTTATCGACCCAAAATTTTGACGTTGGGAAAAGTTCGAGTCTGCACATTGCGACCAGTGCAATTTTTTACTGCCATTTTATTCGTTGGACAAACCGCGGAGCGGTTGGCTCGTTCGACCAATCGCTCTTTTCCGATATCAAACAGCTATTTCACGGTGATTTATGGTGTTCGCACAGCGAACGAAACATCCCGAAGCTTTTTCAGCCCCGATGGATTTTATTCCCCTCTCGAGCGTCATCGCTTCTCGTTATCTGAAAAATCTGATTGCCTCGGCTATCAGCTCGCGGCGTTCGACGCCCCTATCAGTATGGCCCAGCTTAAACCGTAATTCCCATCTTCTTTCACGTTTTTTTTTGTTTTGCAATTTTTTTCCACTCTTCGTCGGCTCGCCGAAGCGTTCGAATCACACGTCGAGCATGAAATCTCTCACCCGTCCGATATTCGATAATCCAAACGTTCGCTCGACGCACGTAATTATATTTCGACAATTATCGTCAACGGCGAGACACGACGTGAAATCCACTGGGAAATTTGAAGAAGCTAATTTCACGATGATTCTCGCTCTGGTTTTAAGCGGACATTGACGGGGACAATGTCAATTTTTAGGACCCAGAAGAGCCGCAATTAAGCGGACATTGACGGGGACAATGTCAATTTTTAGGATCCAGAAGAGCCGCAATTAAGCAGGAAATTCGATAAAGCGACCGCAGGGACGAAATATCGCGAAGAGATACGAGAACCAGATGACGAATCGATGCGGTGAAATTATTACAGTAATTTAAAGATATCTTAAGTAACTTGAATTTTTTTGACGAAAAATTAAAAAGACAAAATAAAAATACGGTCTCCGAATTATCGAGCAAAGTTGCACGTGAGAGGATGGAAAAGGGAGTCAAAGTGTCCCCGATGAGACTTCGAATTTAATCTCCGTCTTACCCACTTCGGTACATAAAAAGTTTTCCTAATTGTTGTTGGACAGGGTGGATTATAAGAAAAGTTCTTATTATGTGCTTTGAGTTTAGTTGCATCGTAGGACACGATGGTTGACTGCGATGAGCGCGAGGGATCCGTTGGGCGAACCAATACAGCGCTTTTGAAGAATTTCATTGTTACGTTCTTACACAGCCGAGTAAAAAAATCGATTATAATTTTCTTTCCTCTGTTTTCATCAATTAACTTTCAATTTCATATTCCTATATTATTATCAATAATAATAGTTTATTTTTTAAGATACATTAGTGCCGTGCTTTTTAGATTATCGCTGCAAGTCGAGCGACTCAAGTGTAGTGCTTCATAGAAACTTTACAGTCACAGTTGTGAACAATTAAAGTTTTAATTAGAACTACGCCTTTTCCCAGTTTTTTAATCTTTTTTTAAACTCTAGTAATTAATTTGTAATTTTCTATTTTTATATTATAATTATTATTATAACTGTTAATAGTTAATTTTTGAACACGCATTGCCGGTGTTTTATGGTTTTTTGAAAGTATTCTCATTGTCGAGGCACGCGACGAAGGGTGGAAGCGAAAGAGGAGAAAAAGAATGAAGAGGCCGAGGAGCGAGAGCCACACGAAGCCACCTACTACGTCCTCATCATCCCGCAATTTACCCCGTCGCTCGGTTTTCTCTCTTCTCCCATTATCGCAGCGTCATAGAACTTTAAGTGACCCTGCGGAGTGCACCTTACAGGGCAGCGCAAAATTGCTACTGGTATTACCCTAGATCGACGTAAAGTCCAGCAGAAAAACACACAGATCCGACGAGAAATTCATTATTTTTCCCCCCATTATTAGTCACAATCTCACCACCGATTTGTCCGACTCGTCGCTACAACCGTTCAAGTTTCAACTCACAGTCAACATTTGTCCTACATCTTTTTTTTTCAAATCTAAAAAATGTACATTTTATTAAAACAAATTTATCGACTTATATTTCGCTTAATAGATTAATTCCCCTGATTAACTGCATGTCCAAGAGGTTAGGATTTTTTTTTCATGTAAAAATTGTGACTAATTTTTTTAAAATACATTTTGTTTCCAACAGTATTTTGCTTCATCGATTAACTACGTCAATCCCTCATTCGAGTTGGAAAATTTTCTGTAACTTCGCGACACAACAATCGTATAACGTTAAAACCTTTTACGATTTGTATCGGGCCGTTGATATCGACTTTGTACGCGTCCCCACGCCGATCGGTATTCGAACAACGGTACTTCGTGTACAACAGTCAACCCGCGAGAAATTCGCATCGCACGACTGTTCCGCGCGCGATAAACACAACAGCTGTCCTCGATTAATGGCTCAGCTTCGCGTTGGCCGTTTATACAAAAAAAAATCCACGATCTGCGTTTACGTTAACATTTTTTATTTTATTTCTACAATATTTCTATTCATCGATGTGGTACTGTTTATTCGTATCGCTCTGTCGGTTTCGTTGTACGGTCGATAGTACTATTCTTTAAAAAATTCTAACTGGATCGCCGAGAACGTTTTTTTCGATCAGCCATTTTCTTTGTTTTCTGCCGTTAGAAACAAGTTATATTTCGCCCTTTTCAACGTTGCGTAAGGTTTAGTCTGAGATTGGTTAAAAAGGCGATTTTTTTCCGTCGGCTGTTCTTTTTATTCCTTACAGAACTAAAGACGTTTAGGTCGCCATTTTGAACACCGCATTGGATGAAGCCAGCTAGCGAGCTGCGTGCTAGTGACCGTTCGTTTCGATCAGCTGTTCTGTTTAATCGTAAAGTCGCGAGGAAATATATGGTCTTATTACACGTTTCATTCAGATAAGTGCACCGCAGTTTTTTGAGAGTATAAATGAAGAGAAAAAAAAACGGATGTTTCAAACGCGGTGATGAAAAATTGTCGATATTTACGCATCGCTGAAAGAATGTGCCGTTTGTCAAATATATATGTTGCTTAGAGTTACGTTAGAGACACGCGAGAGGTTAGGAACAGCAACGCGAATAAACACGCTGAAAAATCCTTATAATTTCGATTGGATAACTTGTTGTATCGATACAAACGCGTCTCCGTGTATTTTACAGGAGGAATTAAGTTTTACCCGCGTAAAAAATATCCGAAAACAAAGATAAAAAGTCGCGGCCCGATTGCGAAGTTTTTGCCTTGAAATAACTTTCGTATCGAAGAAAAAAATTACCTGTTTTATCGGTTTCAATAATTCAGGGAAAAAACACACACAATTCATAGTTTGAATTAATTGCGACGGAAAAATAACAAAGCAGACGAGCTTACCGGTCCGAGGTTGACGAAGCCATTTCTGGCGGCCACGCGATCGGCGACGAGTCTTTCGGCCGGACTCTTCATCTTAACGAGGAAGGCATTGGTGAAAATTTCCGGCTTAGCCTCGACGCGGTTGATTTGTCCATCGAGAATTATCAGAAACGCGACGATGAAACCAAAGGTGCAGATCGACGTCCTTTGTTGCATGGCGATTGGTTTCCACCGCTTCTCAACATGTACACACGACTTCATCGGTTTGTTTTTTCCCGAAGTGTCGACTTTGGCGTTGTCGTCGTGATATTTGCGACAATCGGGAGTGTACGGTTCAACGTCAGTCATTAAGTCGTCGGTGCACGAGGCGCTCGAACGTGCGTTATTATCAAGGGTTTCCGGCAATACGTCAGCGTCAAGACGTATTATCGCCATGCTCGTCCGAGACCGACTACTGTTGAGTGATCAGACCGTCCGCGCATAAGCCAGTTCACCCCCGACCCGACTGCAACGCCCTCTGTCGCCTCTCAGTTCTACCGTCGATCCTTCCCACCGTCGCAGCCGTCGACGCGAATGGCAGAACAATTCGAGGAATAAATGCACGATCAGGCTGCGCGACCGTAGCAGTCAACGTACACTGACGTCTTGGCTCTCCTGGCAAGAAACGGCGTGGTAAAACTCCGCCCGACCCCTTCCACGTCAACGTTGCCAAACGCTTCCCGCCCGCTTCTTACAGACTTCGAATTCCACTATCGGAAAAAACCATCTTACGTATCCGATGGCGAGGTTTCTTTTCATACGTACGGCGTGTCAGTGGCGCTAGGCGAAAATCCTTATTTACACTCGTACTACCATCCGGCAATTACCGAACTCAGAGCCTGTTGAGTTTCTTTCGTTCTTTATATTACAAACTATCTGAAACCTTGTGACTTTGATGTCGGGTTGATTTTCTTCACAGTTTCTACTTTGTTTCATTCCTTTGCTCGATCGAGAGGTGTCTTGTTGACTTTCGGGAACGGCATAGAAGCCGAGAGAACTCCAACCTGAAATCCCTCCCTGCTGGCTGTGACGTCACGCAAGGCATATTGATTCGCGCGGAGCGTGGGGAGAGGCGGGAAGGGACAGTGCGCATGCGCAAGCGAGAGAAACTCTACGTATATCTTAACTCAGCGTGTGTCGATTACAGCGACCGGCTGCTTCGTCGTTCTTCATATACACGCTTTTCCTCTTTTTGTCTCTGGACGAAGATTTTACGTATTTCGTTGGACTTTTTTCTTTCCCACTTTTCTATGTTCCTTTCCGCTCGACATCGTCGACAGCTCGTTCAACTTTTCCCGGACTTATTGCATGGATTCCCATTATTGACCTCGCGATGGCAGAAACGTCGACTTCAGTTGTTTTACCATCGTGATGCATGTTTAATTTTTTTCTTGCGACAGCGACGTTGCGTTTTATATTTTTCGGCGAAAATTTGTGTTGTACGAGACTCATGCAAATACGGTGTTTTCTTATCGAATAATTCCAAGGTCCACCGAAGAGTCTCGTCATGAATCATGGAACAGCGTGGGCTCGACGCTTAACTTGTGTACCTTCGACCTCTTCTCGATCCGCCATCTGCGAGATGGGACGTCCATTATTCCCAGAAAGTTCTCACTTTCTTCATCCATATTACTCTCTATTTTTATCACCGAGCTTATTTTTTTTCGTCCCAAACATAAAAGCAAGCGATATCTTGAATAACCTATTTCACCTGGAGCCATATTTTTTTTATGGTAAATAAATATGCTTTTTTTTTTTAATTTGCTAACAACTGTACTTTAATTAATAAAAATTGTAACTCTCCATTTTTACTTATATAAATGGATGGAATAAATATTCGTACACTAATTTTTATCTTTTAAATATCAAAAATTAAAAAAAAATTATTTATATTTTTTGTCGAGTGATATTCTATGTCCAAAGCGCAAACAGCGCTTTTCCCTGGCTTTTTAGCGGAGAGCAAGCATACATTATTTTTTGCAATGTACCGGATAGCATTGTCATGTGGAAATCACTCGGCAGGTATTCGAAGAGCTGACTGCTTGTAATATAGAACTTTCGCCAGTCCATTTCCACGAGGCTTCCTACAAGCTGGAACTATCCCTACTATGTGAAAAGGGGAGCACGAGCAGGGATTAAAAAAAAATCAGACGGTACAAGAGGAACACGACCCACCGGATTTCATTTGTAGAATTGCAAAGACCAAACGTGAACCTGATTTGTCCTTTAACTAGATAAATAATCATATAGTAGCGCATTATTTCGTTGATGAAACAAAAAACCATGACGCGGTTAATTTTAAAAAAGAACTAACTACATCGATTCTTAAAAATAATTAACTGAATTAGTTCTCAAAAATAATTAACTACGTTCATTTTTTCCCTATGGTAATTTGTAAAAAGAGCCTTTGATATACATATATATATTTATATTTTTTGCGACATTTTCATAGATTTTTCATCAATGCTGTTCGAAAAGCTCCGGATTCACGTTCCGTAAAAATACCGTAAACGGCTTAATATTTGCTTTAATAAATGTTCCGGCCCGAAGTACGGATTTTATAGTCAATGTACGATTTTTCCGGCACGTGTCCGATATCTTCGCGAGGACATTAAAGTTCGCCACATAAAGTTTACGAGTTTATCGTCGCGATGGAATTATAGCCTCGCTGGATGCGGTTTTATCGAGTCGCGGAATAGTTTCACGGGGTGGATAAGCGAGAGAAACAGCGCTTAAAAGATGGTGGCTCGGATGATAACAATTCAGTGATAAAGTCGAGCAACCGACGAGCTGAAAAAGGTTTCCTTGACTAAGGTTTTTGTTGGTTTCATCGAAAAAAAAGGTTTTATTCGCTAGACTAAAAAAAATCTGTTTGCTTAATTTAAAAAAAAAATTATCTTTCGCCCGAAAAAACTATTATTGCTACTTTGCTGTTGGCTCGACGGATTGCTTTATGAAATACCCTGAATACGTTCATGACGGATACTCGAAAAAAAAAAAAACTTATATTCCTCCAGGTAACAAATTTTTCTTTCCGTCGTGTCATTGAGATTGATATTGCTTCGGATCCCCCACACGCACCCCCCGATGAATATGAAATTTCGTCGGAGATTAATGCTCGGTTGTTAATCGGAGCGCACGGCCCACGCACATAAAGTACAGTTCCGTGCGTTGTCAGCTTGATTCTTCCGCCACACAATTTTCTTCGTTTACCGGCAGTGGAACGAGTCGTGTGTGGTCGGCCGTATATCAACCGGAACAACGCGTCCGCGCGCTGGCACAGAGCCACGAACGATGTCTGACCGAATACACCTCTTACCACTTCTCCGCAACTTCGTTTAGCGCGCGCCACTGCACGGCGCTGCAGTGATCTACGGCCAGTGGAAGCGCCGATAATTGGTCAGCCGTCGGACCTCCCGCAAGACTGCCGTCACCGCCACGAGATTCTCCGACGAATATTGCAGTCACATGCTGGTCGTCCAAATTCCACAAAAGAAAATATTCCGAATTTTTCCGGACCCATTACAATATTTTCCGGATCAAACTCTTAACCATCTATTTCTTTATTTCTTTAAAATAAATAATGCAAATAAAAATGCCTCATTATTGTCTTAAAATTTAATAGTTCTTTTTCAGAATTTTACTTAATTTTTTTGACAAGGCTCCCTTTTTTGTAATTTTTAAACTTCATTTGTAGAAGGTTCGACGACAATCTACTTTTTTCCTTACTTCTTCCGGTTTTCCCTGATTGTGATTACTATTAATATAATTCATGAGTCACAGAAATCAAGTCGGTCATAGATCGATCTTCGTTCGAGCCGCAATCAAACAAATGTTTGATCAATCTTATCAATAGACCCCAATGATCAATTAAAAATTTTCTTGGAACAAATTTCTGACGACTTCGATTAAAATGATTCTGAATGTAAATAGATGACTCATTATCGTATGATGCGCGATTTTTTTCCAAACGTTCCTTCTAAGGACTTCTTATATTCTTTTATGGAAAACGCGCCATTTGACTTTTTTCTGACTTTCCCCGAATTTTCCATGATCGAGGGCATCGCGAATAAAATTCACGAGTCATGGAATTCGGTTCGACCGCAGATCGATCCCCGTTCGCGTCCTCCTTGCAATCAAAATAAATGTTTAATCAATTTGTGTCAACAGAATTATAATATAAATAATATGGACAACAGAGATAGATCGAAGGGAAGTGAACTGGCTTGAGACAAGACCGTTGACTTTCCCTTGATGAGGCTTCCACCGGTGTGACAGTATAAAAAAATACTGTTCGGTTGTTCCGACCTCGAATTCGGCGAGCGCGTTCCCAGCATCGTTTTTGGTGCTTCGTCGTGGTCGACTCGTGTGGGCGATCGTCGCGAATCATATCGTTGGCCGACGTGGGCGGGATAAACATTTTTTGCCGTTAGACGGATAGCTCTTTATTTTGGATCCTCACCTCTTAATCGGCGGCTTTGTACTACCGGGAAGTGCGCCGGACGACGTTGAACGACCCATCAACTTCCGTTTCGCCTCCAGCTTCATCTTCGCTTCAAGACGCTTCCTCTCGATCTCCTCCGGTGTGCAAATTTGCGTCGACTGCGAACCAGCCGCAGTTTCCCTTCCTCCTTGCCTCGAACTAACGTTAGCCTGCTTACATCTAACATTATCGTCGTCTCTTGATCCGTTTCTGTTAACATTGTATATTTCAGTATTACCCTTGCTGCCGTTCGCCGACGGCCATGCATTATTCCGCGAGTTATTAGCCTGATGAATCTCCCGCTCCTTTGTACTTACTGACGAGACTTTACCGTTCACGAAAAGATTACTTTTCCAACCTTTCGCGCTCGACGAGCCCTGATCGTCGAAATTCGACGATGAGAGACTTTTTTTGAAGAATTTTCTTGCCTGATTCGTCGACTGCGAGGATAGCGCCGCGTTGCTCGACGTACTTCTCGCGGATGGTTTCAAACTATCGTTGCTGGCGCTCCTCGGAAACATCGTGCTCGCGCCCCTCGCTCGCATGGTGGAATTTCCTCTGCTGAGACTGGAACTGCTATTGCTCGAAGGCTGCCGGAGAGGCGGCAACGGTAATTTTCCGGTGGCCGATGATTCACCCTGGCGCAAACCTCCGAAACCGGATCGCGTCATGTTCCGACCCTCGTAGGTTTTTCCGTGCCGATTCGACGATCGATCGCTTTCCTTCCTTGACGAAGCTGTCTCTGTCGTCGACTGTAAGTTGTCGTCGAAGCAAACCGCGAGAAAATCATCGAAAGAATCGTCCGGAATTTCGAAGATCTCTTCGAGCGGAGAAACGATCGCGGACGATTTTTTCGAAGTTTCTCTCGCGTTGGTGTTGAAGTTCGATGGTGGCAATGGAGCCGGAGAAATCCCCGAGGCGTTAGCCCGAACCTCGGACGTGGAAAATTTTACCGGAAGAGTCGAACCCTTCGCTTCCCTAATTGGGACCTTGAGCGAGAAACTCGAAGTCGTCTTTTCCGGTACGGCGTTGAATTTACTACCGGCGCTCGTCAACGCCGTCGTCGAGCCCACTACCTTCATCGACGCGCTCGATTTTTTTACTTCGCTCGTCGCTATCGCGGCTCTCTGAGTGCTCGAGAAACTCGCTGAATTCGATCCAATTTCGAGTTTCGACGAACACGCCGTATTCCCTACGGTTTTGGGTGTTGAGCAAGTTCCCGTAGCTTCGCTGGGTTTTGTGGTGATCAAACGTGAATGGTGTCGTTGATGCCAGGAGGAGTCCTTCGAACCGCTACTGCTCGTCGAACCATGAGACGATACGAACTTCAATTTTTCCTCCACCTCCTGACTGCATTTCACCATCGAGTCGTCTACGGAGTCGTCGAAAAAATCGTCCAGGCTCGTTTTGAGGACGACCACGTCGTCACCGGTGGAATTCTCGTTGTTCATCGTGAATTCGGACTTCGTTTTGCCCTCAAAATTGTCAATGTCAATCTGAATCAAAAGCTCGTCATCAGTCTCTTCGTTACTAACAGCGGAGTTTTCAGATTCCTTCGGCATGATTTTTATTGCCTCGGACAACGCCTTCATTTCGGCAGCAAACTTTTCCAGGCTCTCCTGCTGTGGATCGTTCTTGATGAGTTGCCTTTTTATAGGCTTGTAGAGCAGCGGCGAATTCGAATTGCGCTGTTTCTGCAGCGCTGACGCCCGCTTCGGCGTGCCTGCTGACTCGACATTGTTCACACACTTTCTCTTAGCTTTTTTCGACAGCGGACTCTCCCAGTCCCAGGCAACCTCATTGACTCCCTCTTGCGTGCATGGCAACAAAATTGGACTGACCCGGTAACCAAGCGCAGCGTGTTCTTGTGTAGCGTTTGATCTTGCAGACGACCTCTTTGGAGTGCTGTGTAATGGTGTCAGCGACTCTGGCTGCTCCGACGATTTTTCATTGGCTTCCACCTGAGCAATCTCTTCTACTGGTTTCCGCCTGAGCAGATTTTTCGACATCGCCGATGTTGAAGGATCTGGAAGATATATATTTTTTTAAGTTTCATCAATAAAAAATGTTATTTCATAAAGAATGTAATTTTATAATCAAATCAATACATAATACATTTAACATATAATAAATTTGACTTTATAAATATTTAGTACAGATATTTTTTTATTGAACAGCGTTTTGTTTTTTAAATGAGCACAAAAAAAAAAGTAATCGGGAAAAATCCAGTGCAATTGTTACCTCAGTATTTTCCATAAATCCAAAAGTATAAGAATATATAAAAATTGACATAGAATCATTGCATCATATTTAGCGATAGACAAAGTAAGATGTTTATTATTTTATCGTGAAAAGTATTAATCGAACAATTGTATGGAGAGTTAAATCAAGCTGAAATTTTGACTCCTGCTTCGTCATTTCCGAGCTGCCTAATCGTTACATTAATTACGATATTGTACACAATTTCACATGACTTGCTGCTCTGGATTTATTTTTTCTTTCATCCGGTAAAAACGTAAACAATAATTGTGTCAAATGTTGGTCGATCACGTATCAAATCCTTAACCTACCGTGCGCCAGAATACTCGTCGCGGAGTCGCTTCTTTGGCTGGCCCGTTGAAGTTTCAAGCGCCTTAACTTCCCCGAACTCATATTGGAATTCTGCTTTTAGCACAGAACGGGAATATATACGCGAATAACTGTCGTCCAGGTTACGATATGGTTTCCGTACAAAAGAAAAATACGATTGTAGAGCGCATCGTCAGTTTCATTCGGCCAAGCAGTTTCCCTCGATTCCGCGTCGAAGTACAGAGTTTAACTTTTTTTCAACAACTGTCGATCCACCTATTCAATATCGATAAGTTGTTTTTATAATGAAGATGACAGAAGATCAAACGTGATCTCAAACGTACAGCGGAATCGAAAAAAATAAAAATAAAAATGAGTTCTTTCTCGTGCAAAAATAGGCGCACGAGCCGATTTACATCGTGCGCATGCGCGGTGAGACCAATTTTGGAGGAAAGCGACCTCGTTCTGTAGAAAATTCTACTACTCGGTAAATGTTCGTCTGATCGGTAAGATGGATTCCGTGAACCTTGCTCTCCAATACCAGAGAATTAACGACTCATCTGCTTTCAGCAACACATTCGCTGCCTTGCGGCGTCCAGAGCCGGTGATGAAAATACGGAGTAAAATTCAGTAGAATTTTTAATAAAATCACTATCGTTCGAAATATAGTGTGTTTGATTTTTTTAAAGTTTTCAAAACGTTCGGATAAAAATGTACAGCCCATCATTTATTTTACCTCTCCTCCTCTTCTTTTATTATATTGAGGTTTAATTTCCGGCGTCGCTTATCGGACTGGATACAAAATCACTTGCTATCAAGTATCATGCTCTCCCGATAAGCAAACATCCGATACCTGTCACAGTCACAAAGTCGTGTCGTCAACACTCGATAGATTCGCACATGTAAGTAATATTTACAGAAGTTTAAGAAAACTAGAAATCTCTCCTCTTAATCGCATCAATTGTAGGTGTCTGCGTTAATAATAATTTTTATGTTTCGTCCATTAGAAATACTCGGGAGCCTTGCCTTGGATGGATTGAGGGGAAAAAAAACAGCTGCGAGTCCCAATGTTACATAAAACTGATAGTCAGCTCCAGGCCGCCTGGTGAAACCTTGATGCTAAGGTTTCACTTTCGATACTTTTTGTCATTCGGCCTTCCATCATTCCAGCAATCGAGTTTGGTGTGAGTTTTATTGTCGCATCGAGTTAGTCGCCATTTAAGATCACAGAACTACAGACGTGTGTTTGCGTTTCAGAAGCCAAGGTTCTCGCTATAATTCGCTCTAACGGCTTGACTAGTCTCGAATGAAATAATAATAATAACAACATGGCCCAGTGTCCACCTCTGCTGTCGCGTCTGGTCGCTTCGTCGGTAACGGCGAGTGCTCATGCAGGAAAGATAATCCGCGATGTTCTGAGCAAAGGGGAATTGAATATCGTCGAGAAGGGCAAGAACGATTTGCAGACCGAGGCCGACCGTTCGGCGCAGAAATGCATTATAGAGTCGTTATCGCGGCAATTTCCCGGGGTGACAATTATCGGCGAGGAAGGTGCCTCGCGTTGCGAGGTCCCCAAGGAATGGATAATCAAGGACATGGACCAGGAAGTTTTAAAGCTGAAACTACCACAACATCTGGAGAACGTCGAGCCAAAGGATGTCTGCGTTTGGGTCGATCCACTCGATGGTTCGTCTCATCCCGTTGAATTATTTTTTCATTACATTTATTTCGCAAATTAATGAAGCATGAACGCTTTGCGCTGGTCAAACGAGTGTTACGTTTTTAAGACGTTTATAAAAACTTTTAGGTATCTGTTTATCGTAGTGCATGGTTATTTAAATTACAGATGATGTTTCGCGAATTCACCGTCAAGACATTTGCTAGCATGTTCCATTTCGAAATTACAGGCTGTGAATCGTGAAACCTAAAATTTTAGTTCACAGGGTGTAGAACTCGTTTGATTCGTGTGAGTCACTAGTGCAACTCCCTTAAGGATCAATCACTGAAATTCCTCTTCTAGGTACATCGGAATATACTCAGGGACTCGTCGAACATGTGACCGTTCTCGTGGGGGTTGCTGTCGGGGATCGAGCGGTCGGTGGTGTTATCCATCAGCCGTACTACAGGGACGCGATGCAGAGTATTGTCGGACGAACTTTGTGGGGTATTGACGGCGTCGGTACCGGCGGCTTTAAGATCATTCCACCAGCGGAAGGACAGAGAATAATTACCACTACGCGGTAGGTCACATTAATCTCTCTGATTACCAACGGAATACGTAACCGTATTGCGAATGTTTGTTTCTGCAGATCACATTCGAACAAGACAGTTCAAGCCGCCCTGGACGCCATGGAACCGGACGAAGTACTCCGAGTTGGTGGAGCTGGTCACAAGGTCTGCGTTTTTTTTTACATAAAAAAACTTCGAATCGAATTAACGTGTTTGTCTTTTTCTTTTTTTCCCTTTCTCCGATCAGGTCTTGCTTCTGTTAGAGGGCAAGGCTCATGCCTACGTGTTTGCCAGCGGAGGGTGCAAAAGATGGGACACCTGTGCACCTGAAGCTATACTCCACGCGGTCGGTGGAAGATTGACGGACCTTTACGGCGAGCGATATCCGTACGACGCTAATACTTCTCATCCGAATGCGAGAGGCGTCTTGGCGACCGCTCCAGGTCAGATACATTCGTGGTATATTTCGCGCATTCCCGAAGAAGTTAAGCAGCAATTGCAATGAATATTATATACCTAATACATTAACGGATACAGTTATGGAATCGTGCGGAGGCACTCCGGAGACAATTGAGTTTGCTTCAGACATGCATAGGGCCTGTTGAAAGAATCTGTATTTCAAAATATAAACCCCTCCGTACCCCCATTCAACCCATTTCTACTCGAATCAATAAATTCGATTATGAAACTACTATAGAAATCACATTTTCAACGTTGATCAAATTCATCAATCGATAGTCATTAATTGAGCAATCATGCTATACCATATTAATTTACAAATTTTACATTTTTCACAATCGTTTCCTCACCGCCTCCTTAAAGTTTCGATTTCAGCGCATCTCGTAGCAGACGTCGCAGTATTTTTCCCGATGGAGTTTTCGGGATAGATTCCACAAATTTTACTCCACCTCTGAGCCATTTCTGACTAGATATTCGAGCTATCAAAAAATGAAAGTCTTCAGTCTCGCAGCTCATCATTGTTAATGTCGAACGCGCTTACCGTTTACGTATTCGATTATGTTCCTCTCAGTTATGTTCGATTTTGGCTGCTTCACGACGAAAGCCATAGGCAGTTCACCGGACATTTCCTCCGGAAGTCCCACCACGGCCGCGTCATCCACTGCCGGATGTGTCAGCAATATGTGCTCAAGCTCTGCCGGTGGGACTTGGAAACCTTTGTACTTAATAAGTTCTTTTATACGATCGACGATATAAAAACAACCGTCCTCGTCGTAATAACCGACGTCACCGGTATGCAACCAGCCATCCTTGTCGATAGTCGCATTGGTCGAACTGACGTCGCCGGCATAGCCTTTCATTATTTGGTCGCCTTTGAAGCAAAGCTCGCCTTCCTGATTAGGCCCTAGAGGCTCCTTCGATCCTCCTCCATCCAGTGGTATAACTTTACCTGCAAATTAATCACATTTACAAAAACTGTATGCGCCCAACTCACCATCGTTACTAATTATCTATTTTTTTTTTTAGTTTCCGAATGTCCCTCCCACTCGCAAATTTACTTCTCACACAATTTCTTATTTACCGTACGTGTTGGGGCACAATTTGCCGATACTTCCACGCTTCACATCTTCCGTATGCCTCAAAACACTCAAAGTTGTTTCGGTCATTCCGTACCCCTGCTTTATAATTGGATGATTTAATCTTTGGTAAACGGCGTCTTGAATTTTCGGCGATAGGGTAGATGCTCCGCACCTGGTTGAAAAATTATATAGTCAATATCGGAAAATTGATAGACAGGATTTTAGGATAAAAAATAGAAAAAATACCATATTCTTTCGACGCAAGAGATGTCGTACTTATCCACCAACGGGCTCTTGGCCAAAAATGTCATGAGTGGTGGTACGAGAAACAAAGCTCGTATTCTGTACTTCTCGATCATCGACAAAAATCCATCAGGATCAAAATGCGGCATTACAATAGCGGGTGCACCGAGTACGATTTGAAGGATCATCACGACAAAGGCGTACGCGTGAAAATATGGCAATAGAGCGAGCGACACGGTGCTCGGGCCGAAATTTTGCGCTGCCACTTCCATCATGAAGCACAATATGGTGAGCAAATTCTTGTCGGTAAGCATAACGCCCTTCGGAAGCCCCGTCGTTCCGCTCGAGCACATAATGGCTACTACGTGTTCCTTAACGTTTACTGTGCGAGCTACAAACTTCTCGGAATTTGGTACAATGGTTGACGATATCAAATCGCTCATACGAGGTACATTATCGATTATCGACTCGCCCAAAGATATCAGCTTTGGCGACCACGGCAATTCACGAGCAATTTCGCTCAATGCCTTTACCATCGACTCGGAGACGAATATGTGAGAGGGTCGCGAAATATTCAGACTGTGCAAGAATTCCCCGCGTGTGTAGCTTGGATTCACAGGACAAGTCGCCACTCCCAGGTAAAGTGCCGAACATACTGGAATGACGAATTCCAGACTGTTCTCGCTGCACACGGCGATTTTGTCATCAACCTTCAGTCCTTGACTATCCAAGAAAACGGCCAGACGACGACTACTCTCCAAAATTTGGTCACATGTTAATTTCCTCTCCGTGTTTGCGTCGATCTGTGAACAAAAAAATTCACGAAACTTAGGTACTCTGGTTAAAAATTGAGGTTCCTGGAAATACAGACAAATCTAATTTTCTGATCCAGCATTAAACTGGGATTGAGGCGAAGATAAAGTTACCACAATCAGTAACGAAAACTGCAAACAAAATTTAATTGTTTTTAGTTACTCTGAAAAAGGTTTCATTCACATTTTTTTTACTTGGAAACGGAACTTAACTTCACAGGAAGAAAATGCAACACATACAAAAAGCACGCTTACATGTTTTAAAAAGTCTAAAATATTCCATGGCATTTTGTGTCAAAAAATTGTTTTGTGTCTCTCCAACATCCATCTTGTGTATGGATTTTTTGATGATTTTTTTTGTCCTATTGCCATATGATGCAATAAAACTAATACAAGTTTGTGATATTTTTTCTTGGTGGAATGACAGAGCAAATTTTTATCTCTTCCAAGCTGCAACAAGTTGGTGAGTTTTATTGCAGGCCTAAGTGTATTAGCATATCCGTTACACATTTACATAAGTAATAAACTAGATAAAAGTTGGACACAGAAAATATTTGCATAAGATAAAATTTAACCATGTACTTTGCTCCCGAATATTCAATTGCTGAAAAGTATTAATTTTTCTCAAGGGAACTGTTGTTTTTCTCCTAAAATGGTACATCGAAGAAAACTTGCACAACATACAAATTCATCGCATGCAAAAATATTGCTAGTATATAAAAAAAAGTAAAATTTTACAATAGGATATAGAAGGACTCGTAGATTAGTAATTATTGTTAAAGAAGTGATTTTTACCAAGGCAACTCTGTCTCCATAAGTGGAAAGACGATCCAGGAGAAATTGTCCCAACGACATATTGGGAGGCAGCGTTACACGGACATCCGGTCCCCTCAGTATGTTGTTTCCAGCATCCATTGTCTCTGAGAATCCACCAAGCAATGATAAAGTTTATAAATTTATATCACTGTTCTATATTAAACGACTACCGCAATATATCTATGGATCACGAGGTTTTGCGATAAAATCCTATACGGCACACTGGAAACTCTCGATGTTGAATCGAGATAAGTGAGACAATCTTTTATTTTCGCTAAAAATGATTTCCGTCACGCGTAAAAGGCCGAACGATGTGTATTGAACGGTGGAACTGTTACGAATGACGGTTGACTACGAATAATAATATTGTTTACGGAACAGATATTATTGTAGCATAATATCGTTTCGTTCCCCACGGACCTTAAACGAAGAATTTCCTGGGGTTTTTCAAACTAGAATGAGTTCTTTGTACAAGGGTCAAAAAATTGAAAAAAATGTACAAATATCAGATTCTATTCAGTAAAAAGTATTATCCGCCATTTTCGGCATTCTTCGGGCCGCAAATGCTGCATTTCAGCCAACCGGGAAAATAATTGCATTAAAATGACAGATTGATTTGACTTGTCCATTCTGTCAGATAATATCAGTACCTGAGAGAACTGACCAATCACAACGATCCGTAGTTATAACACAATTAGGGGGTTTTCCATTTAAGGAGTACCGTGCCGCACCGTGCGGCACTGTATGTCGCCACAGTATGGTGCTTGTTGGAACACAACTTGTTGTTGTGCACAAATTTTAGATGTTAGATTATTCGTTAAATTATACGTTAGATTATACGTTAAATTGGAATTTGACTGCCGTTTGATTCAGAAACTAAAGAGATTAAAATAATTCTCTCGATAGATAAATAATTCAATGAAAGCCTTTCGTCAATAATAATTCGTTAATAATAACTTGTTCGAATATTACCGTCTACCGAAGTCGCGTGCATAATTTCAACTGTTGTGAGAAACACTAAAAGATGCAATGCTACCACTGTTGAAAAGGAAAAAAGATGTACATTTTCGGTACCCCTGATGGCACAGCACGCTCGGACACAACAATTTTCTGTGCTCAAGTGTGCGGCACAGCGGTGGGATTCTGTACTCGTTATGCTGTCGTTATGGGCTCATAGGGACAATTTTTGTTGTCACCGATCGCGTCGCTATTATACCGACGAGTGCTATTCTCTACACTATTCTTAACGACGTTTGTCGTTATTGATACCGAAAAGTGTCGTTATGGCGTCGCTATGGTTCGCGCGGATAACGAGACTCAGAGACCCTCTCGTTACGCGATAGCAACGAAGATAGACTCCTATCTATCTTCGTTGGCGATAGCGACCGTTTTAGCGACGTGCGTGTACGCTGTCTATATTGAACGTGCATACAATCTTAAAATTAAAGTGCTCTAAAAAGTGAAAGAAAAACTGTGGTGTTCGAATAAGACGTAAGTAAATCAGATTTCTTATTAATTAACAGATAAGGTTTAAAAAAATTTATTCCGTACGATTTATTTTCAAAAATGTGGTTTTATGCGAATAATCAACATAACCTACACATTTAGACATAGCTTTGAATCGACTACAAATTTGAATAACAGAACTACTTTTTTCAAGATGCTATTATATCAGATTTACATTTTTACTTATTGTATTAATTTAATAATTTCATCTAAAAAGTAAAGTAATAATTGTTCGTGTTTGTACAGGGACCATGGCTCTTGAGTATCTCGCTTGGGATCTGAACGTGCTCGAGCAGAGGTTACGTTGACTTGAGCATCGTGTAGAAAAGAGGCGATTGAGAGATGCTCAAAATCCGTTTGAATTACCTCGAGACGATTTCATCAATCTTTTTCGCCTGCCTCAGGAGGTAGTGATGGATATTGTTGATCTGTTGCGAGCGGATTTGGGGACTGTGAGGATCATTGGTTTGAGTCCAGAAATTAAGGTAATATAAAAAAATTTGTGTTTTCTCACACCTTGGAGAATTCATACCATTGATTTATTTTGTTAATCATCAACCTCGTAATAATGAACTCGCAGGTATTGGTAGCCCTATGCTTCTACGCGAAAGGCTGTTACCAACAAAGTTACAGAAGCAATGAACCACCAATTACTACGAACATAGGTCAAATTTCCTATAACTCCCTATGATAGACAGTGAGCAAAAGAAAAGTTTGCCACTGCGCCACAGCCATTTGATGGTGCTATTGGAGCAATTGATTGCACATTTATCCATATTATTGCTCCAGCCAATCATGAAGAGGCATATGTGAATCATCATGGCCGACATTCTTTGAACGTGCAAGCAGTAAGTATATATATTATTTCTAATTTTTTACAATTCTTTAAATATCTCTCGAAATCAGTCTCACTATTGTATTCGGATTAAGAATTGTTATGGGCTTTATCGAAATTTCCTGTTTTCTTCACTTATTATATTGGATTACATGCTTTCTGATTAATTTAAAAATTCTTGTGCAAACGTTCGTTTGATGGTGTATATAAAACTGATAATATATCCATATTCTAATATTGCATTATCTTATTTGTGTTTCAGATTGTTGACCCAGATCTAAGAATCTTGAACATTAATGCGCGGTATCCAGGTGCTCGAAATGATGCTTACATTTGGAGCACTTCACCCATTCGAAGGGCCATGGAATACCATTAAAACTGCAGAGAGCAAAGAACTTGGCTAATCGGTAAGTTGTGACTTGAATGTCAAATATTCTGACATGGCATACAGTCTGACCATAGAATTTTTGTAAGAATTGGGAATTGGAATACGGTGAAGTTTAAAAAAATTATACTGCTATAATAGTACTGAGCGCAATCAGAAATAGTTGAACAGTACAGAGAGTAAACCCTGCATCTAGTCTCTATCTAGTTTGAAATTGATAAAAATTGTCACTACTTTGACACAGCGGTGAGGGTTTTAGGTAAGCGTAATTAGAAGCAGTAAATTTCTTCTACTGCGCAGAGAGCAAAACTTGGTGGAATTGTTACCAAGTGCAGTAACAGTACATTCATTTCATTTCAACTGGGCGGTCGACAATTATATGCTACTTTCGCCTGAGTCTCTATGCATCTCTATTGTCTCTTACACCTAGTACATTTGTTAAAATTCAAAAAATTTTAATTAGGTGATGCTGGTTACCCATTGGAACCTTGGTTGTTGACGCCCTTGCCCAATTTTCCTGAAGACACGCAACAGCACCAATACACTCGAAAATTGTGCAAAGCTCGGAACGTCGTCGAACGATTTTTTGGCGTCTTCAAATCAGTTTGGAGATGTATGTCCTATCAACGTGTATTAATGTACGAGCCGGCATTTTCCGGGAAAATCGTCAATGCGTGTGCTATACTACACAATATGAGAACCGAACTGCGATTGAACAACGACTTTGAAGCTGAGCCGATAGATACTGATGACGAGCACGTAGACAATGACCGGGTAGCTGCAAATGAAGAATTAGAGCAACGAGGACCACGCGCTATAGCTCAAAGGATTCAACAGCAAGTGATGAGAGAAAGATTTCCTAATTATCGAGATGCTAATAATAATTGATATTGGCAATATCCTTTAAGGAGGTACGAGCGTTGGGAAAAGTCCAAGATTAATTATTTAAAATTCGCATGAACCTTCTTAATAACTATACCTGTGGCAAAAATTTGATAGTTCGACCGTCTAAAAATCGAGTTATTTATTGTTGCAATCGTTGACGTTGCGATTTTTGACACTGAATATGTCGATTATCAGACGGTGAAACCTCCAAGTTTTTACACATTATCATATGGCGCTCAAGAAACTTCCAGCTGAATTTAAAAAATGTATCTTGGAGAAATTGTATATAATGATTTTGCCTTTACTTTATACATACTATTATGATTACGAATTCGCCTAAACTCGTACCTCCTTAACCAATTTGCATCAATGCACAGAATAATCCGTGAGTCGCGACAGTCGACTATCACCAAGCGCGGAATAATCCGCGAGCCGTGATGCCCGTCACAGCACATACGACCGACCGCGCATGGTGATACACGTCAGTCGTTTGTTCAACGTCACTGATGTTTCGATGCGGGATTCTTCCACACCAGTTGGTTATAGCTTTCATTATTGTTTTGGGTGAAACCACCCACACATCTTTCCAATAATTTTTCATTGCTGAGATCTTCATAAATGGGCCTTAGGGCCTCAGCAACTTCTTGTGGAAATGGCTGATAATCATGCTTATAAACTGATAAGTTATCAGCAGCTGCTGCCCGCTGCCAAGAGCACCATGAGTCCAATCCGATCAGACACTTTGCGTGTTGTTGATTTTCGTCTGTCGAGCAGTAATGATAAAATGTGGCCCAGATTGCATTACTCATATTCTCAACCGAATCACAATTTCTCCTAATTGCTAAGCCATAATAAACTGTCAACTTGTCGATCATTTTTGCTGTCAGCTTGCCTTTTCCACCGAGAGTTTTTTTTTGTATTTTTTTTCCATCCTTTTTTTCCACCGTTTTCACTTTCTTTTTCACACAATTTCGGAGTCGCGTTCCCATTCTCTTCTGTACGTGTCCAATACATTCCTTCTTCACGACTTCTTGATCACCGTATGGGGCAGCTTTCAAAATCCCGGAGTACGTTTTAGAATCACCGTCTCCAATGTAATTTCTGTACTGCACTCCGAATTTTTCCACTGAACGCTTGAATAGGTCGATCACTGCATCAACTTCCATTTTTCCAGAAGAACCTGAATGATTACAACTGCAATCATCTTGATGGTTTTCATACCATTGTTGATATTCTTCACTATCAAGTTTGCTTTTCCAAGTTTCGCATTGTTTGCAATAGGCACTTTTCACGAGGATATCAATTACTTTCCCAGAATAATATCCGATCAATGATGTCACTCCATACAAGGAAGTATATCCTCGCTTTTTCCAAGTTCCATCGCCGGACACGGTAAGCTTTGCAGATTTTTCGTCACCTTGGTGTTCAGCAGTCAAGTCTTTTTCTTCATGGCAAGCATGCTGAAAAAGTTTGTCGGTTGCTGTTTTCACACAGGAATGTATATTCTTCATCATTAAATCGTAGGTGGGCTGTGTTAGGAAAGCGGGCATGTCCATTAATCCACAAAATTTTGCAGCACCTTTTAACCCTAATCCAAGAACTCTCATGACAAACAAAAAACGCCGATTTATCTCATAAGAATGCTCGATAAAAGGACTAGAATTTATGCTACGAGATGGACACTGATCGCACAACAAAACAATTTTAAACCCGAGTCCTCGTTCAGAATCAGTTTCAAATTTCACATTTCCGTTACAGGTTTTGCACTGCACAAATTCGGAGATGGCCGCGAAAACAGTAATAAAATTCAAAATTCGGTACTCAACGGACGGATTACGCGGCACCAAGATTTCCTCCTGCATTCTCATTTTTTTTTGCAGAGGCACTGAAACTAGACTCATCCGTTTCAGCTGTTTTCGGATTGAAAACATCCTTTCGTTTCTTCGCTTTTGACTTGTACACTTTCGTTGATTTTCTAAGTTCTCTGCTAGACTTCATTTTCACGATATTATCGAAGGCACAAGTACACTGACACGACTTTACTGTTAGGCTTCTCTGCTGAGACTGACGACTACTTTTCGAATTTTGGCAACTGAGAAACAGACAATAGAAAATGACAAAGCAAAGAGAGTAGGATAGACAAGGAAAGAAGGGACAGCGCCTCAGGTAGACAGCTGGCGCGCCGGTCCCCGACTGTGAGACGCGCCTCCCTAACGCGCCTTCATAAATGTGTCTATAACTTCGAAAATATTCGTCTGATTGACATAAAATTTTGAGTGTGTATGCTCAAATATATGTATATTCAGAAAATACAAAAAAAAAACGATTTTTTGAAAATTACAAGTGTATGTAAGCCCTTAACTAGAGTGATGATGGGTGTTACGGGGATTATTCGTAGAATAGCTTTTTAAAAAGAAGAGAGACTATACCGTAGTATAGGCTCTCGTGTTTTCTTTTCTTTCGTAATATTTATTTATCTTTAACAAACAAGTTTACAAAGTATTGCGTAATTAATCCTTCGGAGGTGTATATTCAGTAGCCCAGAGTCGCCGGTTTCTACTGTTAGGTATACAAGAACTGAGGTTCGCTGGTTTGGACGGCTTTTATATAGGTGGTCCTCCTGTTGTTGGCTAGGGCGAGAGTGGGGTTTTTATCTCTGCTTCACACCCCCCAGGTTAGATTGAACTTTCTCCTGAAAGTTTTTAGCGTTTCCTTGGCTTGACCAGGTTGGTGGTTGGAATTGATGGTCTTAGGGGTAGTTCCTCTACGTAAGGCGGTGGAACGGGGTGTTCAATGGTGGGCCTGTATTCCACCCTTGGTTCCATATAGTTGCAAGGGCTGTGCTGTACTGATTGTTTGTTACAGCAGATGTTGATTCGGATTTTCTTTGCCCACATTCTGCTAATGCAACTTAGGATACCTAGTTTGTTGAGTGTCCAAAGTGTGATCAGGGTTAGTCCAGCATAGCCGGCGTAAGTGAGTATGCTAGTGGCGTTTTCCTTCCATGTTTTTGCACGTCTAGCGGTTTTTTACCGTGTCTATACGTGTTTGAATCTCGTCTAGGTTCGTCATTAGGTCGTTAAGTTCGTTTGTGTCGGTGTGATGTTGTATCGTCTCCAGTTTGTCGGCGATAATGTTGAGCTCCGTTTCGTTAATGGGAGTCAAGAAATCCTTGTGGTAAAGGATGGAGTCTTGGTACAGCGTCGTGGTCTTGGGTAATTTGATGAGGGCTCCGTTAGTGGTGAGGGTGCAGTCCTCGTCCGATTGTATTGTGCTTGGTTGAGATATTTTAAAGATTTTGGGTTTGCTGTTGCAAAATCCTTGTATCTCGATGGAGTCTTCCGGGAGGATAATATAGCCTTTGTTGTTTGATAATGGAACGTAGGCGAGTTCAGATATTTGGAATAGACCTGTCTTGCATTTACCGTGCTCAAGTGTCCTTACTCGATGATTTAGTATCTCTGCATCGCAAGATTCTGTTTCTGCTAGTAAGAAGGACGGCTGTTTCCTTTTACAGCTTAGCGCGTTGGATGTTCTAAGGCACGTGAGTAAGTAGTCTTCGTTAATTGGTATATATGAGCTACGCTCCTGGTTGACCATTATAAATTCTGATTCGGGTATCATAATTATTTTTGCTTTTCCTTGGGTTTTTGGGATGGGGATTACGTGTCGTATCGTATAGATGTCTGTTTCCCACAAGGGTAGGTCAATAATATAGTTAAGTTTGTTTTTAGCTAGTAGTATGTTTAGTGTTGCTATGTCGAGTATGTTTTGGTAATTTCCTATGGTGTTTTCAATTGGATACTTTTGTTTGTTTATAGCTTCTAATTCGGATAGTCCGCCGAGAAGGATCGTTGGGGCGATCACTTGTGGGTGGATTATTCCGTGTTTCGCGTCTGCTATCGCGTTGGTTAATGTGTTGGTATCCTCTTGGAGGTCTCCCAAGAGGGATCCGCAAATAGTTAAGTAACCTGATATGTAGATGTCCTGTGTGTTTTCGTTTAGTTTGTTGTTCGTTCCCTTGAGGTCGTTTAGATATCTGTCTCCTCGTTTATTTAGATTGTCGATGTCGTGTTTTGCGTTGTTAAGTAAGATTTTGATTATTCGCGTTTGGTTCGTCAGTCCTTGGCTCAAGGTGTTCGTTATGTTATAGACGTGGTCGAGTTCTATTTTACGTGGTCTAGGTCGTCTTCGTTTAATGTTCCAAACAATGTTTTGGACAGGCTGCCGATGGCGTTGATTAAACCTCTGCGTCGTCTTGGCGGACTGGTGATGTGTTCCAGTAGTTCGATGTTGTTGTAGGCTCTTTTGAGGCGTGTACGGAGTAAGTCGATCTCCGTTTGCTCGTGGCATTTGTAATTGCAGGCCGTTTGGATGTCCGTATACATTCTCCAGATGCGTTCATATCTGATCGACAGGGTGCTCATATCGATGGTGCCGATTAGTCTCCAAGTTTGGTGATATACTCGGGCCTTTCCAAGGTCTTCGAGGTAGAAGGTTGTGTCATTGAGAGGTTGGATCGTGATCTCCGCTCTCGTTAGTTGAATCAGATGTATTGACAGCCAGACCGTCAACAGCTTCATCTGTAACGAATGGTTGTGTTCGATCAGTGTGTATTCGCACTAGGCGTCCATTTCTTTCTATTTCTAGATTGTTATTGTCTAGAGTTTGTGTTATGGTGTAGGGTCTTTCCCAGGTATTGTCGAGCTTTCGACGTTTCGTTTCGTCGGTGACCCATACTTTTTCGCCTTTCGCATATATTGGTTGGGTTCTGCAGATGTTCTGGTCGTGTCTTTGCTTGCTGCGTTCTTTAGCTAGTATGAGTTTGTTTCTAGCTCGTGCAAGTGTCTCGTTGTGTCTTTTCTTCAATTTTTCGATTAGCTCGTTGTAAGTGATATTGTTCAAGCTGTCGATACTTGAGGCTAATCGTGCTGTTCTGCCGAAAGTTAGTTCGAACGGGGTATGTCCGTGACCTTCATGTTTTGAAGTATTATACGCGAAGCCTATGCTTGCTATTTTCTCGTCCCAACGCTGGTTTCTTTCCGTTGTTTCCGTTGAGGTTTTGATGAGGTCTCTGATGAGGGCGTGGGCTCTTTCTAGTGAATATGTAGGTATGCCGTTGTCCTTATAGGGGTGATTCCTAGTGATCGTTCGAATTCTTCCATGACGTTGGACAAGAAGTTTTGTCCTTGGTCGGTGAGTATATTTTTCGGTGTTCCGAAAGTGTAGATGTAGTGTTGAATCAGGGCATTGGCGATGTTTTCGCCAGTGGTGTTTTTCATCGGTACGAGCATCAAATATTTGGTGAACGTGTCTTGAATGGTGAGTAAGAATCGGTTCCCTTTTGTCGACGTAGGTAGTGGTCCGAAAATGTCCATTGCGATCTTCTCGTTAGCAGCTGTTGGAGTGTCCGTGATTATGACGGGCGCTTTTGGTCGAATTCGCGTTAGTTTAGCGCGTTGGCGGCTGATACATTTCTTGATGTACTGGATCATCTCGTTTTCCATTCCTCTCCATTCGTAGTTTTCTTTTAGACGTTCGATAGATTTGTTCTCGCCTAGATGGTGGGTCATTGTTCCTCCATGGTTTTCTTGTAGGATGATTTCTTTTTCTGAATCCGTCAGTAGTCTGTTTTTATAACAGATGCGGATTTTTAGTTTATCTTTGTGTGCGAGGAAGTTTAAAATGTCCTTGATGGTTTCTTTCTCGTAGATACTCAATGTTGGGTCTTCCATGAGGAATCGGGGTTCCTTTTTGATTTGCGTGAAGTATCCGAGTCCCAGGTAGATTTCATTTAGCCAATTTTTCTCATCGTAATCTCCTAGTTCTATCTCGTTGTTGTTACCATCTTTCTTTAGGATAGGTAGCCAAGTTTCTTTGTTGGTGTTGAGGAGCGTGTTTATTTTTACTTCGTGATTCTGCGTCAAACACCATGTTGTGTAATCAGAATACAATTGTACTGGTGTGAGGATGTTTGTTGGCGTTTCTTCCTCTGGGTTTAGGTCGATGTCTCTCAGGGCTTCCTGAGGTAGATCTCGAGTGACGAATACTCTTGAGAGTGCGTCTGCTGCACAATTTTCCTTGCCTTTCTTGTATTCGATTTCCATTTCGTAGTCCTCGAGCTTGAGTCTCCATCGCATTAGTCTTGGTAATGGGTCTTTGTTGTTGTAAAGCCAGACTAGGGCTTTGTGGTCTGTTTGTACCAGGAATTTGCGTCCCAGTAGGTATTGTCGTAATCTTTTGACTGACCAGACTATAGCCAATAGTTCTTTTTCTGTGGTGGTATAGTTTTGTTCGGCTTTGTTCAGTGTGTGTGAGATGTATACAGATGGGTGTCCTTCCTGTGATAGTACTGCTCCCAATCCTACGTTGGATGCGTCCGTAGTGAGCGTGAATTGCTTGTTGTAGTCGGGATAGCGTAGTACAGGTGAGGTGCAGAGTGCTTCCTTCAGTGTTTGGAATGCTTTCTCACGTTTGTCTGTCCATTCCCATTTTTCTTCCTTTTTCGTCAAGGTCGTCAAGGGTTTGCTGATGGTGGAGAATCCTTTAATGAACTTTCTGTAATATCCTGTTAACCCTAGGAATGCCCTTATCTCGGTGACGGTTGTTGGTTTCTTGAAGTCCTTGATTGCCGAGATTTTCTTTGGGTTCGGTTTGACTCCTTCCTTGGTGATGAGGTGACCGAGGTATTCTAGTTCGGGCCGCAAGTACTCGCACTTGTCTGGTTGGAGTTTGAGTCCTACTTGTTCGAGCCGTTTGAACAATATTTCTAGGTTCTCATTGTGTTCTTGTAGTGTCGTGCCGAATACTACGATGTCGTCTAGGTAGACAAAGCAGTTTTCGCCTATCAGGCCGCGAAGGGCTGTGTCCATCATTCGTTGGAATGTTGCTGGTGCGTTCTTGAGTCCGAATGGCATACGGTTGTATTCGAAGTGTCCGTCGGGTGTGGAGAAAGCTGTGTATTTCTTGCTTTCCTCTTCCATCGGTATTTGGTGGAAGCCTGAACTGAGGTCAAAGGCTGAGAAGAATTTTGCCTTGCCAAGGTGTCCTAGAATGTCGTCTATGAGTGGCAGTGGGTAGGCGTCTTGGTCCGTTTTCTCATTGAGTTTTCGGTAGTCGATGACGATTCTCCATTTCTTTTTGCCTGAGGCGTCTGCTTTCTTAGGGACGACCCATACAGGGGAGTTGTATGGTGACTTAGACTCCTGGATTATTCCTTTCTCGAACATTTCGCTCATTTGCCTTCGTATTTCTTCTTTGTGGATTTCTGGTGGTCGATATGACGAGGTGTTGATAGGTTGGTCGTCTTTCACCTTGATGACGTGCTTGGTGTCGGGTGAGCATGGTAGTGGATCTCCTGGTAACGAGAATATTTGGTTATATCTCGTGAGTAATTGTTCGATGGGGCCTCGGTGCGCTTCTTCTACATAATGTAGTCGGGTGTTTTCCATGAGTAGTTTGATTCGGGCCGTTGCTTCTTGGTGAGTAATTTGTTGTTTCGTGATCACGTTGACTACTTCCAATTTGGGTTGTTTCGTGATCAGAATTGGTTTGTCGGTGTCATTTCGCATGGGTACTCTGATATATCTTTTGCTGACGTTATAGACTCCGTCCGGGATTTGTTCGTGTTCGTAGATATAGACGTAACCTTTCTTTAGTGTGGTCGGTAACTTAAGGATTTGGTTGCTTCTTGGTGGTGAGAAGCATCCTGAATCGTTGAGAGGTGATACGTGGTCGTCTAGTATCAAGGAGTCGTTGGTGATTGCGAAATTGAATCTTTCCAAGAACGGTCGTCCGATCAATCCTTCTTCCATGAGGGGGAAGTCGTCTGGTATGATTTGGAACGGTATCTCCTTTCCGTATCGGATTAAATTCACACTGTGTGTTGTAGTGTGTTTCTCGTTGCCCATTAAAAATGTTTTTGTTTCAGGCCAGGTGGTCACTATTGGTGGGATCATGTGTCGTTTAATTAAATTTATGGAGGATCCCGTGTCTAGTAAGTATCTTCCTCTATGCTGTACGTTTCCGAGTTTCCATTGACAGTTCCAGAGTTTTCCTCCGGTGGAAAGTATTCTGTCTGTTCTAGATCGGTCTCTTCGTACTCGTGGTCTGAGGTCGGATATTTTTCCATCTCTTCGTGATTGGTTATGTTGTTCACTCTCGGTGGCCGGGTTGTGTGTGTTCCTGTTGGAAAACCCTGTTTTCGAAAGCATCTGTCGGCAGAGTGACCAACTTGTTTGCAGATGTTGCAGTTCAACTTCATTCGGTCGAAGAGTGGTTTCCTTTCGATTTGTTGGAAGTTTCGAGCAGGTGTGTTGTCGACTCGAGTTGGGAATGCTGTTGCCGGGCGGGGATTCGGTTAGACCCGGTTAGGCTGGTTAACGAATCTCGTTGGAGGAGGGGGTAATTGTTTCGGTCGTTAGCGTTGTCGTTCGAGTATGAATGTTTCCACTTCCAAAGCCTCCATGCGCGCGTCGCGCAGTGTTTTTGGGTGTGTACCTCGGACTTGCATGCATATTTCGTCGCGAAGTCCTCCTATGTATGTCTTGATTACATTCCGCTCTTCGATTTTTAGTGCGATTCGGGTTTCCATGCGTGAGGTGTCCTCTGTTGCATCGTTCTGTATGGTGTATCTCAGGTCGTTGTACCGTTCGAGGAATCGTTTATCGTATACCCTGACTCCTTCGTTTGGCTGTTGTCGGGTGGCCACGAGTTTACTGCGTGCTAGTTCGTATGATGTGGCTGCTGATACGTTGTCTCTGAGTGCTTGAAATAGGTCTCGGTAGTTGTGAATTTCTATTCCTCTTATTGCTCTTTCTGCTCCTTCTGTTATCTTATCATTGATGATGTGGTCGAGCAGGCGTTCTGGTCTGTTACAGACGGCTTGTGCTCGCTTCCCTGATCGTATGAATTCTTCTACTCCGACATCGTCGTATCCTCGTAGGGTGCGAACATATTTGATGGCGTCTCGTGGTGGTTCACTGTCGGACGGGTGATATTGTCTATGTTCGGGCTGGCGTTCCGGGGATGAGTCGGGCGTGTGATCTGGTGGAAATTCGTTTCTTCGGGTGAGTCGTGATGTTGGGATGACAGTTATATTGGGTGGTGCCGTTGGTAGTCTCGGGGCTGATGGTTTTACTGCCGAGTTTACTGCTGGTACTATCTTCTTCTCCGCTGGTGATTGGTTGTTGACCGCGGTATTGCGAGAATGCCAGTTTTGTTTTTCGTAGTTTTAATTATGTTGGACAGTGGTTGAGCTGATTCTTGCCTCCTGCCTTTAGTTTTATTTCTTGATTGCTCGCAAGTTGCTACAAACTTGGTTGCAATTGAAGAACACTTACGGTTTTTATTGACGGACGATCGCGGCTCGCGGGCCACGTCGTACGAGGTTAGTCAATTTACCTTATCGTTTTGTCTTCCTTCCTGATATCTTCAACTTGTTGTGGGCCTCCTTGAGTTCGGTAGTACCCGTTGAGATTGATTCCAGGGTAAGTCTCCAGTGATAGCAACGATATGACTGGAAGTTCAGGGACGGTACCGTGGCAAAACCATACAGGTCAATTTCACAAGCTCGTGTAATCCGTATAACTTCACAAGTCGCGTTTAAGCTGTCCTGGCAGGATCGCCAAAATGTTACGGGGATTATTCGTAGAATAGCTTTTTTAAAAGAAAAGAGACTATACCGTAGTATAGTCTCTCGTGTTTTCTTTTCTTTCGTAATATTTATTCATCTTTAACAAACAAGTTTACAAAGTATTGCGTATACACCTCCGAAGGATTAACCTTCGGAGGTGTATATTCAGTAGCCCAGAGTCGCCGGTTTCTACTGTTAGGTATACAAGAACTGAGGTTCGCTGGTTTGGGCGGCTCTTATATAGGTGGTCCTCCTGTTGTTGGCTAGGGCGAGAGTGGGGTTTTTATCTCTGCTTCACAATGGGTGTAGCATATGGGTTAAGATAGTATATAATGAAAGTCTGGGGAAAAATTCGAGATAATTGACTTATTAGTAACAAAGATTTATCACGTTCAAGATATGTATACAGTGAAAGTAAACCTCAAGTACTATTCATATAAAACTTTATTATTAATTAATAATAATTTAATATAAATGCTTGTAATAAAAAAACACTTGTCGTAGGTAATAAAATTTTAAGGCAACAACAACCATTGGTATTATTTTTTATCATGATCACATCCTTTCCATGCAGTCTTTCACGAGTTGCGTCAGTTCCGCGATAGTTTTCTCTCTCGCCTTTTCCGCTTCGACAAAACTGCGCAAAATGGCGTTGCTTTCCCGACCGTTTTCTGCTATTTGTTGCATAGATAAGGCAAACATCTGTTGAGGAAGAATAGAAAACATAGTTTACCATAATGTTCTTTTTGAGAACAATATCAATCGGTAAAACTTGTAACTTACCTCCATACATGCAATTTGGCGTTCGGCTAAAGTGGCAAAACTCTCTCTCGCATCTTGAGCCTGCGTGTTCAGGCTCCGTTTAGCTGGACAATCGAAAAAATGTTAAAAGAGCCGATTTCTCGTCACAACCAAAATATTTGATTTTTTAGATAAATGTTCATACATCGGTTTCGGTTTGGTTGAGCTTCGATAACCTCAGCGTTTGCGTCTGCCCTCACGGGACCTTCCTCTGCTCTGCGGACTTCTCTACTCTCTCCTTTTCCTTCGAGATCCTCCGTAGATTCGTCGATCAGTGGGTCGTTGAGCACTTCATAGTCTGCAGTAAAATAAGTTCAAATGTTGAAATAATTGACATTTTTTTTTTTAATTCAGAAGTAACTACTGACCTGTGAATTTAACACTTTCACTTTCGTTATTTTGAAGAATGGTCAAAGCGTGTGCCTGTTGCAGGTTCAGCTCTGCGCCCTCAGACAATAATTCGACAGCATCTGGCTGCAACAAAAACGTTGAATTATATAACTATATTCTATATTGTACAGTTATCTCATGTGGATTACAGGTAGTTTATGATAGTACGTTACCATTTCTTCTGGGAAATAATCGGCTCATGGCGAACCTTCAACATATTCATGTCCGATGAGCCCGAGAATTTTTTCGTCACGAGCCGTAAGTGGTATCGCAGCACTCTCCCTGTTCTCCGTTTGCGTCCTCATCTTTCGGATTTTTGCTACTTTTTGCGACACGGCAGTTTTATTGTCGCGCCAGGTCTGGAAAAGTAAACCATCGTTAAAAATATTTTCCTCTATTTCAAGCAATTTATTATAAAGACATTACAAAAATAGACTTACCGATTTCCACGACTTCACATCTTTGGTGCGGCCATCTTTTCCCAAACCATTTAGTTCGCTTACTAAATGCTCCCACAATCCTCGCAGTTCGTTTCGATCGTTCATAGAAATAAACTTCCCTGTAGCGACATGAGGGTTTTCGACCATGTAGTCGACCATGAAATCGATCTCAGCCTGAGTCGCTTTTCCCTGTCTTTTTTGTTTATTCCTAACATGAAAAAAATAAAATTCAACATTCAGTTTAAGGTAGTTCGGCCCTTTAAGCCAAAATTCAAGAGATCTTCCAAACTCCGTATATAAGTAGTTAAATACATAATGCACACGCTGTTAAAATTTAAAGACGATTGACCACGTCTAACTAAAGATATGTGCAATTAAAAATGATGTTTTTAACATACGCAGCATGGGAGAAGCGTGGGAAAATGACCAACTTTATAGTTTTTCTCCTTGACCGAATTTCACCGTTTTGACAAAAAACTAATATGTTGAAGAAAAATACATTTCGAACTTAAAAAAAAAAATTAGAATTATTGTCCACGTAGTTTAAATAAAAATTAAAAATAAATAACTCATTTGAAGGATTATTTTTAGTGGAGGGGATCGGAGAGAAAGTCGCGCGTAAGTGGAGCGGCAACGTTGCAACGGGTAAAATGGCGGAGGTTTAAAAGACGCGCGAAAATACAAAACAGCTAAACACATATAATGAAATAATGCGAACAATATTAATAAATAAATCATTGTATATGTTTCATTAATAGTTATTAACCGATAATATATATTAATTTACAACGATAAAGTGAATATAGAAATAAATGACTAAGTGATAAAGTAATGTACTTTATTAATATTTTTTTAATTATTGATTTTATAAATAATTAATTTAATGACATATATTTTTTATCAGTTTAACAACAATATGAGTATTCTTAGAAATTAATATCACAGTTTTTCTTTGAAAAACTTAACTAACTTATCAATTACCCTTTTATCTTTGGAAATCCGTGTTTTTTTATCATTCCCAGGATTTTTCAGGTATTCTTTGAACTTTTCAGTTTCTTCTTTTTGGTATTTGTTCAATAAATCACTATATTTAATGCCTTCAGAGGCGATTTTTTTCAAAATGTGATCAGACACGACACCTTTCAAGGGAGATAAATCTTTCATTGCACTGGCTATCATTTTCGAAGCTGTTAGATGATTCAAGCATGTCCTGTACGATTTGGAGTTTTCGTATAAACGATCCTTATTTGTTAATGCTAATAATTGTTCCAAGATATCAACATCATACATAGCTTCATGAAATTGATCTTGTGATGTGACATTTAAATGTTCAGCAGCTAGTGTTGAAAGCTTAAATTCGCCTGAAACTTTTTTAACACCAAAGCATTTTTTAAACAAAGGCAATGAATCTGAGAATCCAGCAATTTTACTAAATTTCTGTACCATTGAACATTTCAAAATGGCTCGGAGCAAATGCGATTTATCGAAACTCACATTGTGTGCTACAAGTACGCATGATTTTGATGACAGGTTTAAAAACTGCAAAAAGCTTTCAAGAGCATCTTTTATCGGGACAGACAACACTTTTTCACCACGAAAATATAAATCACCTTTGATATTTTGTAACCCTGTATGAACAGAAGCTTTGTCATCAATGCGTTTAGTAGGGTTTATGTAAATACTGAATTTACGACCTTCACACGATGCCGCAATTTGTAGTATTTCATCATTTTTACAAAAACCAGAAGTTTCCAAATCAAAATATACCAAATTACAAGTTTCTGAAGTAATTTTTACTTGTGTGCTTTCCAATTGTGAGTCATCAAAGTCATGGGAAGTGTCAACAGATTCAGAAAAACCAAAGTTTGATTGGTATTGTACACCTTCGACCTTCTCATTTGTTTTCTTCAGTTTTTCACGCGCTTGAGCTGAAGAAATTCTTCGTTTTTTTGCTTCTGGTAGTTTGGCGTCGTCAGATCGTTTCGTCCGCTTGAGATCAGCTTGTTTAGCGTATAAATCGGTGTTTAGTCCAGATGAAAGCCCTAAATTTTTACGTATTTCTAAGATTGATGACTCTCCATCATTTTTAGTACATACTGAACTAGCAAGACGAAAGCTAGATGATTCACTTAGACTATAACAAATATTTTTGGGAGATTTGTGAGCCATGATGTTATTAAAAGACTCATTAGCTTGACTAGATGCAGCTATTGAGAATTTTTGAGCATTTGCAGCGTATTTTTTTAATTGATCAGATAGGGCATTATATAACGAATCATTTTTAAGGATGATTGTTTGTTTATTGGATCCATTTTTTCGATTGCACCAAGAGCCACAATTTTCATGGCTATTAAACAAGTGATCTGGAATATTGCGTACAGTATTCGCTAAATTTTTTGCGTTGCCAGCATTTTGAGCAATAGCGTACGAAAAACATTTTTTAACATGAATCATGGTTTCCTTTCGTTTAAGTTCCTTGTAATCAAGACTATACAACTCTTTACTAAAATTTTTCTTCAAATGGTTACTATCAGCAAACTTGAAAATAGTATTAACAGTTCCTCGACGTACAGACGCGATTGTTGAACTGTCCTCATCACCAATAACCACTCGGACAGCAAGATTAGATTCTGTAAGAATCTTGCGCTCATTTATTAAAGCTGCTCCAGCATCTGCTTCCATAGCTTTCGCACTTCCCTCAAAATTTTTTCTACAATCATGTTCTTCTTTGCTTTTGCCCTTATCACAAAATTTGCACTTTCTTATACGATCTGCATAATCTAAAATTTTTCCGCTTAAAAATCCAATAATAGTTCCGTACCCGTTCAGACTGTCATAACTTTTTCCATTTCCGCGTTTACTCCATCCCATATCATATGAAATCATAATATTAACGACTACTCCTACAGCTGAATCAAATCTTGCATTCTTATTATTATTATCACTCATGTCTTGTTTATTATTATTTTCATCTATATCTGCCATATTTGCCGTCGACATTAGAATCTTGTGATGTGGATAAATTTCTTCTGCTACTTCCTTTGGCCTAATAAGAGAAAAGAAGATTAGTAAGGAATAATATTATGTAGCAAAACAATTTTTTTTTACAATATTTATTGTATTTATTTATTTTTCAGTTGATTATAGATATTCATATTTATATATGGGTATATACGGTAAGTAATAAATAATTATTGATTAATCACTTGAAAATTCACACAATTTTTCGATGTTATTTAATACCAATTGTCGTTCTTCACTGGCAGCTCTCTTGCAACTTTCTTGAGCAGCCTTTTCGATTGCTGGACCAACTTCCCTTTCATATCTTTTAAAAAGTTTTGATGAAATTAAAGGCATATTAACACATGCCAATATTTTGTTCAGCCCAGAACAGCCATATCCAGCATGTACAGCACCTGTAGCAAATATTTACAAATTAGAAATTTTTTTTTAAAGCAACAAAATATAACTCATTTAAAATTTGTCATTAAAATATTCATAACAAATGCTAATTTTTAAACTTACCAAGTACAACTCCCGTTGTAATATCAGAACGCTTAGTTCTATTATTATTATTGACACTATGACATTTTCCAGTTGACACTAGTGTTACTACATTACATTTCGGACAATTCACTTTCAGGGTAGAATGAAACGCTACACGTGTTTCATCAGAAATGTTGTCGAGACAGAGTACCTCATCACATTTACAACATCTTAGATTTTTGCCTAATTCTTTCAAATCCACGAGACGAGGTCCCTCGATTAGGTTAGACTCAGCTGGCTTATTATCAATTTTTGTTGCCTTTTTCTCTCGTAAACTATTTACTATTTTCATCTTCTTATTCAATACTTTTTTATTTATAAACATTCCTTTATAACGTAGTCGGTCACCCATAATTTATTTATTTATTAAAATTACCAAAATAGTTTACAGGACTTTATGTTTACATTCAGATCGCGGGCACAAACTATAAGCGAGTCTGGGCTGTACAAGGCAAGTAAGAGAATAAATATGCGACGTTGCCAGATTTTCATACAGGCTAATTTATACTAGTGTGCGCGTATTTGTATAGAGGTTACAGTAGTGTGAGGAGTACAGTTCAGTAAAAAAAACGTGGACTATAGCGTTAGCTCAACAGTTACGCGATACACGGGTAGTGGTCCAAAACATTCTGAGCGAACTGTAGGGAAAGAACTACCTTAAGCATTAAATTGAAATTCCAAATACAAAGACATTAAGGTTATGTTTATCAAAGCATAATTGTCTAATTACAAAAGATATACCGTCACGTCACGTGCGTCACATTCATCAGGTGCATTTTTTTATCTCTATTATCTACTTACTTCATAATCGAGGCCATGATCCTATTATATAGAATGCGGTTCAATGAAGTAATTCGATTCTATGTTTCTCTAAAAGTGACAGCCTCTGTTGATTATTCAGAATTGCGTCACCATGTAAGTGTGAGTTTGGCGCGTCACAGCGATGTAGATTTCAAAAAAATGAGGAGTCTCCATGAACATTTCTAGTAATTTCCCTAGAAACGTCACTTCCTTCTCATAGCCACAACTTTCAATAACGGCGATTCGTTATTCCATTCGGTAACGTCGAAGTGTCGCTATTCGTAGTTACAGAATCGTACCGTCGTTATAGGAGTGTCGTTACACGCGGTGAATTTCGTTACGGTTACAATAGCGTTACGAATCGTTATTTTCATAACGAGTTACAGAATCCCCCTACTGAGTCTCATTATCCGCTCGAACCATAACGACGCCATAACGACACTTTTCGGTACCAATAACGACAAACGTCATTAAGAATAGTGTACAGAATAGCGTCGTTATAATAGCGACGCGGTCGGTAACATAACGAAAATTGTCGCTATGAGCCCACAACGACAGCATAACGAGTTACAGGATCGCGGCACTGAGAACGGACTGAGAGCTTCCACCATTTGGACTTACTAGTTGAGAGCCAATCCCATAAATGAATTTCAAAATTACTAGAATTGTTCCACTAATTTAGAGTAAATGTTGGTCCTTGAGGTAGAAACTGGGTAAAGTAACAAGTTCTATCCAACCTTGGAGTGATGACGTCACATTGTTACTCTATGACGGATTCATCTGATTGGTCTATTCTATTAGAACATGTTTGCATCTCACAGATCTCACAGAAGTGCCCAATCATATCAATCCGTAATTTTGAGTGTCGAATGATAAGCACCATTAGCGTGAACGAAAGATGAGAATCCAGCGCCGAGCTAAGAAATAGAAATGATATAGCTTGCAGTCATCTGTGTATCCCCACGTGTTTTAAATACTTTCAAATAATAACTGGTCATAACCTTCTTCGTGGGAAAAGAACCTTAGCAAAGAAACAATTACGTTATGCAAGAATTTAAAAAAAAATGGGTTTAACGAAACAATATCTGAGATACGTGCCTGCTGGAAATTTAAATATTATCATTAATCCAAAATGCAATGTTGTGTTTGTTACTCTCGAGGGACAGGAAGGCAGGTTCGTAGCTGTCGGAGCTTGCGAACATGTTTTTATTTGGGATCTCAGACTCGGGGAAAAGGTTTGTACGAGACAGTTGCGATTGATATATATATATTTTTTTTAATGTTCGTCGCGATTTAACAGGCACAAGTATTACCCGGTGAAACGTTCGACGCCACGTATCTGGTCGCATCTCCGAATAAACGACACATAGCGGTCGGATACGCCGACGGAACGGTGAAAACATTTGATCTGAGATCTGGGGAGAATATCAGCGTGTTGGTCGGACACCGATCGGAAATCTCTGTGCTGACTTACGACGCTCTAGGACACCGATTAGCTTCAGGATCTAAGGTGAGATCAGTGATTTTCTTAACATTTTTTCTATATCGTAACCCTGACATTGTAAAGTTATAGTCTATTTAATTAAAAATCATATTCTCATTCACAAAATTAATTTATGTAATTCAATTAAAAATAAATCAATAGCTGGAGATTGAACCCGTCCATAAAAACCTCTGGAAACCTTCCCAGAGATTCTAAAGAGACAACTAAATCCATTTTCAGGATACAGACATAATAATATGGGATGTTGTCGCCGAAATTGGTATCTGCCGCTTGACCGGTCACAAAGGCATGATAACACATTTGTCGTTTATGCACGAGCACAACATAATCGTCAGCTCAAGCAAAGACATGTTTGTCAAGTTCTGGGATCTTGATACAGAGCACAATTTTAGAACTATTGTCGAGCACAGGTCAGAAGTTTGGGGCCTCGCTGTTATTAAAAACGATCAGTATGTCGTTACCGGTTGCAATGACAACGAGCTACGAATTTGGAAGATATCATTTGTCGATACTGAGAGTACCGACATAGTGAAGAATTTTGAAAGTATGAACATCAATTCGGAGGATGATGTGAGTATTCATTCCCATGAATTTATTCATTCATTTATTAATTTTATTTACGGGCAAAGCCCTCTTATAAAGGAAATATTGATGTAAAAAAGTAAAAATGATTGTCTTCAGTGCAGCGTGTTCTTAATAACTCAAACCAGAAAATGGCAAAAACAGAAAATATTGACAGAATGTTCTATTCTTTATATACACTTCATCGATCGTCAATATTCGTAGCTTTATTTTTTTCCAGAAATATTCGTTACGTTGTGAAAAGATGGGCAGTATACTGCGAGAGGGGAGAGGCCGTATCGTCTCGTTGTGCGCTGATTTTACGCGGACAATTATTGCTTGTCACGGAACAGATAACAGTATAGAATCATTTCGATTCATACCGGATGATGAGGTCAAAGCTAAAGTCGCCAAGCGATTGAAGAAGGACAAGTTGAAGTACGTCGATATCGTTGACGTTGTTATTGCAATATTAGATGAATTTGTTTTTACATAATTGTATTCAAACTTTCCAATTTATTCTTCTAGGGAGAAGAACAATGACGAAGTCTCTCAGCATGAATGTGCATTATTGAAAGACAGAGTGAAGCGTCTCCCGGTTGTGAAAGTTGCTCATAAAGCCAAAGCTTTGGACCTGGTGATGGGCAAGGGTGGCGAGCTCCGGGTAAACTTTTTTTTTGTTTTTCCTTAGTGACAAATTTTGTATACTCACAAAAAATATGATTTTTTATATTCACTAATACATTGCGAGAATGTATCGTAGATTTGCATTGGTGTCAACAACAACACTTTGGAGCTGCATTCGATAGCAATCAAGTCTAAAGAACGAAAGGTCGAGTTGTTGCGTACGATATCAGCGCACGGACATCGTACAGACGTCAGAGCTGTTTGCTTCAGCTCGGATAACTTGGCTTTCGCCACGGCTAGCGGTGATTCCGTGAAATTATGGAACAGGTAAAAAAATCTATATACGTCAATTGTCGTGTGAGGCACAATAATCCTTTCTCCGATAACAATCTTACATTTTTCAGACCGTCGCTGGCGTGTTTGCGAACCGTTGAATGCGGGTATGCACTGACGGCGACGTTCGTACCCGGTGACAGGCATCTGATTGTTGGTCTCAAGGATGGAAAAATAATCATAATCGATATCGCTTCAGGTGACATTTTGGAGGAAATTCCAGCGCATACAAAGGAAGTGTGGAGCGTCACACTGTTTCCTGACATGGTAAAATGAATGACAGAAAGATAAAATCAATACGTCTCGCTATGCAATAAACATCCTAACTTGTTTATCAAATTTAATCCGTGAAAATATTATTTTCCGAACAGAAAGGTGTCGCTTCAGGTGGTGGAGATAAAACAGTAAAGTTTTGGAATTTCGAGCTCGTCCAAGATCCGGAGAGTGAGGCAAAAGTTAAAGTTTTGTCGTTGTTGCACTCGCGAACGTTAAACCTCGAAGAGAGCGTTCTTTGCGTTCGAATGAGCCCGAACAATCGATTTGTGGCCGTTGCACTGCTGGACTCGACAGTAAAAATATTTTTTATGGACACCTTCAAGGTAATAGTAAAGATAATAGTATTTTAAAAAGTGTGCAGAAAAAGTAAAATCAATAACTAATTGAATATTCTAAAGTTTTTCATATCCTTGTACGGCCACAAATTGCCCGTTTTGTGTATGGACATATCGAGCGATTCGACATTAATAGCGACAGGATCGGCAGATAGAAATATAAAAATTTGGGGCATGGACTTCGGCGACTGTCACAAATCTATATTCGCGCATGACGATTCTGTGACGGGTTTATCGTTCGTTCCCAGAACTCATTACATATTCACAAGCGGCAAGGATGGCAAAGTCAAGGAGTGGGACGGTGATAGTTTCCATAAGATCGTAACCCTACAAGTAAGACGCATGTCGACACAATAATGAATTTTTTGCACGAGTTCCGAACAAACAAATAACAATTTTATAAGTACACGAAATCAATGTTTGTAAAAAAAAATCTAGGGACACTCGGGAGAGGCGTGGAGTTGCGCCGTTTCTCCCAACGGTATTTTCGTGATTTCTTGCGGGTCGGACAAAGTCGTTAGGATGTACGAGCGTTCGTCCGAACCATTGGTGCTGGAGGACGAAGCCGAAGAGGAACGCGAGAAGCAGGAAAACCAATTGGCTACTGCAGAAGCGACCGCCGTCCAAGGGCAGAAACAGCAATTATTGCCATCCAGAAAAACCGTCAATGCCGAAAGAGCGGCCGAACTTATTTTAGAATGTTTAGACGTCTCTAAAGAGTACAGAGAGCAATTGGCGGATATTATTCCGCCTAATCCACCCCCGGCTTTGCCACTCATCATGCAGGCCCACAACTGCAGTAGCACGGAAGAATATTTGCTCGAAACTCTGAAACGCGTTCGGGCGAGGTATGCATCTTTACCGGTACCCAAATGACACTAAAAAGCAATCATACTGTATTCGTATATATATTCTTTTGTTACTTTGAAGCGATCTGGAAGAAACGTTAATGCTCTTACCGTACTCAGCGGCGTGTGAGATTTTGCAAACACTTCCGAAATTATTACGAAGCGAGTCTGAAGCGGAACTGGTAACGCGATTGGCACTGAGCCTTATAAAAGCGCATCACGGGCCAATCGTTGCGAATTCGGAACTCTTGCCGACGTTGCAACAAGTCAGAAAGCTAACGATGAAACGAATAACTTCTCTCAGGGTAAAAAAACCAAATTTTCTGATTGTTTTTAAAAGTTCGTTTTTGTCAGCAGTGTAGAAATAGCCTTTGATTACAGGATAAGATCGGCTATAATCTCTACGGTATGGCATACAATCAGCGAGTAATCGAGGAACGCCAGGGAGTCCAATTGTTCAGGGATGCGACGAAGACGAGGAAACAGAAGAGAAAAGTTATAAAAAATCAAGTACGCGCACTCAAGAGAGCTATAATGGCGCTATAAAAAATGTTAACGAATTTGAAGATTGTGCGATCGAGAATAAATGACGGTTAATTTCTAACAAGCGACCACCAGGAGCCCTAATATATATAAATTGTAAAAAAATGTTTGAAATTTATTCAACGGTACTAGAGACTCACTTACATACACTGTTTCCAAAATGTCGAACATGTATGTTTTTCTCCCCTATACATATGTTTGTCCTTATGCTAGGTTTCCATACACACTTGCGCAGCTGTCGCGCGTATGGAAACCTAGCATAAGGAAAAACATATGTTGCCCAATACATTTACATAGGGGAGAAAAAAGATTTACTGGGTCACCGGAAAGTATTTTAACAGATGGGTTATAAATTATAATATTTACATTTACATACAATTGTAAGTATACTTCCAACAATATTAATGGATAAAAAGCTTAGTGCAGTTAAAAGTCACAATATTGTACGTTATTACAAAAAGTTTCGTAAATTTGGAATTGTATAAACAGGTTTGTAAGATAATATATCAAGGGTGATGAGTCCGTCAACTCCTCGATTGCTTCGTCTCTTGCTCTCTGGCAGAAAAAATGGATACAATTGCCGTACGATATGCACGAGCAAGGTGCAAAAAATGTTTTTAGAGACCGACGAAAAAGGGAATTATCCACGTAAATCGGATTATAAACCAGAGCCGCAAACCACACTTCAACAAATTGGACAAGGTTACAAGTATTTGATAGAGGAGATGAAACTTTTTAAGGAGGAAACTATTGAGAATTTTTGGATGGATCCTATAATGTCACTCAGACCGGGCGAGGTGGACGTGCAATGGAGATTCGACGGGAATCCAGAGATGTTGGAAAAGTGGGTTGTCACGTCGGACAGTGACTATGGTGAAGGAGATTCAACGGCAAGGTAACTATCATAGTTTCATTTTTTGTTTGCAAAATACAATTCTTTATGTTCATTTAATAACATTTCTAATTTACCAATCAAGGAAAAAATATTTATGCACCTTTGTTTTGTTTGCGGAAGCTTTGAAGCTTGGTTCCGGATGTTGCATATATCTTTTTTATATCTCATAAATCTTCCGTATTGATTTCATTTGGTAGACAGAGGAAATCTTCATGTGTATGATATCTTTAAAAGTACAATTCAATTCATTATATGTATTTACGATACATTAATGTACTCTTGGAAAATATTTTTTATTTCACATAGCTGTCTTATAACCGTTTATCACCTGCCAAAATTGAGTTTGTTTTTTATTTCATTTAGAACTTCCTTTCACTGTCTTGATTATTATGACTTCCGCAATACGTGCATTCATCCTCTCATTTATCACTGTTGTCTTTAATATATTTTTATAATAACACAAAAGAAGAAATACGGTGATAAATTTAATTCGATCATCCTCGGTTTTTCAGTCTGGAGCTTTCACCGCAGGGCAGAGGTATCTTTTCGGGTAAACTAGATCCACGCGTCAAGACAGATGGCAAGGTTAAAGTTACCGGCTACTGCAATATCACATCCGTAAAGTTGCGCGGTTCGTTTCAGCGAGTGAAAAACTTGAATTGGGGTCCCTACAACCATCTGGTAATGCGTATCCGAGGAGACGGACGAAATTATCTTTTGGCTCTCTTAGTGCCGGGAGATTACGATATACTCTGGAATGATTCTTATCAATATGTCTTGCACACGAGAGGCGGGCCATATTGGCAATATGTTAGAATACCCTTTTCAAAGTTCTTTCTATCCGCCAAAGGGAGAATTCAGGATATCCAACAACCCGTTCCGTTGAACTGTGTAAAATCTTTTGGCATAACAATGGCTGACAAGATACCAGGTTTCTTCAAGCTTGAAATCGATTACATTGGAGTTGAATACGATCCAGTGTACGAGGAAGAGCACGCCTATGAAATGTATGCAAGCCCTAACAAATTCCACATATAATTGCATAGAGCAAAATTGTTTAATGTAGATAAATCTGTACATACGCTGAGAATACACGTAAAGTATCGACACATTTTCTTATGTAATTTTCATAAGATTGTAGATGTATGTTCTTTTGGATATTTGGACCCCCCCATATAGAACAGATTTCGAAATTCCGATTATCCGGCGTCCATTTTAATGATTAATGATAACGATCATCATCTTAATAATTGCATACAAGGCGATTATTTGAAGTATATCGATCTGTGAACACGCCGGGGATATATTGAAATTATGAAGATATAATAACAAACGATATAATGAATTTATTATAGTTCTATGACAAATGTACACGAGTAACAATAATATTGCCGTCCCTTAGGAAGACGACCGTTCCGTAATCTTTTTTTTTCTCAAAAGTTTATACGTGTTTTTCGATATTAAATAACTGATACCGCCGGCAAGAGTCGTTACAGCGGTGAGATACCATAATCCGTGTAAAATCGGATGGTCGACGTAATTAAATACGGGAGCTGCAAGAGTACCGGCCACTAAGGACAATTGAACCGCGGTATTTAATTTACTTGCCATAGTCGGCGCCAATTGGACGGTCGCATGCGTCGCATCAAAATACCTAGCCAATGTTTTCTGAAATAAATTACGATGATTATTAAAGTGTCGAATATAAGGAGCGAATATTAGAGTCAGAGCATTCACTACCAAAGCCAGAAAAATATCCCAAGTACCTAAATTAATATTGAACTGGCAGAACTGAATTTTTCCAGCTCTGTTCGATAATATACTCACAGGTGCAGGCAACGAACGATATCTGACATATGAGGCCCCAGAGATTAAAGCCACATCACGAAATATGACGAGACACGTTAAGGGAATCGGTATCAAATCGACGAATGTTAAAGAAAGGAACATCGTCCCGACTAGCAATTTATCCGCCACAGGATCTAAAAAACTCCCCAATTTGGAAGCTTGGGAACTCCAAGTGCGCGCTATCCAACCATCAACCAAATCCGTTAAACCGGCCAATCCAAGGAAACACAGAGCTATCTGCGAAGTAGAAATACTTGTGCAATCTAGAGGGTCTGTTCTTCCATCGTTAAATGTGAAATAACAACTTCTAATACTTCTATAGTTATATTTTCTATTTATACCTTGTAGTCATGAGAAACTATCAAGTAACTGAGATATGGAGATGTCACAATGCGTCCCATGCAGAGAAAATTTGGTATTGTCCATATATTTTCTCTCTCAATAATTTCCTCCATCTTCTCCTTCGTTTGACGTAAATCTTGCAGTATCTTATTTTGCAATGTTTTCCTCTTAGTCGTCCGTCGGCTGCTCGTATCGACGAGATTGCCATTATTGCTTTTGTCAGCACTGTAGTAGAGTCGAGTTCTCAGTCTACCCTGACACTTTTCCAGCAGTCTATCCAGGAGAGATTTGTTAATGACTCTTGAGTGTCTCAGCAGCATGTAGTAACTCATATTTACTCTCCCCCTATTAAAAAATTGTACGCAAATTGGAGACAAATATTTCAATATTTTATTTCGGTCTTAACGATACTTGTTTTGATAGTCAAACTTATTTTTTTAGGTTATGTATACAAAGTATGATAAATTGATATTCAGAGACTTACAGTCCATTACTTTTCTCAAATTTTTTTTTATAATTGTCATTCTTTATTAAATAGCATTTCGCAATAGTAAGTAACTTTGTCACCACAATATTGCGTACAAAAATTTACCCGGCCGACCGAGCGCGATCCTTACCTACAATCTAAACGCTCAGTGAATTTTTTTCTCACTACATAACGGGAAATAATGAATTTCTATTTATTTTCCCAACAATAAATTAATACGCCGATGATTTTTATCAGATTTGCATATTTTTGTTATTGCCAAAGTGAGGATATATAAGTACGAAGAACATGGTTAATGGCGAACTATGTGGAGATGTATACAAGTTTTTTTTTTCATTCGCATCGTAGGCGCCCTCAGCAAGCATACAGCTCAATCTCCGATAATCGTCGTTCAGAAAATACTGCAGGTACCTAGTAACAAAAGAAAATTGAAATTCACAACAACAAAATCCAAATGAATAATCACCCGCGGTAATTAATGAAATAAGCCTCAATAGCATCAATAATAGCAGCAATTGGATCTTTCGCCTACAGAAGTAAGATTGGATAGGATTATACACAGATTGCATGTCGATCATTTACATAGATCTTTTCTACCATCTCTTTTGGCATCGCTGAAATATTCATTTTATACCCCGTTAAGACACAATACTAAACTCAACTTTCATATTCAATATTAAATGAATGGTATATTTATTTTTAATTTTATAGTGCAGCACGGAATAGCAATAAAAAGTGAGTTTCGATAAATTTTCTATAGAATGTCTGACTATAGTGTAATTCAAATATAGTGTAATTCACGGGTAAAACCTTTCTTTGGAATGGCTGAAAATGCAAGCGTGGACATATTTTTCTGTTCCGAAAAAAAGGTTAGCGTAATTTGCACATGGTTTTTCCAATACTTAATTCAACAAAAACGAAATAAAAATGCCCATATAACTTTCACATTAAATTCTCTTCTATTTTTTTTTTGGTAAAAATAATATAATATTTACAGCTTCTTCTACGACGAAACTAAAATCGACCATCGAAACTTATCACGGAGGAAGTATAGCGCAAAACCTTACGACACGCGGAAGTCATCTGTAAATTACTTTTCACGCTTTTTTTTCTCCATCGATATCCATCGGATATCGCATCCCGTGATGCGTCCACGCGCATGCATATATAGCATCCACAACATATAAGTGTGGCAAAGCTGCGGCAAGTGAGCGAAACGAGCGCGCAGGCGTATGTCTGGTCAAGGTGTCACAGGCGCACGTCCTGGCAAGCAACAGAGTGCTGTATACCCCGCCTACGCATTATTCGGCGTATAACCACGTTTGTAATCAAACAACCTGGACCAACGTCGTCCTGTCCATCGGATAATGCGTTCACTATTCGGGCGCGGCTTACCTCGGGCCGTCGAGTAGCGAACGTAAGACCGGAATAAGGGATGAGCATGGTTCTGCCTGGAACAGACCATTTGTTAGCGGGTAAGTCCACTCTGCTAGCCAAATATCCCAACAATCGAGAATATGTTTGTGCGTAGCAATTTTCACGATTATTCACTCTTAGAACTTTCCCACTTACCTGTTAAGTCAACTTGTTCGCACTATTAATCTTTCACATTTGCATCGCTGAAATCATTTTTTTTAATACATAAAAAATTTAAAAACGAAAAAAATAAAAACTAACAAATATATCTGGCACGCGAATATGTCTCGCACAAGTACGATCAATGGTTGTCCGATGATATTCTCAGGCTGCGTGCACATTTTTTGACTCGTTGATTTATAATTATACCTTTGCAAAAATTATAACGATGCGCATGTGTTTGTATTTATATACAGACAAGGGAAGGGGTGGATGATTAATTATGCAGGATAAGCTTCCCAATGGGGATTATTCCCCCCTCCTTTTTCTCGGGCAAGGTGGCCTCCTCGTGGCCCCGCATTGCGCAAACTGTAGAAACCTTTTGAAAATCGAAGTCGGGGCGAATTGAATCGTATCTCCATGCGTATGAATATATATGAATATATATTCCGTATAACGTACATCCACAAAATATGGGTATGCATGCGCGTAGCCTCTTGGAACTATATGCGTGTGAGGTACGCATGCTATCAAGAAAGATCGGGTAAGGCACGGGCGGAAAGCGGAAGTGCGATACAACGACAACGTCGTTTTATCGCTCGTCGGAATTGCGCAGAATTTTCCGCTCGCGAATTATCAATCTACCCTTGTGAATTTATATAATTTGCTTGTGAATTTTTTATACTTCAAAATTTTATATATCCTTGAACGTTTCATTATTCTTATATTAATTATCGTTGAATATTTATGTATTTAAATTGTTTTATATCTGAGATTTTTTAATGTATTTGAATTATTCTTGTTACAGGACCGGTGGCAACCACCGCGTTTCTCGGTGCCGTTGCCGGATTCGTTACATTGTTGGTAGTATTGTTTTTGTATCTATCGCGAAAGTGGTTCTTCACGCCCTTACCGAGTACGACGATTTTCGGCGGTATTTGCGTGCCGCTTTGCGAATCAACGAACAGCTCGACTACACAGATCTCGAAGAACTTAGGTAGGCGGGTGGTTTAAATTAATATCATAAAGAAAAAGTGATCAGGAGTTGAGTCACCGGCGCTTTATTTACATGTGCTCGCGGCACGAAAATCCCTAGACGAAGTAGTACGACAGAAAGACTGATTGCAGGCAAAAGTTTTACGTACTCCGATCCGGAAACGAGTTCGGACTCTGAGGAGGACGCTCTTCGAAGATTGCAGAACTCTCGATCGAACCCACCACCGGACACACTTACGATTCAAGCTGAGGATGGGCCAACTGTTGTGGGTGAGCGTAGAAATGAGAGAGAAACGGCAAATTAGTTAAAATGCGTCTAGAGATACCTAAGTTATAACGGTTATTTTGTTTACAAACTTTGCCTAAGGCAGTTTACTTAAAGTTGAATTTTAGGCTGATAGTTTGAACTTCAGGTCTAACTTTAAGCTTAGCCCGAACTTCATTGTCGGTTCAAGTTAAATCTTCAGTTCGAACTTGATAATGTGCTTAAGTTTAATCTTAAATTCGACTTGTAAAGAAGACATTTCTACAAGTGAACAATATTTTTGTTCCCAGAGCCGGACGTCAATAGAGAATTGCCAATCATGAAATTTGTTTTTTAAAATATGTTATAATAAGTATATGTCATACATTTTTTAAAAGTCTAATGAGTACAAACGCGATAATAAGTAATTTCTTAATTAGATGCAGGCACAACATCGAGCAGTTGTGCGGAGGAGCATTCTCCCGATCAGCGAGAGGTAAAAGACTTTTTAGATTCCAGGCTTTGATCGATTCAAAGTCGATACATTATTTATATATTATTTTCTGCAAAGATTGCTAAAATCTCTAGAATTGTTCCGATAAGAAATTGTGGCATAGTTGCAAAGTTGGCAAAATGCAATAATAACATACGTTCAACTTGTCGAACCTAATGATGAAATTAAAATTGTGTTCATTACTATTTGTCACAGTGCGTTGTCCAAGTTGGTGCTTCAACGATACATCTTGATAACCCGGAGACACCCGAAGAGATCGAAGAGCACATATCTTCGCCGAACGAGGGTGTGACAACGCACGGCTTGACCTCCGAGGATGTTGGTACTTTGGAAGTTGCGTTTCTCTACGATGCACCGATGCGAGAGATGACGGTAAGCAACACTATTCATTATTGATTTATTTATTTCGTATTATGTTATACATATAATACCTCTCGGCAGAATGCTGTACAGTTTTTTTGGAGTCGGGGAAATACACTGGATTTCTCTCAGATTTTAACCCCTCTGTTTGAATGTTTGTGTAATAAATATCTGACAGTTCTAATATCGGATATGAATATTCAGGTGCAGGTGCTTCAAGGCCGAAACTATCCACCAGGCATAGGTGGAAGTCAGGTGCGACTCGTCTTGCTTCCGTCTAAGAAACAGCGAAGAAAGACGAGACTTCGGCAGGGAATGGCACCCGAGTACATGGAGAGTTTCTTACTCCCTCGCGTTAATCCAGAGGACGTTAACGCGATGGGCGTGAGACTGAGAGTTTACCTGTGGAGTGGAAGAATGCGGCGCGAACGACTCCTCGGTGAAGCAAGAGTATCATTCGATCAGCTAAATCTCCAGCTTGAGACGACGCTTTGCTTGCCACTTATGCCTCCGCCTTCCTCTTCGGTATTTGGCTCATGGAATTTATTTTTAAACTTTTTCCTCGATAAAATGTTGATTAAAAAATAATTGGGCAGATACAGGATTGGGGAACTACGACCAGTCTGACGAGAAGCGACTCGACGGGCTCTCAGCAATCCGTTCAATCGTACGCGTCGCCGACGACTCCGCCGTATGGTAGCAGCATGAAGGGCGGTAGCGTGGCTGAAATTTTGATCGGTCTAGCGTACAACGGGACGACCGGTCGTCTGTCGGTCGAGATTATAAAGGGATCACACTTTCGGGGCGGCGGCGGCGCCGACACGAAGCCTCCGGATACATACGTGAAGCTCGCTCTCGTCGATAGCAACCGTCACGAAATGGGCCGGTCCAAGACCGGACTCAAACGTGCCCAACCCAATCCTCTGTACAAGGAGACATTTATATTTCAGGTAAGCAAATTTGAGTGACAATTGAAAGTTGAGAATTGAAGGTTGAGAATGGAAAATTTCTTTGGGTAGGCGAAGAGCGAGACAAGTTTGTGGAACGACTGTATCTTAAATTTATTTACAGGTCGCTCTGTTCCAATTGGGTGAGGTGACGCTCTTTTTGTCGGTATACAATCGTCGCCGTAGCGCGATGGGGAAAAAAGGACGCGAAATGATCGGCTGGTTGTGTCTGGGCCTCAACAGCTCTGGACCAGAGGAATTTCAGCATTGGAACGACATGCGAGCCTCTCGACAGCCCACTCAAGTTCAACGCTGGCATTCGCTTTTACGTCCTTAAAGCAGGGATCGCTCGACGGTTTCGGTTGCGCTTGAAACCGGGGAAAAAAGACATCAACAGCAGCAAGCGGCATGGTTTAAGCACGTCTCATTCCTTTCAGATCGTATGCGAAAACGTGATCCGTAAGGCCAGACGTAAATGTTGCTATGAGTAACCGTTACGCAAAGGGAAGGGACACACCGTTTGCTTTGGAAATCGCGCTCGCCGATACGATTAACGGCCCGGTTAAAAAAACAGCCGAGTGAATGCGCCAATCCGAAATATCATGGTGAATTACGGGACGCAAACTTTCGCTAACGGGACGCTTTGATTTTTTTAATATATCGATCGGACGAACGCAAATTATGAAGTTTTTGGTGAAATCGGCGGAGGCACGGTTTCGTAATCCGCCGACTAATGAATAACGACGGGAATGACCTATCCGTGTCTTGGAGCCAACTTTTACCCTTCATTTTTACATTAATTTTGTGTCTTTTGTTCCTAAAAAGCTTGTTCACCGATTAGTCCAAGTCGGCTCGGTGTGAGATTTTTTAAACTGTTTCGACAACTCTACACTTCAGAAGCGGTGAAAACTTTTAATGAGAATATCTTTTTATTTTTACGGATTAAAAACAAAGATTGTTGACGAGAACAATCGGTTTTGCGATTTTAGTATTTAAAAAACAACAAAAAAAATTCAATGACGCACAACTCGCAGATGCACTTAAAAAAATGCAGGATGTGATTTTTAGTATTGATACTACCGATTAGCTCTAGCAGTTTAATATTACAACTACGATCATCATAATAATAAAATTAATAAAAAAATAGCGATATGCAGGATTCACCGCGGGGTTTCTCTTAGAGAATGAGCTACATAGATTACATACGCGGACGTGAGCGAATGAATCCGATTAACTGTCAAAAAAAAACAAAAACGCTGTCAAATTCTTTCGGTAACTTTAAATCCCGCCCCCGGATATTTAGAGTCTAGTTTTTATTCGTAAGATAAAACAATTGAATATAGCACGATCGATTCACTGTCGTGAAAACCGTTTCGTACCGTTTGTTTTTTAGACGTCCGATACGCGGGCGGTGTTAAACATGGACTCAGGAATCTCTACACGAACGTGTTGCTGCTACTACTATCAATATTTATATTGTATTTTTATGCTTTTTTTTTCACCGTCATTCGATCACTTTTTTTATTCCACACGTAAATTTATTTCACTGTTTTTTTTTCTAACCGAGCGATGAATCGTACTCGATCGTTGATCTTATGCTATTTTTCTCAAAATTACGAAGGGTGCAATCACGACGAAAGAGTTCCGCTGCTTCCGAGTCCTGGTATTATGGCATGTTTGCGAAACAGAACGACGAAAACGCTTTTGTATTATTCGAATGGCGTTTTACTCGATTACAACGTATTGACATTGTACAATTGTAAATTGACTTTTCATGGCTGATTTTTAATGTAAGGACTTGGAAGTTTCAAAAAACCACCGGTCGATCGATCGTTCATACGGACTGTAAGCCGATGACCGATTGATTTTTTTTCCACGATTTTATCTACAGCACCGCCTTCTCGACGAGAATTCATTAAAGTTTAAACGTCTACTGCACAAAAAAATACATTTAAAAACGAACAAAAATGACAAAAAAAATATTTAAAAAATGACAACAGATTACCTTAATAAATGTTATTACGTAATTATATATTATTAATTACAATTTGTCGCGTTTTATAAAAGTGTACTCGAATATTACTACAGTAACGATCCTATAAATAGCTGGGTTGCCGTACGCGTAAGCTAAATAGTAAAAAAAAATGGTCAAAGTACATATTTCTCAAGTAGTTCTTGTTTCTTTCTCGCGAGCAACGCCTCCTGTATGTCCCTTTGCGACGGTATCGCTTTTTGGGAAGTCGTTTCAACTTCTTCGTGTGTATCCGATTTCTTATCGCATTCTTCTCTCCATTCCTTCATGGCGGTTTCGCGTGCTACCTGCTCGGCCTTGCGCTCCAACGGTAGAAGAATGCCGTCGTCGTCGTCCCGGTAGCCGTAATAGTCTGCGTCTATGTCCTTCATAAGTTCGGCGCGCGTTTTGCGGGGTGGCGGCGGTGGCTCTTGCTCGAACAATTCGCGGACTCCCGGCAACTCTTTGGCTGCACCGAAATATTTGTAACCTCGGTTTCCAGGCACCTGAAAAAAGAAACATCAAAATTAACACTACACGTTTCTTTTATGATACGTATCAACTAAAAAAAAATTTACATGCAAAAATTTAGTTGCATTTTTAAATAAGAAAGTTCAAGTTAAATAAAAAACTAAGGAAATTACATTGAAACTTTAAATTGAAAAGGTAAGGCTAATATAGTATACAGCATAAAATTATACAACAGTCAAAAATTGATTTTTCCCCAATTTGAAAAAGTGAGCAATTTTCGATGCGCAGAAACATGTTCAAATGCCAAAAGTAAAAGAAATCAATTGTATGTAAATTAATTCAATTCTATCTACCTCTCGTCCTTCGTGATCAAGCATGCGGGGTCCGACTCTGGAATAATCAGGCCCCCCGAGCTCTTTGATCTGCGACTCCCAGTGTCTCTTTTCTCTGAGCAACTTGTTTATTTCATCATTAAGGTCTCTTATCCGAAATTCACCTAAGCCAGCATTCTGTATCTGCGCAACTTTCTTGGCAATTTCTCTGATTATTTGCATTCTCCATTTTTCAGCTTTCCTCAAGTCTCTGCACTCGGACGCCAAGTACGGTCTGCGTTCTTGTTCTTTTCGCGATCCCTCGTTGCTCTGGGCTGCTCTCCACCGAGCCAACGTCGTCCTAAATAAAACACAACAATAAACATTTTTGAATAAAAAAAACAAATATCTCGAAGTTATAAACTATTGACGTCAACTCTACTTACATAGCCTTCTCAGCATTGCGCGCCTAGAAAATAACAAACACTCTTACATTTGTTGAAATATCATTTTTAACTTAACAAAATTTTACAATTTTTAAATATATTAATATGAATTTAAAAAAATACAATACGCATATTTACCATAGTTTTGTTTTTGTTGATCAACCGCAACAAAATTTCTTGAATTCCGGGGTTAAAGCATTAACAGAGAACTGTCTACAGTTTTATTACCTCGGGCGACACTAGCGGCCCAAGCGTTCGAAGCCGAAAGTCGTCAGATGGCATGACAGACAACTGCGCGCATGCGCGGTGTACATTTTTGTTGGTAATCGATTCGATTGGTCCCTTCTCTCAGTGCCACCAGAGAATATAGACATACATGGAAGCCAAGGTCCCGTGTTAATTTTTGGCACAGAAAAAGTAGTCCCGAAGTCGGCCTGTAGTCGGCGGCGCTATATATCGGTGTGCTCACACCCGCTAAGTACTTTAAGCAACGCCCCTCGACGTGGTCTCTCTCATACCCATGTGTATTCGACAATAGCATCGTTTCACTCGCACTAATGTAATAACGCCGTTGGGCGTGTCTTCAGGCCGACTGAGGCTTCGAATATTTCCAAATTTTTATATGTAGATTTCTGTACTGACATGTGATAATATCTGATTAGAATATTCAATTATAATAGTAATAAATATATGTCGGAGCGTTCAAAAAAATATAAATTTCGATAGACAATTTCCGGACTCGCTTTTTTTCATCGACTTTCTTGCACAAAATTTCAAGTAAGCTTCGCGACCATGGTTCGATCCCAAGATAAGTATTTCTTTTTTTTTTGTGTCTACTACAAACAAATGTAAATGCATTCGTTTGTGGTACTCCAACGAAATGTGTTTGCATTTATACTCAATACTTAATACTTTGTAGAAAGTCGATGCGCCGTTGCGCCCCAATGTTGCTGTAAATAAATGCATTTGTTTGTTAAAAATCATTTACTTGATTTTGAAATTGTTGCAACCGTTAGATGTTAAAATAATAGTCTTTTTTTGTATACAAAAAAAAGAAAAATAAAAAAAAGTATACATCGAGACCGAACGATGATTTTCGAGTTTACTAACCAAAACCATAATCGCTTAACAATTGACTTATTGAGAGTTTAACTGCATTAAAGTTTATAAAACGTCACAAGCCCGCTGTTTTGCTAAGTAGGTCAGAAATGCTGAATTTCTTTGCGCCGCCGCAAAAAAAACACTATAATGATTGAAGAAAAATGTAAGCACGGGGTCGAGTAAGAAAGACACATGTCTCCCTTACGCGACCACAAGCATAGATAATTATGTTTTTTTTGCTGTCATTCGTCGATCATTTTATAATTACCTGCTCTTAAGAATATAACTCAAAGTGTATATTGAGCGCTAACTTACAAAATAGGAACATTAATTTATCCGAAAACCTAAAAGAAAAAGAGAAAAAAAAATATACCTGTAACAGAATCGAACCCGGGTTACCGGGACTGAAAGATGGATCCCAAATCACTCGACCACGAAATAAGTTGGAAATTATGCCATAAAAATTGTTAAACCGAGCGAGTGTTCTACTTTGTAGATTCAATTGCCTTTTCATAAAATCATTTAGATTAAATATTTTTCTATTCATAGACTATGCCATTGATGCAGCTCAACTGCATTCATCATTCGAGTGCTTTTCACGTGTCTCGTGAGTGCGAGCAAGACGCATGAGAACTGGGCGGAGCTACCCGAGTTGCAGCGTGTGCGTTCACACCGATATAGCCAGCGCTGCAGGTGGTTGGGGTACTCACTAACGGTTAACCCAACAAAACCGTGCTGAATCGTAAGACCTGTGCTTCCATGTACATCTATGTTCTTTGGTGACACTGTCGTCACTACCTGGGCCACTAGTTTTCTAGAAAACGATATCCTAAGAAAAAGAAATAATCTTACACGATGTTTCAGTATGCATGACAGTCAATCGCGGCGATCTTACGGAATCGCGATCAAATTACAACCTCGTTAATGAGAATACAAGGAAAATAGATACAACAAAGCGTACGTTTTCGAACTTTGTAATTTTCAATCTCGTGATCTCACGTGACTCAGTGTTGCGCAACGTGGCAACGAGGGGAAAGACAGGTCTTGTTCTGAGAAGTAATTTGCACATCAGCTGAGAGCATATAGACAGGTTGATCTGATGGGAAATTGTGAATCTCGGTGACGATTGACAAGCGAAAATCCTGATGCAATCGATTTTCCTTTGCCTTCAACGGATTCCCAAGCACCGAGGAAGTAAGAGCGGTCTGCGTTTATGGATATATTTACTGGTCAAAAGTTTTAATCTACTCCTATTGATGTTATTTTCGGCCAAGGTTATACAGTGTAAAACTATATAAAATAACTAGCTTACCCGGCAAACGTTGTTTTGCCATGTATGTTATTTCTAGGAAACATTTTTATAGGTAAATAAAAATAATTATCTACCATATGTGTGCGGGGAAGTATTTATAATCGAATGCATTATAAAGAATAATAGTATGTTTTATTTTGGTTAATAAATAAATCTTTATTATAGTAACGAATATATTTTAAATAACAGTCTTTGATAGTTATCTAAACATCAAAAATAAATATTTATATTTTTACTATCAATTATGGCAGTGTAAAAAAAAAAAATTAATCTCTTAGCGCAATAGAGTGTACAATATTTTTGGTTAGTCCGTCTTTAGCCAACACAAACAAACTGGATGGTTTTCCCACGCGAGAACATCCCACATATAGTTGTCCGTGTGATAAGCACGGTGTTTCCAAATCTAAGCCACATACAGACAATGTTTGTCCTTGTGACTTATTGATTGTCATAGCGAATGCCAATCTAATTTGGAATTGAGTGCGTTTGAATTCAATTGGCACATCTGTAGGAATCATAGGGATTCGTGGCAGCAACACATTTTCGCCTTGAAACTTGCCATTCAAGATGATGGCTTCAATAACGTTTTTCATTAATTTCTTAATTACTAATCGTGTGCCATTACATAGCCGTGGTGGGTTTAATTTTCTAAGTAGAATAATCGGCGATCCAACCTTCAATTGTAAATGATGTGGTGGCATGCCTGGCAAATCCAATGAATTTAAGAACTCAATTTGATAATTCACAGTCTCGTTTGTATCGCAAACTGCATCGATAGATTTATATTACACCAAGTCCCCAGGCAACAGCTGTTGTATCTTTAAATTTAACCCATTGACGTCCACATTTTTAGCTGCCAATATCGCTCTTTCTGCCAGCCACTTATGATTTGCATATTGTGTGTGTACGTCGGGAAATATGTGATCGATAAGACTATTTTGCGAGTCGATGATTGTGCAGAATTCCGTCTGTAATTGCGCTAAGAGATTAATTTTTTTTTTTTTACACTGCCATAATTGATAGTAAATATATAAATATTTATTTTTGATGTTTAGATAACTATCAAAGACTGTTATTTAAAATATATTCGTTACTATAATAAATATTTATTTATTAACCAAAATTAAACATACTATTATTCTTTATAATGCATTCGATTATAAATACTTCCCCGCACACATATGGTAGATAATTATTTTTATTTACCTATAAAAATGTTTCCTAGAAATAACATACATAGCAAAACAACGTTTGCCGGGTAAGCTAGTTACAATATATACATGTACGGTAATGGCCGTTGTGGCGGTAGCTTACAACACGTGTTTATGTACATTCGAGCACGTAATTAACTAACAGATAAAACTGTCATTGTCAGAATATCGTCCTCATCCCTACTCTGGATAAGTGGTGACACCTGGCGGTGATAACTGATAGATTGATAGTTGATCAGTATTCGACCAGCGATTGCGGGAGATCAAATTGAATTTATAAAAAAATCATAATGAAAGTAACTTGAAATTATAAACTCTGAATAAGAATTTATCGTACTACAATTATAATATTTGATTGCCATCTTGCAACCTTATTGCGGATCTTTGGATAGATTAAAAACTATAAAAATAGTTATTTAAAAATATGGGTTGATCGTATAAGAGTGAAAATTGAGAGAGATATTAAATTTTTTATTCTGTCATGACAAATTAAAAATAATTATTACCAAAAAAATTGTAGTTTATAATTAACAAATAAAAAAAAGTGGTTAATCGTGAAGGGATGAAAAGCTGATAGTATAATCATATTTTTTTTTAAGTCGGCAGAATAAAAAAAAAAATTTCCCAAAAAATTAAAGTTTATAATTCACAAAAAAAAATAGGGGTTGATCGTATAGGGGTGAAAATTGATAGTAATATGACATTTTTCATTATAAGTCATGACAAAATCAAAAAAAATTCTTGCAAAAAAAATAAAACTTTTTAATTACCAAATAAAAAATAAGGGTTGATCGTAGAGGGGTGAAAATTTAGGGTTGCATGTATTTATGTATGATGTATCATAAAAAAATTAAAAAAAAAAAATTTTGTCTGAAAACTAAAAAATAAAAATTAAGGGGGGGACCACCCTTAACATTTGTGGGATGAAAAATAGATGTTGTTCGATTCTCACCCCTGACTAATATCCTCGCTAAGGATCACGAAAATCGGTCGAGCCGTTTCGGAGGAGTTCGATTACGCACCCCGTGACAGAAGAATTTTATATATTAGATGTAGAAAACTTGAAAAAAGATTTACTAGAGTACTTGGGTACGTCTCGACGAAAAAAAAGCAAACAACGACTTCGTATCTCCGTCGGTTATTGATAAATATAAGAATGCTGTCGAGTCCGAGATGAAACTGGGCAGTTATTCAAGCGTTACTAATACGATTATTACAGCGACCCTGAGCTATACGCGTCAACACTCTGTCACGTATAAAACAGTTTATTTACTGAGGTGAGCACGTCGAACCACAGAACCCACACGCACACACAAAAAGTACGTTGGGTTCAAAAAAATAACCAATATGCGAGACTGATATTGAGTATAAGATGCGAGAATATGTCGACAAATATTGTCATGTTTGTATGATGAGTCCGCGGAGTTCGAACTCTTGTAAGGCTGAACAAGTACACTAAAATAAATTTAAACCCTGACCCTCCGAGTAGCGAGTACTCAATGAGTAATTGATATTTCGATACGTACATTAGATATTCTGAGTATTTGACTCAGCTCCGGTTGATACCATTTGTACGATATCAGAGATTGAAATTATACCGAGGATCGCTTACATTATAGTCAGTGTTGAGGTAACTACGCTGATCATACGTGAAATTCATAATTAGCGTAAGTTTTCTCTGAGCGATTGTCGAAGATTAACGATCGGTCATATAACTTTTTCGCATATTTGTTTTTTAACTCTGAACTTGTTGCTCATTCTACATCATTACGCAGAGTCTGTATTCTCGCGTGCCAGGGGTATCGGATACGGACTGATCCGCAACCAGGGTTATCTACTGCTGCTAGACAGCGTCACATTATATGTTGACGATTTCTTGTACTACGAACAGGCATGTTACTTCGTCAAGTATAACATAACATAACACGACGATTTCCGTGCCGAATATTTATTTAAAGTATATTTCAAAGCCAAATTGCTCACCCGAGTACCCCACGGTTATTCTGAAAGATAATTTCGAAGACGAATCGGCTATTATTGAATATTGTCTTGTGAAGAAAGAAAAAAAGTCGTAGCTCCGTCCAAGTTCAAATTAATTTAAAAATCATTTTAATATTTAAAGATCGCACGCAGCCTCCTGTGCTAGTTTGGAGAACATTATCCTCCTACGATCTTGTCTGCCACCAATTACCTCGTTGAGGCGAATATCAAAGAGGCACGGCAGTGAACGACGGGAGACTTGCGAATGTTAGTTTCCAGAGCTCTTACGGCTGGGTAGTTTTAGATTGTCGAATGCGGATGAGCAATAATAATATAAACTAAACGTACACGGATATTCTCATTGTTATTATATCTTGACAGTGTTCAAACTCGGGAGCAATATAGAAGCATATTTGCCCGAGTCAAAATATTAGGTCTGTTTTAAGCGTACTTTTTGGGGACAGAAATTTGGGATCTTTTTACGGTAAAACCGGGTCTGCGGAATAGGACGCTATGTACAACCAGAGGCCTGGTTCCACAGTAACTCGGCGAGTTATGTCCCATTTTCATACGTTTACCGTCAAACCAGGCGCAAAATAATCATAATATTCATTGTCTTAATAATAATAATAATATCCATGAAAATAGCACCCTCTAATGCCTAAGGACGCAGTCTCAAACCCCGGCCGGAACCGAATTTTTTTTGTAAAATAATAATAATAATAATAATAATAATTCAATTTTATGAAAATTTTTAATTTATACTCTAAATTTTATTAATAAAATTATAATATTATTATTGTTCTTATCATATTATTATTATTATTATTATTTCTCTTATGATTATTATTACCACTTTTTACCTTTACTTTACTTTTATTTTAAGTATTTTTATTTGCTTATTTTGCTCGACACTTCTTCATCAAAAATTTATTTTCACAATTTCTTTATTTTAAATCTTAACAGTCTACGTCGTTGCTATTATACTGTACATTTATTGATTTACAACATAGTTTCCTTTATCTAATACATATTATTTTACGAAAAGTAGCTTATCACTTCAATATCAGCTGCTTAATAACTTAAATTTATTCTTTTGAAAACAAAAAATGTTGACACTATTTGAACTAAAACCTGTCAGAAATTCGCGCATCATTTTTTTTATTTTTACTAATGCTTTTTTTTTAGTTTTCTTTCGTAGCTTATAACATTGTGCAAGTTAAACAAAATTTTACAATCAAACCAGTACTCCGCGCGCGCCTGTTTTAACCATACTTCATTGTCAACACAGTTGTTTACGGTTGGAGCAGGCTTATTTCGAAGTTTGAAAATTTTTACGGTAAAAACGGACCTGATATTTCGACTCGGGTGTACTCTTACAGGATTCGACTTATACGAAGTTCGGCCGGTCATAATTGTGAAAGTAAAGGTCGAAGAAATCTTGGATTCTTAAACAGACGGTAACGTGTTTTCTTACGTTTTATTGTCTCGAAGAGTCATGTTATCCTTTACTCAATGATTGATTTAACTATGTTTGCTGAATGTCGACGAGTCTCTGAGTCAACAGACTCAAATCCTTGACCACCGAGTGCCTCTCGCGACTCCACCGCGCTGCTAATATCCTGATTATCACAACTCGTCAGTAGAATACCAGTTTATCATGACTTTTTTTCCACAATTAAACCTTGAGATGAAAAAAAAAAAAAAATCAACCGTATAAAGTAAATTCGAAGAGTTTTTTAAATGTTACGAAGTATTGTTATTTTTTATTATCTGAAAATACAAACTCAAACCTGTTTGAGTTTATACCACCGGACAGCCTTAGCCCTCGTTACTTCAGAGAGAATTAGGAGAGAATTGCGAACACTCCTCGATGGAATATAAATCTGAAAAAATCAAGCATATGGAAGGTGCCAAAAAGATTCATTTTACACAATGAAACTCTCGAAATGTCATAAATAAATCAATGAAAAAATATTATTCTATAAATCCGCTGGCAAATTAACATTTTGTTTTTATGAAAAAAATTTGTTAATCTTCTCAAATACATGTCAATTTTAAACTGAATTGTTAAGCCAGAGACTCAATCTTGAATAATTACAAATTGTTTATTAAAAAATTCATACCTATTCAAAAAGATTGACAGAATTGTTTTTCTATAAACAAAAACTTAAGTTGCCGGAGGACTTGTTAAAAAAAATTCTTTCCATAATTTGTTAATAACATTTTGAAATAACTGTTATGAATAATCACTGTTTTAAGCTTTTTTCCTCGAGAAGTGTTAGCAATTCCTCTTTTAATTCTCTCTGTACTTACGTGATTCCCGCAAGAGGCTCAGGCGTCCCGCAAGTATCTTAATCGACGGATCGAAGATTTGCTTACGCGGCTGTTTGACAAACACGATTTCAGTAATTCTTTTCGACTAGACGACACCGTTTCCATCAATAAATTATAATAATAATCGAGAGCAATACGAATGTCAACGAAAAGAAACGGAGACGAATTGCTCGTTCATTTTACTTCTTACTCTCATAGAATTTTTGTTATTTACTTGCACGAGTATGGTTCGAAAAATCCAGAGGGCTTCTAGGAAGCCGATTAGAGCTGCGTCAAGGAACTCTGACCTCTTTGACTTTAACTATCAGCAAAAGTTTGCCGATTGTCAAACGAGTGGCCTATTTACCTCTTCTTCACAAGTGTCCGTAGTTGTACATAAATAGTTTATTATCCTCGTAGTGGAAGCTTGCGGGGCCTTATCGCGCCCATGAGAAAATAATTCTCGCTAGAATAACGAACGATCGTTTTGCGCATTACGTAACTCGTTACTGACCCCACTACCCAAGCAACCGCGATCGGACCGAGGTATGAAAGTCTCCGTCGACCGGTCACTCTCAGACGGTCCGCTTCCTTCCAGTGAGACGGATAAGGTAAGCCGGCTACTGTACGCGAACCGGATTAATCGACAAAATAACAATATTTCACACAATTTATTTATTCTCATGTCAAGTTTACTCGATTAACAAAAGTAGAAACAAATTGCTAAATAATTGATTCTGGAATTTTTTAGATTGTCAGGATGAAATCGTTACTGTTTGTGGGATTAGCGCTGTGCGTCAGCTCGGCCATCGCGGTCGATCCGCACGAGCATAACAAGGTTGTTTGCTTCTGGAACTCTACGTCCTTCGAACGTGCAGGTATGTTATTTCTTTCTCGCTCTTTCATCCGTCACAATAATAACAACTTACAAACATCTTAATCCGGGCTACACAAGCATTCACTTATGGATTCATCGGTTGGGTTTTAGGACCCGCTAAATTCCAGGTTGAAGATTTGAGACCAGCATTGTCCTTATGTACGCATCTGATTTATGGTTACGCTGGTATAAACGCGGCTGATCACGAGGTTATTTCTCTTCACCCGAATCTCGACACTGGTGCCGGTTACGCTTTCTACAGGCTCGTGACGCAGATGAAGCGAGCCTTTCCCGATCTCAAAGTTTATCTGAGCATCGGAGGTAACGCTGACCCGTACGAGGAAACGCACAAGTACCTCACATTGGTGAGTCACTTCAATGTCGAATGGTTCAAGGCTCGACGGCCGACTTTATTTCGTCATCGCGAGTCGTTCAAACCTCTTGTAACTGTAGATCGTGTTTTACACTCACATTGACAGACCGAGACGGCGGAGGCGAGAAACAAATTTATAAATTCCGTTGGACGATTGCTGTCTGACTATGAATTCGATGGCATCGATCTTGCCTGGCAATTTCCACCGGTCAAGGTGCACAAGGAACGCGGTACTTTCGGCAAACTTTGGCACGGCATCAAGAAGACTTTCGGCTATGGAAAATTCAAGGACGATAAAGAGACCGAACATCGGGAAGGTTTCACCGCGCTTGTTCGCGATCTCAAGACTCAATTGCGTAGCAGGAACAAAGCTCTGACACTGACGGTTCTTCCCCATGTTAACGCTAGCTGTAAGACGATACATTTAACCATTAAAATTCATCGTCGCAACGGTATTGTTAATTTTAAAGAATATACATCTTTCGCTCAGCCTACTACGAAGCTAGACTCTTGGCTCCGAACATCGACGCAGTCCATCTCATGACCTTTGATCAGAAGACACCGGAGCGTAACCCCAAGGAAGCGGATTATCCGGCACCGATCTACGAGAGTTACGGTCGCATTCTCCAGGATAACGTTGACTTCCCCGTCAGGTATTTCCGTTAAAAATCAAACCTGAAACTAAATGCCCCCTTTGAGCTCACGAAAATATTGAAGGTTGTCTATCGTTTACTTTCAAAGATACTGGCTCGAACATGGAACTCCCGGTGGCAAAATCGTAGTCGGTATTCCGACTTTTGCTCGCACCTGGAAGCTCACATCCGACAGTCAAATCTCCGGAGTGCCGCCGATAGTTACCGACGGTCCAGGCGCCGAGGGACCTCACACACAGACTCCCGGATTGCTCTCGTTCGCTGAGGTATGTTCCCGCCTCACCGAAAGCGCCGTAGGTCGAGTGAGACGCGTCGGTGATCCATCCAAGAAATACGGAAGCTACGCCTACTTGGCTTACAATTCTGAGACTGGCGCCGATGGAATTTGGATCGGTTACGAGGATGCCGATACGGCCGGCAACAAAGCGTCTTACGCCAAAGCCAAGGGTCTCGGTGGTGTCGCGATCTTTGACCTCTCCACTGACGATTTTCGTGGTACATGTACCGGCGACAAATTCCCCATCGTTCGGGCAGCTAAATTCAAGCTGTGAGACAATTGACGTTGATGGATCATAATTCGTATTATATTCTAACTTCATTTTTTTATACGTCTCGGATGCGAGATTCGCTTCATCATTGGTAAAAAATTATTACCGGAACTTGTCATCAATAAAAGAGACGCTTTATATTACTATGGCAGGAACAATAAATACGTGACCGATAATTCGTGCAATTTTTTTTCATTTCCACATTGGATTTCAAAATGTACAGCCCATCGAGAGCTGCGAATGTTAGCGAAAGTTTCGAACGCTCTTAGCGACGAGCTTGAGCCGCTCTCGAGTTCAACGGTTTACGATAAGAAATTTATAGCTCACGCATACAAGAGCACTTGCTACGCTTTCGAGCCTATGAAAAAGTTTTTACTTTGATACCCGACGATTATTCATGCAAGTACGAACTCATAAACGTTTTACTCGTATGCTCGAGCCTTGTCGGCTCTTCACGGTAATTTTCGTGCCACCGGAATATTTCTTTTGTACAAAGTGAGAAATGGAAAAAAAAATTTATTTTCGAAACTTCAAAAGGATTTTTTTTGTCAATAGGAATGCTAGAAATAAAAAAAGGCCAGAGTTAACACAATAATATATATATACGAACACATCGTATATTTATTTTTCGTGCGATTTATGAATCGAATAAACATGTATTTTACTCAGATGTGTACGAAAGATTTTTTTTCTTGTTATTCCTGTAAATAACGTACTGAACTCAGTAATATCAAATGCTAGGAGATAGTACATGACCTTCGACAGATCAGCAACTTCCGTGTGCAAAAGTTGTTATCAATTTTCTTCTTAAGCTCCACTTGGTTCAATTTAACAGCATGTTTTCTATCATTTTTTTTTTTCATATTTTTTTCTTCGTGACAATTGTCAATAGGCACACATTCTTCTTATGTCCCTCGGCTCATGGCGGTTTTGTTTGTTACTTGTGTTCTTTTTGTCATCCTGTTAATACTTGGAAAATACTGGGTGTGGTACTTGGAATAGCTTACGCCTAAGGTACAGTTAATAATTCGATACACTTTCAAAGGAAGGGCACTCGTATAACATATTCGTACATAATGTATAATTCATGTAATGTAATAATGTATGTATAATTTTTTTTTCGTCGTATAATAAATTTATCATGTTCAGTGACGATAGAAGACCCCACGCGGGCACCTTGAATTAATCTATACTTAAATCTTATGGGTATCCCACAATTTCGTAAAAGAAGGCGTTTTATTTATCTTTTTAATTAACTCAGAGGTTTTGTGGATCGATGAACAAAAAGCACTAGTCCAGAGAAAGGATGCTCTGACGGCAGTAAGGAACAAAAATCCATGATAGCGGGGCGTCTTTAGGTAGTTTATTCTATGAATATATTCTTCGCAACCAGACACCGACTCGACTTAGTGCACCAGTAAGGCATATATATGTAACATACTCCTAACTAACGGATCTAAATCATATTATCGCTCGAGTTATCTAGACAGATTCTTTTTTTATTTTACTTTTCGACTATGTGGTACATATAATTCTTAAATCTCTGATTCGGCGCGAAGTAACATCTCTAATCGTCGAATCCGTAATCTACCGACTAGTTTTGTCAACATACTGTTAATTGTGTTTCCTTGTTTTTGTTTTAATAATTCTGAATTTGTCCAATTATACTTGTACTGGCGGGAGGTAGTTAGCGGAGAATTTTTCGCTATCAATTGGCTATAATAATGCACGCGGTACATATTTTTATAAATTTATGGCGAAGGAAAATAATTACATTGACCCTGTCCAGTGCACGAGGTTCTTCATATTATAATCTTCTTTTGTACAAATGAAATGTCGTTGAAGATCGAAATTCATATTTGTATTGAGGATAACGCAATGGACTATCGTGCGTATCGTATAAATCTGAGTGGTTGTTGTTTTGTTGGCTGTACTGAATTTCACAGTGCATCAAGCTGAATATATAGTCTTTTTTGTAAATCCATTCCACCTCACCATCTACCCCGTAGTTCATTTAATTACTTTTATCTCGAAGGAAAATGACCGAAAGTTTATCTGTATTGACGTTTGAATGAATGCCCGTATCCGTGTCTGTTCCGTGTGTGTGGATGTGTTGTCGCGAAGCTGCGATTAAAAATTGGTGGTATCGAGAAGGACGGTTTATCTTTCGTTAGGCTGTGTGTGGCACTGGTGCTGTACGTTTCAAAGTTACAATATGGCTTTCGAGATAAAATGCTTCGATGAGCGAATAATACTTTTAAACGCGATAACAAACCTCGGCCGACACGAGGCATCGCATTTTTTTTCTTTCAAACCTTATTATTCAATATATTTTAGATAAATCGGCAGTATATACCAAAGGGAGGCCATTGATGCTCTCAGTCATTTTTTTCGTCTTCTCGAATCAAGCGAATTGCGGCGATAAATACTTAAAACCACCCCCGACATCGATCCACAACGTTCCATCATTATCACCATTAGCATCATCATCGTCATCGAGTGTAAGATAATAAAGCTTTGTTGTGTAAGGTGTCCTATATCAAAAGTGTTAATCATCCTACGATTTTTTAATAAAAAAGAAAAAATACACAAAATGAGGGCAAAAATGAATAGTGATGAGAAGCGTATATTTATCCAAGAGGTTGGTTATTCCCGCGGTATTTCTCTCCCGTGTAAATTTAATTAATAATTCATCAATTTTCCAGTGTCCATTCAATTTTCAAAATATATAGTATAAATTGTTACACTACATGACGGAACACCGTTTGACGTTGTACCTATTATCTTGGTCCACATTGTTAAGTACCTTGAGCAGCTTTTCGGTGTCCTTGAAATGACCGAACATGCTCGCTAAAACCATTTTGTTTCTCTTTCGTGTTCTCATACGTCGATTTCTCGTGCCCCGTGAAAGACTCAGTTCCAGCATCTCCTCGAGCCGCAATTTCATAGGCCAAACGTTGTCGTTATTTATGTACTCCTCGAGGCCTTCGTCGCAGCCGGTGGTTCTGGAATCCTGACTGTTAGGCTGTTGCTGAATGCATCTAACATCGATCGGCTGTGGAAAGTCTCCTATAAGCATTCTGGGCTGAACGAACGAGTCGTGAACGCGAACCGGACGGGCCAGGGATGATCTCTTTCTCACTGGCGTTAAATGTCCAGAACCCGTCGACACGATCTTCATCGATTGGTTCCCACTGTTTTTCATTGAGCTTACACCATTCTTCTTTCTCTTGGAAAATTCGTCGATACGAAGACACTTTTCCGTGGATAAACTCTTGGAGTTTCTGTAGATAACGAGACTCTTCGTCGTGCTCACGGATTCGCCGCCAGTTCTCCGTCCGCTTTTAGCTTTGTTCTTACTCTTGCGACTCGCGCTTACACTTTTCTTGCTCCTATTCTTGTTCAGACTGCTGTGACAGTGACTGTTATTGTTGTTATTATAATTCTTCTTCGATGAATTTCCAAGGGCAATGCTGCTCGGATTCGTGTGACGACATTGTTCGGCGCACTGCAAACAGTCGTAGTACTTCTCGGACACGGGATGACGACTTCCGTTTCTCGACGAGCTACCGCTGCTGCCGAATTCCTGACGGCTCATCGAGTCGAAATAATAGTTACCATCTCCGTCCGACTTCTGTCACACCTCCTGCAGGTACTTGAGGGGACAGAGGGTCTCCTTGAATCGTACATCACCCTCCTTGTCAACGTGCTCCGAAGATCTTGTATCCGCGGCACAACGGACCAACGCCACACCGTCGACTTCCTCTCCGACTTGAATAACAATCTGTAACAATAAAATTGACGTCACAAAAATATGGATGAAGTTAGTAATTTCATAGAATAAATATCCACCTGATCTCGAAGAAGAGTCGTCTGATCGGCCAGTTGAAGATTTCTTGTGACCTGCAGCGTTTTCTGGCCGGATTCGACGCGCATGACGTAGGCACTTGGAAAGTAACCCGCTCTGCCTCCGAGACACTTTCCTTTCCACCAATCTTTTTCCGATTTGTCGATGACCGTTATCTTATAACCAGCTCTGCAAAACGAAACAAAGAAAAAAATAAAAAGAAATCATTAACAATCACTTACGATAATGTTTATATCATTGAATGTAATTTCCAAATAACTCACTTGAGATCCAGCTCGTCTCGATGACGAGCGTCAAAGTTGTAAAGAACAACATAAAGATTGTTTGGCGGTAGAACACGTTTCCCACCGGTTGGATTTAAGTGATTCTGATTATTCGTGTGCGGCGATGGACATGGCGACGTACTGGCCGACGAGTAAGATTTTTCATTGTCATCCGGCAATTCCATGCTCGACATTCTTATGGCGCTCCTCACGTGTTTGTGAACCGGGTAACCAGGCTGACCAGGGCTGCACGGAGCTGAATCATTTCATAAATGTATTTTACGCCATACTGTACGTATCATTGGGGTGGGTGAATTATTGAACAAGGGCAAAATCAGTCGACGATCAAAAAGACTCACATAGTCTGTTTATACTGCCGCTGTCGGAGTGTCGAGGAGGCGTGGAATCCTTTTGACTGGCAACGTAATAATCCCTCGGACGGTGACGGACGTGAGCCGATCCCTCAGGAGAGTCCAGGCTGAGGCTCTTCATCCTCAGATTCAGTCTCTCGCGTCTACGTTGCGGACTATGCGGCGCTTCGTGTTTCATGATATCTATTATGAGTCAGCCCTGCTACCGATTGGTGCTCGATGCTCGATGTCGACTAACGTGCGAGATTCGATCGCTCTAATTTCACGACTCTGATATTAATTTTCATCCGAATCTTCAACTATACCATGGTGTCTGGCGAAAGGTTCAAAATATCTAATTCGGGAACTTTGTAAGGGCGATGTAACAGTCGATTTTTCGTTACGAGTAAGGTATAATTCTTCAAAAATGTTTACGATATTAAATGTTCATAACTGGTAATTGTGATGTTCTAAAATAAAATGAGGAAAAATACAAATGTCAAGGCGTTTCAAAGGGCTCAAAGGAATTAAAGGACCAACAGACACCATGTATCACTCACGTTAATCTTCCATATTGGATAAAAGTTTTGCGGAGCACGAAAATGAAGTTTTCCGAGAGTAAATTGTAAAATATTCTTCAATAGAGTTATTGTGACTTAGTGCGATCGTTTTTCTTATTTTTCTCTCACTACAGTTCCTTTTGTACTACTATTATTTGTCTGTCCAAAGTGGGAAATGAGGAGAACTACATCACTTTTTTTGTTTTATTGTTGGCACGTTCGACATGAGCGTCGAACACTCTCTTGAACAACACACACGCACACAGTCTGTGATATTCGAGAAGAAAACGGTGAGAGATAATACAGTTATATATATATACATATATAAATGTATATTAGGGTGGGTAAAAAAAAACTTTTTTTTTTGACACACATAAACTAGTTGCTACGTACCTGTAGAGAGAACTCACCTAGTATGAGCTTTTGATATTCATGGGAACATGATGCTCATCATAGTTTTCTAATAAAAAAAAACTATAAATATCAGTGCGTGTTAAAATTCAAATGGGAATATCTTTGAAATGGTTTGAGTAATCGAAAAAGTATAAGAGACCATTTTTATAGAGCATTCAATTTGCTAAAAAAATATTTCAAGCTCATTCAATAAAAATTATTACTCAGCAAGTCACAAAATTATGAAAAAAAAAAAAAATTTCCCTTAAATTCTTCAATGTTTGACCTTAAATATCCTTTAATAGGTTAGGTTTTTTGAAAAACTGTTAGAGATCATTTCTGTAGAGCGATTACATTCCTATAAATATTGATGATGGTACGGGCTGAAAAAACTATTGGTGATAAGATATGATCATTTTAATATCAAACTAAATTGAAAATAGAAAATTACGATGAGCATCATGTTCCCTTCAATATTGAGCCCACACTCGGTTAATTCTCTCTGCAGGTGCCTCGCAACTAGTTTTTGTGTGTCAGTAATAAGGATAAAGATTCTTTTTACCCACCCTAATGTATATACATATGCAATGAGACGAATAATTAGTCGAGAGAGTAATACCAGGACTGTAAGTCGCTCGTACATAGAACGTGCCACAGTTCACATATATATTTGTTTACTGTACATTACGTATAAGGGCATCCGCGAATAACCGTGTTCGCCGGTTGAAGCGGCGAACGACAATGAGGAGGAACAACACAATACAAGATACGAAACAGAAGAAGAAAAAGAAGAACAAGAAGAAAAAGAAGAACGACAATGACACCAACAACGACAAACACAAAAACACAACAACAACAACAAAGAAGGGATGAGAAATTTTTGTCCGACATGGGACACGACTCGTGTAGACATCGATGGGGGTAGTTGACAAAAAACGAAAAGGAATAGCAATAACATTGGATAAAATAGAATTTTATTTACATTATTTACAGTCGGGTTGTCAGCGAGGAATAAACAGTTTGGAAAGTTATTAATCCATTTATTTTATTTTATCACAAAACCGCGTTTATTTTTATTTGAAGGCTTATTTTTGTCGTTTTTTCATTACGACAGTTTATCTCCTATCACATTTTTCTTAGAATTTTTATGCCAGTTAACGATCGCTGGATCGAAAAAAAAACACCCCGCATGTGAATCTACAATTAAAATTCCGGCGCGTTTATTTTAACATACGAAACGCAGAAGAAATGAGGGCCCAACATTACGAGATAACCAATGTGGACGGAGAAATGTTCTCATACGTCATTGTCAACTGTCGCCGGGGACAGGGTTGATTAATTTTATCCCCTTCCGATCGTGGGCTTCCAGTAGGGAAAATATAGCTTGGCGAAGTTTTTCGGAGTGGTGTGAGATCAGCCGTGGGACAGGGTCGTCGAGTAGCTGCGACAATGAAAGAATTCGAAAAAACGTCCGGCACCGAATCCCGGTTTTAACACGAGTGAACTTTTAACGCTAAAGAATCCGCGGCCATAATGTATACGTAATGGACGTGAATCTTCGTGCGAGAGGCAAGAGAAACGAATAAAGCACCACGTCGGCAGTACGTCAGTTAATTAGCGTCCCGATTAATTGGAGCGATCGTTATCGCGAACTCACTCGACGAACAGAAGCGAGGCACTCGCGGTAAGTTTTTTCGTCGGGGCACGTCTTCTACTTTTGCACGGCAAAAAACAAATTCTTGATGAGCTGTTTCGGTGCTTTCTTTTGCCGTTATTTCCTTCTTTTTTTTATACACCTTTTTTTTTTATATAGAACTCTGAATACCAACGGCCTTACCGAATCTTATCCACCACTCGATCAATCGAATTTCATCAAAGTATCCGCTTTTTTTTCCAAATACTCGTTCGTCCTCGGACGATTCGAAAAAGCGGTCGTTCGAACATTGGCGATTCGACCGTTTGTCCGTCACGCCGGCGCAAGAAACGCGATACTTTTTCGACAGGTGGGACGGCGAAGAAGTTAATTAGAAATTATTTACCGCCATTGATATTTCGTAAACGCGGTTATATATCGCAGGAGTGTTGATTTGAAAGTGTGTTGACTTACTAGTTTGGCGCTTTTTGCGAGATAGAAGCGTATTGGAATGTGGCAAATCCTACCTTCGTTTCGATTAACCCGAACGGCAGAGAGCCTAGCGTCAATTAGTTCGCGGGTTATCGCGCGACCCCGGCACATTTCTCCGTCCCTGTTCACGCTTCGTTAGTACGCCAGCGTTTTTTCTCATTCGTTAAATTTCAATGCTAGGACCGAACTGTAAATACAGTCGTGGAGTCGCCGCCACGTTGGCTGCTGCACACGTCAGATTCCGCGGAAGAGGTGAAAGATCGATCGACTGAATTATTTCATTGGCAGACGGATGAGAATGCTCACAAACCCGGTTTACTCGTCGCGCAGCTTCTGTTCCGCACTGAAAAATATAATTATTCCGTTGTCCGTTCGTGCTCGTCTACCGTTATCGGGAAAGTAATTTTTTTTTAACCTTTTTATGGATTGTCACAACGAATCCCCGTCATATTAATGGATCGACTGAATAATGGACGTGCCTTCGGTCGTTATCACGATTGAGATAAACGAGCGGCTCGACAAATCGATGAATTGAAGATTCGCAAAATTAATGGGGAACGTCATTAAAATATTTGATGAATATACTTTCTCGGTCGATCTGAGAAAAAAAATCGTTGAATCGGCACGTTCTTGAGGTGTTTCTTGGTGCTTTTTTTTCAATCATTCGTAATGCGCTTCCGATGCAGCGAGACAAACATGACTGCGAGGTATAAATCTGGGCGGTGTGGAGAACGGCTCACTCGAAGCTGGAGGAACTTCCGGTACTGGGTCTTTGACACGTATCTGCAGCATCAGTGGCTGTCCAAACGGTCTTGTGCCCGAAGCAGATCCGCCGCTGCCACGTCCTAACCAATGTCAATTCGATGATAATTTCCCCTCTCACGAAGATATTTGGGAATCGATGCCGAGAATTGAAGGGGAATCGATAATATCAAAGCAGCGTCAAACCAAGGACATCTTCCATTTCTACGGGGTCGACTCCTTTCTCTCATTCAGTAACTTCATTCCTGTTAGTCCTTTTTAACCGTGTTTCTCTCGGTTTTAGTGACATTCTTGTATTGCCGAGTGATATTTGATTTTTTAAATGAGTTACGTTATTCGTGACACGATGACTGATAATGATTGAAGCTGCAAGCAAGTATCTTCGATTCAAGGTCTCGTCTCGCGGTCGTTCATGAAAAAATACCGAAAGAGATTTTTAGTCGGAGTAGCCTACTAATGTGACCTTTCGCAACCGTTTTTTTTCCTCACTGCGTCGCCGATAATCGATAGCGATGCGATCGTCAAGAGTTAACTGCGGTGATTTCTGACTACAAGTTCCGAGGGTTTCCGGCAGATCTATTTTCCCCCGAGCGCCCGAGAGTGGCCCGATTACTTTATTCTAACGAAACATCGATTCGCCCGATCGCGCTATTCCGTTCGAAACTTCCTGATTGTGCTGTTTCTCTGTCCCGAAAAATAGTTCTACCTACGTGCCTAATGGTTCTCACCTCTACAACTGAATCGCGAACGTTTCGCGACGAGCGTCTTTCCTCCGTGTTACTCTAACTTTGCGCTTTCCTTTCTGGCTTTCATTCCAATCCGCAGAATGGCAGAAAAAACTTCATCGGATAACTATCATTTCCGATTCAGGATAACTTACGCAGTTTTTTGTTTATTTTTTTTTACCGTTAAAGCAAAGTGAAAAGTTAATTTTACACGTCGAAATTTATTAGCGGTGCGGGCCTCGTCAAATTGAACAATATTTTTTATCCTAATAATTCGTTTGCGATGTAGACGAAATATCAAAAAGTATTGGATGGAAGTCAATCGTTTAATATAAAAGATAAAATTATTGTACGAATGTGCTGTGGGAGATCATTGATGTTTTCCTTTAATTTTGGTGCGTGAACAAAGCGCGAACGAGTCATGTCCCCGAAGTGGATAACTATAGTTGTTACTGGATTAAGGTAAATCCTCCTTAGACCGGCATTATGGCAATTCCATTACAAACAATTCGACATGTCTATACAGCAATAAATATGCTGATAGCGATCGAGATAGACAGGAATTACTTTCATTAATGTCGTCGGAAATGGGATGTTGGAATAGGCCCTGCCCGTAATAGGAACATTTACCTTGCAATAAAAGAAACAAGGATTCGAAACAATGATCGATTAACGTGTTCAATAGTGACAGCGGAAAATATAGACGAACAGTAATAATAACGATAACAATAACAACAACAATAATAATAGTAATAATAATAGAGATAATAATAATAATGATGATAACAATAGTAATAATAAAAACAGTAATAATAATGAGAGGCACCTAGAAGAGAATGTCTAGCGGAGGATCGGTGTGTCTTACCAGAGGTGGACGAGGAACAGGGGTGGGAGGAGGTCCTCGCCGAAGATGGTGCCCCACCGGAGGAAGTTTGATCGGTAACAACCGGTGGCGTGGGCGGCGAGTTTGTCGAGTTTCCACGTATCTCGCCCGCTTGCTTCAGCACCTGGTACGTCGCGTCCACGTCTGCCGGATTATACGAGATGGATAGAGAGGGGAATAAAAGGAAAGAAAAAAAAAACCGAAAAGAAAATAAAATAAAAAGGAATCTTATTGCCTCGTTTGCCAATATTAGGACGGAAAAAATTAACAATTACAATGATTCATAGAAAACGACGGAGGCGACGCGTCGATGCGAGAGTTTTCGCAAAGAGGATATCCACCGAAATCGAGTCGGATATTATCGCTCATTTCTCGCCCCATATCCCGACATCGATCGATCTCTCGCGTGATCGATGCATATCTCGCTCGGAACAACAGACGGTCCCGCACTCGAGAGGAGTTCGCGTGGTCACGATGTATCACGAACGTCTTTTCACGTGACTCGAGGCCACCGGTGGGGGAGCACCGCGCACCGATAACAACGATAAAGAACGTGAAAGTTCGACGGGAGGAACGAAAGAAGAAAAAGCACCGTTCATTAATCCTTCGGAAGGGGAGAGCGCTGCGTCGCGAGGGCCGCGGATAGCCAGAATTCAGTTCTTTCACGGAGAAACACCGTCGAGCGCGGGCGACGTTTCATTTGCCTTTTATTTTTCTCATGGTGAATCGCGCGTACAAGGCATACGATTAAGCATCGCTGATTTCGTTAATTTTCAATGATGATCGTTGTTAGTCAAAGCTGGTTATAAACTATTGGCAAACGGCAAAATTATAATAGAGAGTAAATTAGTTAAGAAGCTCGTACGTGGGGATATGGAAACGTAACTCACTATCCCGTTATATGTGGTTATATTCTCGTAGGCATATTTTTTTTGTTATCTTTTCATTTATCATACTTATTGTAATGAGTCGGAGGAGAAAAATATGTGATATGCGAGCAGAAGCAAACACGAAAGTGAAAGAAGCTAAAGGTAGCTGGCGATTCGGCGAGGAGTCCGCTGTGCGCGCAGGGATTATTACAAGCCACTGTAATCCTCACTACAATCGATTCAGTTTACTCAGAATTCAGAATGTTCAGAATTGATAGAGTCGCAGAATGTAAAGACCCATTCAAATATACATTTGCGAGTATCGTTCGTAATATTTGATACCTGAATAATAAAAAAATATCCATTACGAATGTTCTTACTGAAACGATATTTGTTAATTTGCACGTTGTGTTATAAACACTGCGTCCTGGAAGATGACAATGTTTGTAACTTTACAAGCATGTTTAGTCAACCATCCAATGTGATATGATAAATGAACAGCCAATGTACACCTCGGGATTTGAAACGGCACGTCTTGAGCTATAACGTATAAGTTGAATACTGTAATAAATAATCAATGTCTCAGCTTCTAAACGTATACATTTTTTTAACTCTACAAATATCTTCGGCTGACTGTCCGGCATGATATCAAGAAAATTAGGGAATGTACATAACTTAATATTTGGAATTCAACCCGCAAACGGATATAGTTTTAGTATGAACATTCGTCATGGATTTTTTTTGTGTTCGTGTATCAAATGTCGCTGAGGATACTCATAAATAAATATTAAAATGGCTATTTGCTGTTTCAAGCTTTGTAAGTGTCGAAAATATGAATTCTGAGTGGTCCGAATCGAGAGATACGTCGGATTGAAATAGCGCGTGGAAAACCTCGCACATAGGATGAACTGCTCGCTACTTTCAGCATCATATAGTATCGATGTTGACAACAATAAATGTTATTACTATAAAAAAAAAAAACATTTTTTTTTACATTCGCAATGTTTTTCGTCCGCGAAAATCCAAAATTCAAATATATTTCTCCTCTATGTCAGTAATACAGGAAAAACGAGAGATAAACCAGCCGAAAAAAATGTCGGTCAGGGAATTTTGACTCACTGTGCTCAGCGCTGGGTGTATCATCCGTCGTCTGTGCCGTTGTTTTTTGACGTCGAAGAAGAGGTATTCCGCCGCCTCTCTTCGGCACGAGAGCGGGACACATTGTCGGCGTTACCGTGCTCATGCAGTCGGCGTGTGCGTTGACTTTGCAACCACGGCAACGAAAACCCTGTCGACTGTGACCTCGCAGAACTTGACCGCAGGCGTCACACGGCGTTATCTTCCGATAAGTGTACTCTCGCCATTGGTGACCACCCTCCGATTCCAAACTTTTTCTAACGATACACAACATGATGTTTCAGAAAAAAAAAAGAACAATCTCATAGTCGTTTCATCAGAAGTTTGATCGAAGCCTCCGCCTTGAAAAATAGGTTAGGAAAAAAAAAACGAGGAAAAATTACCTTGACATTGCCACGACTGTGGAGACGGCATGGTACATTGCCTGTTTTCCTCTTCGTTAATGGAGCGTTAGTCAATAACCAAGAGCGTTAGTGCGCCTTTTTCTTTAGCAAGCGTAATTAAAGCTTTGCTTGCACGCCATTAAGATATTATCCTTTGATAATTGATGAAATTATAATGATACTCACTTGTCGACGGGTGGCGGAGTCGTCGGTGAGCTTGTTTTCAGGCTCTTGAAAGCTTTGAGCCATTTGTGTTTCGTATTGCTTCCCGTTGAGCCGTTCGACATCTTTCGATTGCTCACTGGATCGGGTTGTCCAGCTTCTCCAGCCCCGAAGAGCTCCTTCTACGATTTCGCAAAAAATTACGAAACTACGTATTATTCAACGTAAACGGTATTTGAGAGCATGTGAAATGCTATGAGGTGCAAGAGCGTTCGCTTCGGCGTTCTTAATAACAACTTCTTAACGGAACGAGAGAGAGAGAGAGAGAGAGAGAGAGAGAGAGAAAGACGTTGACAATGTGTTTTACATGCTCGTAAAATTAAATAAAACGATTATGCAAGAGGCTATGAATATTGGCGAGTTTCATTTCTGGATTATAAGGCAACGAGAGGTATCGATCACCCCGCAAGACTATAACGGATCCCGCTATAAATAAACTATTCGCGACTTGTCACAATCGATGGTTTAAATTCTGCCGCGAAATCTCGCGTCTCGTGACGTAAAACCGGCACTCGATGCAACAATAAAATAGCGGTCATGGAGAGGGATGGAAAATGATGTGATATCGAAGACAAGTTTATTTACAGGACGTACTGGCCTAATCGGAGACCGCTCCATTTCCAATGATTTAAATTTTCTTATTCTCCTCAGTAACATTGGCAATTTATTGTTACTGTCATTATTTAAATGAAAAACTACGACGATTCGGATAATTAATCTTCCACCGATTTTCCGATATTTTTGTCCGGTATTTGTGGTCGCGACAAACGAGAATAGCTTGCAATAATGAAGACCGAAGAGACAGAGTCAGAGTGAGCACTGGTAGAAACGAAGCCCAGTAGTGTACTAATGCGACTCTGGGGACGAGGGCGGTGTCGGTTAATTGGATGTTACGTGGCGAGTCGGCGAAATCGAGGAACCTATCGGGACGACAGTGCGGGTGGGCTGTATCGTCGGGAGAATGGTGAGCCGTTTGTGCCTATACAATGCCATTCTGTACCTCCCTGTTACTCTCGATTACCCCCGATCTCGCCTTCCGGGTTGACCGCTCGACCGAATAGGTGCATGATTATTAGAGATACGCTGGACCAACGGCAGAGGCTTCCGATAACCCCGGCACACGATCGACCTTCTATCGTGTGTCCATCGTGTAGACATCACTCGCTCACTCTCTCGGTATCGATATCGTGTGCAATATTGCCCGTGAGACTGGACAAAGCCCTTTTCCCCGACATCCTATTATAGTTCAATCCCGCTGTCTATGCATACGATAATAAAGGGGGACTGTTATAGACTCCAATTGATGGACCTGCCGATTAAGTCGACGCAAATTATTCAAATAAATTATTTATTTCGAGTGCTACAAGTATCAAGTTCATTCCTATGGGAAATATTTTATATAAAGAAAAATGAATTAATATCTTTAATGAATTTGGTTATAACCGTTTACAAGAATCGTCGAGAACACCCGATTCAAAGATTTCTCAGTATTAATCGTACTTTCCCCGTTTCTCTCGGACTCTTAAGAACCTTCACCCACCCAGACAGCATTGAAACTGTGGGCACCGACGCTGTCCCCACGTTATAGGAACTTAATGAAACACGAGTCACACACGAGGTTTGTACGACGCTTGCGCATTTAACTGCGCTCCGCCTCGTGCATCTTTCATCCCTTCTCCGCCCGACGAGAGTCATCGTTGACACACTGGCCGTAAATTCTAATAATATACGAGATAACAAAAAAAATTGGAAAGATTAGCCACTTTGACGAGACCCGTCGAGGATCGACGAGAGAGAAGACAAGACAGAAAATATCCTATCATTTTTGTGGCTCGTGTAAATTTTTCCACGTCGCGTCATCCCTACATCATAACACCGTAATCACTCTGAGCAACAGCAACAACAACAACAAAAGTGTTCGTCACATGTCAATTCGTTGAAATATTGCCGCCCTTCGACAATAATACTCGCTGATGAACGTCGAAGCAGTGGAAAAGGCCCGAGAATTGCACAGAACTCGAGGATCGACTCGTCCACGGGAACCACGTAGGTTAGGCGCAGCCTCCGCGACACGAGAGATCTTTCGTCTCCGAAGGTAGAAAATTTCACTGTACGCCGCTACCGTAAATGTTCGACGTTAAGCCGTGAATCTTGTGTAACCGATTCGGCGTGGCTTAAAGTTAGTGTTTTTTTTTTTTTTTGAAATTTTATTATTATCAAAGAAGAAAAAATAAAAAAATTATACTAACGATACGTGAGCGCAACGTTGTCCAGCCCATGGTAGCGAGAGGGATATCGACGGATCCTCTCCTGACCTAGGCGGCCACTATCACCGGGATAGATATTGCACAGGCGAACTCATGAGCGCTCACCGCTCCACCTCGTCGCCTCGTCGTCGTCGGGCGGCTCGGTATGACCCAGTTGTGAGGGCGCATGTCGCGCGATTCCGCGCCCGTATTTATTTCCTCTTTACATTCACTCCAACCCTCGTTTGGTACTTCAATCTTGGACCCTCTTCCATCGTTTCTCTTCCTTATTTTTCAATAATGGCAATATTTAATGTATTGCATCTGGCGTCGAACGGTCAAAACGCTCGACCCTCTCTAAGAAAGTTGTGATTTCATTACGATTCATTATTATTTGCAAAGGTTTTTTGTAATTGTTTTCAGAAATTTCGACTGTATTTGCGTGAGATATCGAAGAATTTTAAGAAATTCCTAAATCGTGAAAACTATTAGATTCCGAAATAAAAGTTGTAATTACAAATTTACCTTTGAAAACGAAGTTTCGTAGATCTTTTTGAATGCAATAAACTTCTTGAGGAAAATAGACAAAAATATATTTTTTCAGTCAATACGTCGTGATTGTTTTTTCTTAAAAAATTCTAGAATATGATCTTAAGTATACTATGTTCAAAATCGATTTATATGCAAAAGGGATATTCAATACTTTCCATTAATTTTTATAAAAATAGTGATACTGTCTATAAAAACAGAAGTTACACAATGAAACGGAAGAAGGTTTGGGGGAGGGGGGTTCAGTAATGTATTATAATCAGTACTTCGCTTCAGTAAATCGATTCTAAACGGAGCACAGTTATCCCACGGACATCCGGCCCATTTGAACAATAGTATGAGATGACTTTACGCACGTGCGAGTATATTTTTTGGAGAGAAATAAACGTATCGGCGGAAAAAAATATTGCTGTCTATTTTTTTTTATAGAGACATTTATTGCCTTCAAAAAGACCGATAAAATCTCCTTGTTTTTCAAAAGTTTATTTGAAATTGCAACTTTCATGTGTTAAAACTTTTTCGTACGACCAATAAGTTTTAAGATATAGAGGTTTTAAAAAATACAATTTTTTAGTTTTTCGGAATGCGAGCGTATGCCCGATTAAATTTTTTTCATCCTAAAATAAGGTGCTTTTACGCGTACAGCGTATAAGCGTACATTTGTTAATTCTTACGAAAATAAATCGTCCACCATGATATAATTTTACACGAGTTCACAACTTCATTCCAGTATACATTGTAAATATATCTTACACTCACCAAATCCACGCATCAAAAACTTTATACGTAATTTCCTCACACTACAAAAAAGTACGGATTCGATATGTTATACGTCAGTAAGTGTAAACTATTTCATTAAACCACTCGTCAAATCGCGCAACTTTAAAACATTACACATCAAAAGTATTCCACATAAGTCAGCTTACACGGGTGCAAGCTTATACCGACGGGCAGGAAAAACGGCCCTCAAGAGGCGTTGTTGGATAAGCGCCACTGTTATTTTGGAGATAAAACGACTGTTGACGGTGATCACACGATAGCCCGCCATGCGATTCATCTTACCTGCAGAATAACAGAGGGGCTTATCCGAATCCCTTCTCAAAAGCCGTCCTTCTTTCTCGTCGGTGTAAACATGCATGCGTTAAAGCTCATGCTCAACTTCCAAGATTTGCCGAGTGTGATAATAAAATTGTGTGTCATTAGTAATGCGGTAAATTGTGGCTCCGTACACTTTTTGTGGTGTAAGGAAATAGCAGTCTACAGTTTTTGATGCGGGGATTGGGCAAGTGTACGATATTTGCGGTGTACACTTCGGCGACATTTTGAATTGATGTAAAATTTTTTGCGCTCACGAGTGTACGACTCAAAGGTGTATGATTGAAGGTGGCTCGCAAGATAACTCGTATACCTATATCTTATAGTATATAATATCAGTTGTCTCGGGCAGTCGCGCTGAAATCCGATTAAACGATCTTTTGTCAGCAACTATATAACGCTTCGCAGGTCAACGTCGTTCGCTTCGACAGTTCGTGGCTATGTAGAGCTCGATTAAAAGGGACGTCGGGTAAGTCTAAAAGGACGAAGGTTTCGAGAGGACCGTCCTCGTAAAGGGACTCGTAAAGGGGCTCGGAAGACTTGTATTCGTAGACGTTATATCTCTTCCATTATACAACGACACAGCATGAGCCTTGTCATTCCTTACATACAATCATTTCCGATGTAATCTTATACAAGGAACGATACAATTATATACGACCAACGCGCGCGCACACACTTATTGTCTCACCAGACTATGACACAAAAGGATCGGGTTAGGAAGAATGGGCAATCGAGTGCTTCGAGAATTGACACCCCGGTGTTGATTGCACGTTTCCGACTTCTAGAGTTGCGAACAGTAGTACACTAGGAACTCAACTGCCTCTGCTCTCAAACTTTAACTATACGTGGATAAAAAGGCGGTCACTTGCCGTATATAAAGATATTGATAACTTGACACCACACAGAAAAATGTATATATCAGAAATATATAAAAATATATTTTTCTACAAAAATATATTATATATATTCTACGCCAATTATGCACTGAAATAAAATAGCGTCGACTTTTCGCGGATACGAGAGGATACTTTCTTTATTTGCTTGATATGTTAGAATGTCGAACAATTAAAAGGAGACTACGGCCTGATGCAGCATACTTATACGGCTACTCGAAGTAATAATGCAACCCGTTAAAGTGTGGAGTGACAATAACGATTTCATGCGATACGCTAATTTTAGTTCAATCCGATTTTCCACCTCTTTGGAACACGGTCTACTGTTTTTACTCCCCTGAGTCACAGACCGAATGAATGGCAAACTTTTGTTAGCGTTTGGGGATAGTTTTATTTCCTAATGGACGACATAAATGGTGATTCCTATCGCAGTCGAAGCACTTAACCCAGAAAGAATATTAATAGTCATCGACGCATCGATAAAATTAACAGGTCGTCCCTGAAACAACGGTCACTCTCTCTTCTCTCGTCAGCTACATTGAATATATCTTGCTCTCAATGAAAATGTTTTTATCGACTGAGGAACCGCACCGGAGCTTCGAGCAAGAAGATTAGCAGTGTTCCCGTCGCATTCTCTCAAGCTCTTCGAGAAATCCGCTTCGATGTGATTTTATGTTCGGTCACGCGAGCCAACCCGCCACCACTTTAAGTATTGTTCACTTGAGTGTAGGAAAGGTACAATAGTTGTTCCACCATCTGTATACAGACGAATAACTGTCGTAGCCACTGCATTTGGAGGGACGAAGATCCTCTCTCAAAAGACAATTGCACCGAGATACAATGCCATTGAGGACTGGCCTTTTGTCGGAACTCGATTGTCCTAACTCAAAAAAAAAACTCGTCGTTTTTAAGTTTCTTTTTTTCTAAACGAATCATCAAAAAATGTCAGATATATTAATCGCAAAAAATTACTATTTCATCTGGAATCACATACGATTAATAAACATGTCGGTCGGATTGATAAGAAAATAATTAATATAACAATCATGCATAACGAAATCCGAGTGAATTGCATCGCGCGATCTCATATTCCGTGAGGCGAAAAAGATTATATATATATAAAGACAATGATTATTTATTTTTATATCTATCTCGCTTCGTTAGCACTACTCAGCGTCTGACCTTCGGGTGAATTCCTATTGACGATGAATATTGAATGAATCTTGTATCGAAGGAAGTTGCAAATGTGAAAAAGTTGAATCGACCCTTCAAACGGTAATACACGCGAGAGCAGTGAACACTCCACATCACTATGCAGAGTGAAGCGAGATAAAGTGGCGATTTTTTTTTCCAGCTTTTTTCGATAGACATAATAAAAAAAAGTCTCATGTAAAAATATCGGCGAACCCTACACGATAATAAAAAAAGTCTCATGTAAAAATATCGGCAAACCCTACACGAAGTAGTTTCGTGCGGAAATAGAGGGACGTCCATAAGCAGAAAGTAACGCGTGGGCGATTTTCGCTCACATTTCCACTCCCCTCTCCAATGTTTTCTTTTCTTTTTTTTCATTTTAATTCTGACCCGTATTATTTTTTTTCTTTCTTCACCTCGTCGCACATCCAATGTATGCCAATAAGAGGTGCCTTCAAACGTCCACAACAGCATCGTACACTTTACAAAATTATTTTCTAATATCTTACAAATTGTACAGTACAAATTAAGTACACTTTGAAAAGCTTTTACATTTTCAATAAACACATTCAGAATGCAACAGAATTACTTTGCAACAATCGTGAAATGTGATAACAGGGTTACCGTGAGGCAAATGTCACCTGTCAAGTCCATTTCACTTGTAATGTATCAGTGGGTCTCAACAGCGGAATTTTCAATCCGCACACTTCCCAATTTACCCGTCTAAGATTGCACGGGTGTAAGTTTCAACGTCTATTCAAAATTTAATGTGTTGTAACACATTACGGTAGCAGCATGATTATATAACAATATTGTAATATTGTTATATAATCATGCTGCTAGATTCTGAATATATTTATTTAAGATGTGAAGCTTTATGAAGTGTAGTACATTTGCGGTGTACGGTTTGTAACATGTCAACAAATAGTTTGTTATAAATTTGTCATGTGAGTTCAAATGCCATGTACAATTCAAGTGTCTTACGATGAACCTGTGTACGTTTGAAGGCGCCCCGCCAACGACGGATAAAAGGGACTCCTTGTCACGAATGTACAAGACTGAAAAAAAAAAAAATTCTAAAGGAACGCTGACGTGAATCGCTGACATTGAAAAATCGCAGATAAAATCATTGTTTCCTTCTAACATCCTCTATATTTGGTGACAGTGTTTTATCGATTTCTAATTATACACCGAGAAAGTAGGGCGTTGCATGGGCGCCTGTTATGAATAGAGAGAAAAATATTCAAATTAACTGAAAGGAAAGTGACACATACGAGGGCTTCGCGGGTAAAAAAGTAAAAAAAAGACATAGCCGTCTGAACGACGAAACTTGAGGTCGTGGCGGAGGCAAAAGTTTCTTATCAAAGAGAGATGATCGGTGAGCGTAAGAAAAGTGTACGAGTATTCGACGCGACTGTTAACATTTCTCTTTCTGACAAGTTTCCTCCTTCCAACCTCGAGTCTTCAACGCCAACTTTGCGGCGGTCCGTCCAAACGTTCGAAATAAAATAAAAACAGTTGCGACTATTGAAGCTGGCTAGTGTTCACGGTCGTCGGATACTTTTTCCCGAACAGATGGCTGCGGAAAGAGCGCGGGTACAATACCACGGACGGCGATGGGCGGCGAGAATTGGACACTGATATAGAAAGTGCCATGGAGTCGGAGGCACAAAAGCGTCCAAAACTTTGCACGGATTGAGAACTTTGAGGCGAGTAGGTAAAGTTTGATATTAGAAAAATGGCGATGCTGTCTGCAGTGAAATACAAAAACAACAATAATAATAAACGGACGACAGTGGCCAAATAATGGAATGAAAATTAAAATCGAGTCGACGCCCCACTTCGATGACTTCTCTATTTGTACGAGTCCCTCTATACCGTTTGAATTGTCACAAGATATATTGCGGACTTCTTATTATTATGATTAAAAAAAAATAAACAAAGAAAATATTATGAATATATTTTAAGCTGTATATTTACTTATAAAAACATCATGGCCCAGTTTATTCAAAGCGCTATTAAATGACCGGAGATCAATCGTACGAGAGTGCTCTAGCGCATACATTACACATAAATTTTATTGCGTTAGTTCGCATCACTGTTCGATACCGCACCGTTGAAAATGTACGGAAGTATTTTCAACATTCTTCAATTTGTCTGTTGTCATTTTCCTACACTGAATTTCTCCTGAACCAGCGGAATGGACATATTTCCAACCATTCTCAAAAATTCTGAATTCACGAGCAAACTTATACTGGTGCTTGTAGTCATATACAGAATCGCTCGCATGTTCAATCATTCACTCGACGGATAGGATATTTGCGCGTTCCCCGGTGGAAGGCAATATGGGTTCCACCTGTTCGCGAATACTTTGTCGATACGGTCGTCGACTTCGTGTAATGTCGTCGGTATAGCGGAGAAGAGGTCGTGGTTCTCATTGCTAAGAACAGGTGGAACTGATATACACTCACATCGGAGGATGCGCATGTGTCTTATGATTCCCGTGAACGATTGAACGTCCGTGCCATTCGGTATGTGGCTACAAGAATCAGTGTATCTTTACTCACGGAGATAGAATTTTTCTGTTAGGCTAAAAATATTGTCATGTGAAACGTGCAGAATAACTGAACAGTGATGTGAACAGATGCGATTGAATTCAGTTTGCAAAATCGAAGGGTACATTCAATAAGACGATTTACGAGCGAAAATGTCAGCAGATAAAAGGCCATATTTCTTAGCCAGTGCGATGCTGAAATCGGTCACGTGACATGAATTCGCCAGGGACTCCATTGTTTCTAGTAGGGTCGGTCCGTTCGCGCAGCCACTCGTCAGCTATTGTTACCGTTATGCTTTGTGTTATCTACAAAACAATGCAATTGCTAATCCTCGCAAGGCGAACGTCTTCGATTTTTCGATCTTATTTTCAACGAGAGGATTTCAATCTATCGATCGAATGAATAAGAATATCCGCTTTCTTCATAAATATACATGTAAAGTGTAATTTCATTTGTATAGTGCAATACGTTTGAAACAGCAAAATAAATGGCTATCCATCCGTTGCGTCCTACGGAATAGATCAGAGTGGGCGAGCACTCAAACGACGCCTCCGCCATGACACTTGAATGCATTACATGCGCGCGATACCGGTTTCAAATTAAATGAATACAGTATTTAAGGATAAAAAGTAAGGATTCAAGTGGCAGTGTAAAATCACCATCGAACTCTCCGTCATCCTATTTCGTTCAGGACCTGGGCGGCAATTTTATCACTCGAAATCGCTTTTCAAAGGCAATTGTTCGAGCGGGCTCGAAGAAATTAAGGCCCAGAGATGTCTATGCCTTTGCGTGGTTCTGGTGTAGAGCAGGGAGTAAAACGAAAATTTGGAGGCCCATAGCTTCTCGTCGATCTGTTTGTACAGTGCTCAGCCCCTTGGATCTCACCGCGAAGGTAAATAGCGCATAGACCGTGGCAATGGGCGGGGAGAAAATCGGCACCGGCGGAAAGTGGAAAGTAAACCGGATATTCCATTGGTAGTTCCGCGTGAACGGTCGTAAGAGCTTTCGCACACCTACGACTAATCTAAAGGTTCAAAGTTACACCCTCCGCATTACTAAATACTCTGAAAGAGTCAACTACAATTTCCGTGAGAATTTAGAAATCGCGCGGGATAATGGGGGACGATAAATCGAAAAAATAAATTATGTCGGCATATAATACCTGAGCTTGAACCGCTGCTAAATGCAGGTGAGCGACACCAAGATCGAATCGTTTTATCGATATGTCCTCTTGAATCTCGGCAACTTGGGTGAAGAGACTGCCTTCGGCGCTTCTACGAAAAAAAAAAACACATTGAATTAGTAACAATTATCAGTCCTTTGACGGTATCTTTTTGCTTACGTGTTTCAAATAACTATTAAATTTGTCCACGGTTTAGGAATAATTTGCGATGGTTTATGAGTGTCATGTTGTTACAATATCCTTCAATGTTGACGATATTTTATCTTTTTCTCTTAGATTGACTTATAGAACGAGATGCATACTTGCGTTGCAGTCGTAAGAGAGAATCCAACGAATCTTGCAGTCTTACGATCTCTTGTGTTAGACCGTCGGCTTCCCGTCTGAGATCGTCTAGGGTAGTTTGATTCGCCATACCGGCAGGAACGAGTTCGTCTCTCAAAATCGGCATCTGATTTATTTTCTCGACGGATATCTGTTCCGGCGGTGCCGGCGCAACGAATAATCTTCGTGGCGGTTTTTTCGGTGTACCTGCGGTAGAACAATTTCTCGCTAATAGTTGAAGGTCCGCGGTCGCGTTGACCCCTTGGGCCTCCTTGGCGACGGTCTGGTATCTCTTGGCTTGTTCGACGGAACGTTCACCGGCGGCTTCCGAAATACCGGCGACGCAGTTGCAAGTCAGAGTGCAAAGTTCCTCGTAAACTTGAGCGATTTCACCGAGCAGCGTGGGCAGACAGTGATGCTGATAACGCTCAACTATAGCGTTCGTTGCTCGCAACTGAAGTACGTAGGAGTTGTGGGCTTCTAGGTAGGCACGCTTCAGGGGCTCCTGATCGCCGACCGTCGTCTCGTTCGTTAACAGCGCCGCGTAAGCTCGTTTGTAATCCGATCTCGCACGTTGTAGTTTCTCTTCGGTCTTGCTTACCACCTGCTCGTACGCTTCTCGTTGCACGAATATCTGCATATCGCAAGTAAACATAGTTATTACGTAGTTATTTATCAACGCCCAATAAAAATTATGTTACGGAATTTACCTTTCGCGACTGAAGTTTGCGATGAAAGCTCGCGTCGATCGTCGGCTTCGAAAGCTGTTGCTTAAGCACGCCGGCAAGATCGACATGGGCAGCAGCGTCGGCTTCGACCTGTCGGAGAAGATTCTCCCAGACGCGACGCATCCCTCCGGCATCGCCTCGCGTCTCGCCGGATTTCGAGCGAAACTCCTCGACCAGTCGTCGGATGTTTTCGCCGTGGCTCTCCATCGCCCCGCTGAGCTCCTCAGCGAACTCCGACACTGTTTTTTCGCATGGAACAAATATTTGTTATGCATTATCCGCACGCACATTTTTATTAATTTAAAAATAGTAAAGTGTATAGTCAAGAGCGGCCCAAAAAGGACTGTCGGTCAGTTTTCGCGGGACAAAAAGCTTTTCGCTACGCTCTCCCTTACACTGTAATTTATCATGAATCTCTATCGATAAAGGCTGATTCCTTCGCGTTTGAGCGAGTCACATATTGTTGTTTCTTCATCAATTACGTTAGAAATAATACAAACAGACGATTGGTCGTAGCGCCACCGAAAGGTTGGGAAGAATGGTAGTAAATCGCTTAGGAAAAGATAAGGGATGATCGAACGTAGGGGATATCGGAGAAAAACGAAATATCTAAGAAACAAACGCATGACTCGACCCTCTACCCAAATCGTTTTTTCGGGCGTCAGCGGAAAAATTGGTAGTCTGCCTCTCGTTATTGGCGTTAACGTACTGCTGTGAGATACGAGAGGGTTCAACAGCAGTGCAATAGAAAAACACACTACACTCGATGCTCTTTGTGTTATCTTCCGCTCGAAAGACGGAGGGTAGGAATATCCAGAGCAATCGAGCTTATCAATAATATCACCCTCTTTTGCCTCGCCTGTCCCGCCTCGCTTGTTACCGATGCTCGAGGTATAACGGAAATCTTTCACCAGCCACCACATCATGAAACTCGGAAGTTATGGAGACAGCGCTAATCGCGAGGCAACTCATCGATCGTTCTTAACGTTCTTGTTTTTTTTTAATAAACTTTCCGTTTTCAGACGTTGGACGGGAAAACCGGTGTGCGGATAAAGAGGAGGAGAGTGTCGACCCGTCGAAAATATTTTCAATCTCCCGACGTTGATGCATATAAATGGACTTGCGTCACAGGTACAACGCGGAAAATTTTGTGTGCGTGTACGGTTACGGAAGTGTATCGGAGCGCTTACCTTCGTAGCTCTTGCATCCAACACACCCAGAATTGACACAGCGGATATCCATTTTTCCGATGCATAATCGATCGAAAGAGCTTGTACTTAGTTTCATGCTCAAAAGATCGATACGATCAACATGCGTGGATCTCATTGATCTATTATTTTTTTACTTTTCGCTATTCCATTGTTATGTAGTGGGTAATTGTCGTTTGCTATACGACAAGTTATTATTGTTCAGTGCGATAGGTCATGGACACAAAACGTAATCGTAATATTCCGAATAAAATAAAAAGGTACGACAATTTTCTTTCGCCCTGACTCGTAGTACACGACTCGTATACTTACCGACGACAGCGCATAACGCTATGTAAAATATAATCGGTTGTTCGATTAGCTCTGTGTCAACGCGGGTAGAAAGTTCCCCGCAGGCGAGGATTCTCTCCGGTAATTCAGGTGTCGTCGTCCCACGACATTTAACGTCAATCATCCGCTGTAATGGCCACGTTAAATCACCCCCGTCGTTGCACAGACATGGGTGGAGGTGAGATCTAAAGTGCGTCGCGATGTAGCCGGTAATAATGTCGTCGCGACTCGGTTTACCGTTTCTCTGCGATCGTTGTCGAGACATTACTGCCACGGGGAACTATATTTTTCTGCTCAGTTTGTCTTTTTTCTTTTGTTTTACCGACATCCACTGTCCCTTCCTTCTTTTATTATACGGGCTGTATGTACATTATCGCCAGGGATTTTTTGTTTAGATTAATGATAATGGAAATCAATGTTGAAATGCCTCGGCTATTTGATTCTCGATGTCTCGAGGTGTGCTGTATCGGTCGGTTCTTCCTCTTCTCCTTACTTGGGGTCCTCAAAAATGAGAAATTGCCTCGTTAGACGAGATATCCTTCTCCTTCGTTCGCGTCGCACTTCCTCCTTCGCCTTCTTCCCATCGTCGTTATTTCCCACACGTTAGCTCGATCGAACCAACGTCGCCCTAAATTACCATTCGCCAATCTACTCGCTAATAGTCCAATCCTCAGGCCAGCAGGATACCCGATATCGCTCTTTACGAAACACCGAAGGATCTGTGCTCTCGGCAAATTTTAACGTTCGAATAGTTCCAGCCACTCTCCGTTGAGCAGCGAAGCAGACCTTCCGATTTGTTGACTTTTCGAACTACCGGTGAGGTGTTCGTACCAGAGTCAACAAGAGACCACGAATCTGTGGCATTTATCACTCAGAGCGAGCCCTATCTCGAGCGTTCTCCGTGACGGTCTTTGATTGTGAGTCATAATCTCGAGACTTCCCAACGTCATTACATTAAATTGTCCAATAAAGGAGGTGCTCGAGTCTTCTCGGAGGTCCGAGCGCAGAACTTTGACCGCTCCTGAGAACTGCGCATCCGTATAATGGCTCCGGTGAGTTTTGCACTGGATTCTTCGTCGGGAGAGGTCAATGGCGAATCTAACGAAGAGATGATGCAGGATATTGAGCGTGTCCGACGTTTTCCCGACCGCAAACCACTGGCAGCTGGTGACCACCTGGCATTAATCGGAGCCCCACCCTCGGTCTCGGAAAGTTCTTTCTCGTCTGGGAGCTCCTTGACGACAGCCGCTCGTTCGGTCCATCATCGGCTCGTCATCGACTGGCCATCGATCCGGAAATTTAAAGAATTCCACGCGATAAATTTCATACAAGCATTGCTCTCGCCAAGTTCCAACAAACGGAGAGATTTCACCGGGTTTCCCGATTAGCCGAACGGACTGTTGTTTTTGAATGTCTGCCAGAAGGTTCTTTGGCGGGCGGCAAGATTTTCGAGAGCCGCCTCGACATCCGTGACAGTTCATTGTCGCCTCTGTCGAAAATTCTCTTTCGCCTATTTCCAAACACGCGAATAATAATCGTCTCTGCCGCGACTTGCACGAGAATATTTTTATCGCGGATCGCCTCGCAGCAAGATGATGATGCAGCCTCTACCCTTGACGATGTCGAACTATCTGCGCCTTCTCTTTGGCTCTTCGTGCGCTCAGGATAATAACGACAATTGAGTAATCCAAGCCTGCTCGCCACGGAAGGTCGACGATTCGACTCTCAGTTTCATAGGTTCAGTGAGAAAAAAAATACTTCTGAGATTTATTTCTGAGAAATACTGAGTTTCAGATATGTACATCGGTCACTTGCACGTAGTAACTGTCTGTGTGAGTGTCGGATGTATACAGTTGTCCCCCAAGTTTAAATTTTCGGTGAGACGCGACGAAGCTCCGATGCCAGGAATCGAACCTGAAACCGTTTGTATCGACATAAGTTTTCCGCAGTTTAGATACAAATACAGACGAGGGAACTCGGATGCGGCCGCAAGGAAGGATTACATACCGACCCGGGTCGATCGTGTTGTGGTGTAGATGCCTGAGAACGGAGTAAAATGTAAATTTGAAAAATTATGATACATCCCTTGATTATCGTCATAAGGTAAATTTGCCCGTCATCTGATTTGGGCAACTGGAATGTTGTTACGTCCCTCAGTCGGGGACATCGTTAGAACGATCCAACGGACTTTTCACGATCGTTTGGTACTGGATTTACACACAGAGTTGTGTGTTAGTATTCTGTGCGTACAATGGTGCCGAGAAAACATCGTTCAACTTTGACGTTCCTAATAACGGAAACTTGTGCGAGACGAAATTTATGTTACAGAGAACCATTCGATGTAATTGTCTGGTGTTGAATTAGGAAGCTTAGTCTTCGATGCAATTATAGCTTTTATATCGTGGTACGACGATATACGTTGTATGAAAATAATTAAAATCATCGGTTGCATTTAATTGGATTTGACGGTGGAATAATCGATTGTCGGGTGGGAGTTGGAGACAGTCCTGTGGGAAACTATTTGTTCGTTTAATTGGTTAGGAAGAGGAGTTATTTTGTTCTCCGATGCTTCGCCAATGAAGTTACTACAATTAATTGAAAGCTCACAGTCCGAGTGGCAACTAACGATTCGGAGACTTTATTATTCATTATTATTCATAATTCTGTATTGTCAACAGGCCTACGAATATATACCTAATATTCAATGGAATGGCACTGAACCTCGTCATTAAGTAGCAGACAGAGAAAAGAAGGAAACGAAACGTCACCTACCATCATCGAGAGTTCTTGCGGTTTTGGGAATCCGGTCCTTCTCGAAAAAATTGGGATTACGTGAAGTTACGTATAGATTGATTAAATAACATCGTATCTGTGTTAGGTACTTCGTTATGTGTAGCACGAGGATAAATGAGCCTAAGATCTTCGAAGCTGTGATCGTCGTAGGCATCATAAAAATAGACGTTGTGAAAAAAAATAATGCCACGGTTAGTTTTTGAACGTCGGTGAATTTTGTGCAAATCAATCCCGTATGACAAGGAAGCTCATGGGTGTATAACTAGACAGGCAACCGTAGCACGGGCAAAGAAAGGCAATTGCTCGCCACCCAGCTTTTACTTTGCTGCAATAGCAACAGTTTTTAGCACGTAATTGCAGCATACAGGTGCCAAAAATTCAGCAACGGTTGCTGTACGCTTATTTGTTATTCTTGGGACCCGCAAAAGAGACCAAAATCCTGGTTACACATTTCCTCAATCCGTGTTATCGTTAGGGCGAAAGGAAAGTTTATTTCTTCGTGTGATGAATGCGTTCGATAATGAGTTGGGAATAAATAACCTTAGATGATAAGGAGTTATTTACGGGTTTGTTTACTTAAGTGTTTCCAAGATTTCATGCTAAATAACCGTGACTCAAGCAAATTAATCTTTGCAATGAGTCGGCAAGCGCCAGTAAGTCTCTCGGACCACTTGCTTTTAAGAATCTTCGACATTGAATGTTGGCAAAAACATTGACAAATGTTGACGCTCATGCCGCAATTATACTGCCATCACGTGCAGCCATACGCTGCCCATTTGCTGGCAGATTGGTGGAAAAATGCTATGTGAGGAAGATTATCGGTCGCAATCATTGTAAATGTAGTTCGACGTCAAGTTACGATCATCAACGGTATGTTTCCGAAGATCTAATAGATATCGTATAACCAATAGTCCACAACTCCTGTACTAAGATATTTCATGTCGCTGTATCGCTTTGCGTGGTTACACGTGTCTGTACCGAATACTTCGAAAGAGAATTCACTATCCCACCAGTTATCGAGCGTTTAAACTCAAAATGAATTGTTAGGTCGAGCGTAAATGCCTGTCGTTGATCGTTTTTGTTGATCGTAGAGATGTGTAAAATATTTTTAAATCCGTCGAGTCTGACTTCATTCTGAACTGACTCTTTTATTTTGTCGTTCCGTACCAGTCAATTCCGGAATTACATAATCAGTCAAATAACGTCCGAGTTCGTTTTAGCCCCTCTCTTCTCGAGGGGCAGCATTAAAATTCTTCATTAAACGAAGTGCCTAGAATAAAGGATCAAGCACTCATCTGCAAACTCTGAAGTGAACCCTGTTGAGGCCACGTAAACTAGATTCATTTATGTAAAACTCAATTAAATTCTACAAACTTTATGGCGTATTTTTTCCTACTAAATTCATTAAGCTATCCGACAGTATTCAAAGGCGTTATTTTTATTTTGTTCATTCGCGTAGAGGAAAAAATCCATCATTTCGGAATTTGTACCATTCCCGACTCAAGGCTTCGTATAAAGTCAGAAGAGACCTCTCGTAAGATAGTTTGAATTTACAAAATGTTTTAACATACATTGTCAAACAAAGAGCCTTATTTTGACGGGGCTTTATACTGAAAATTATCGTGTTCAACTTCTATAGCAGCATTAACGGCATACCCTGGTACAACTGGATTAGTCGTAGAGTCGCACGGTTTAAGGAAAAGGTTTGCACTGCTTCGAGGCCCTTTAAGGGAGTTTGTTACAAAGAAAAACTCGGTATGCCATCTTGAACTTCATAGGCCCCTTTGCGGGTACAAAGTCTCGACCTGCTTCCGGATTACCCTCGACGAGTTCTGCCAACCCCTTGTGCCATTCTACCTTCTCCTTCTTGTTTTCTCTCGCTTCATTCAACGATCCGCCACTTCTGTAGGCTACCTCGTGCGGGCTGTATCGCCTCACGATTTTCGAACGTGTAAATCCTTTGGTATTCCGCATCTCATTTATCCCCTCGTTATTGCGACAAGGACGAAGCGTTGTAAGTCGCGACGAGCGGCGCGGGTGAAGGAGGGAAGCGTAGGCACATAAAAGAGATAGACATAGTGAATATATTATCTATTGTTGGCATTGAAGCACGAAACACGCCAGCTAGACGCGTCTTCTACAAAGGAATATATAAGCTTTTCTATAAAATATGTATGACACTCGGGAACTCGCGGATCGTCGATGCTGGCCGTTCCATCGTTGGCTGTATATGTAGATATATATATATATATATATGTATATAATAATAAAATGGAGAACAAACTAGATACGGTGAATCGGCATAATTTTTTTACGGTAGTAATATGCAAAATAAAGTACGGCTTAATTGAGTACTGATGCTTGAAAAACAAAACATTAAATAAATAAGTCACACTTTATTATTAATCGTCTGAATTGTGTTAAAGCACGCATGTAATTTAGGGTTAAATGGCCCTTTTGTCATCGGTAATCCCGGCCAATATATAAGCATTATCGATGTGAATATGAAATCGTGAAATAATGGGAAATTTATTGAGCGGTAGACTTGTCGATGGTGTCCCTAAGCGCGCAATATGATGAACGATTATAGGAATGGAATTGTGACTCGAAAAACGGATATTAAAATATAGTAGTTAATAGAACGGTGGTCCCTACCGTCGGAAAAAATCGAGGGAGAGCGATTTACAGTGACGATGGTAACGTCGACAACATCAACGAGACTCAAGAGTCTTCGGTGAAAGAGTCGTCTACCGATCCAATTAGGTAATCTGACATTCATAACCGGTGCTCCATAGAACCCGGAATAAATCGGTTTGGTTTGAAAAATGAAGAGAGCGGAAAGCAGAAAGCAGACAGACAAAAGGATTTAACGAAAAAAAAGATAAAGCCGCGAGGGGCCTTAACAGTTGTTGCAGACGGTTGGAGTCCATAGGAGATTCGAGATCATGATTTTTGTCCGTGACGATTATTCGTTGGCTGGGAGTTTCTCCCGTCATTCACATGCCGGCGAACTCTCCTCCCTTTCTATCTACCCCGAACCGATCACAGTTTCAAATTTCCAGGTACAGAGGAGTGCCAGATATCCACTCAAAAGTTTGACGCTCGTTCAAACATTGCCTCCCGTTCCCGCGATCGGGAACTCGTAAAACGAAATTGATAGAACTGGGCTACCATGCATAACCCGAGAAAAATGTTTGTTCCAAACTTTATATGACATCCCCCCTTTCTATGTCGATTCTCCGAAACAATGTCCAGTACGTCTCATAAACGAGTACCCTGAAAAAAAATAGATACTTGTAGGAATGAAACATGGGTAGGGTTGGTGTATATGGTCCGCTCCAATTAACTAGTAAATAAACAATCATATGAAAATAAATTTGATGAAGGCCGAATGCCGTACTTGTTGCGGAATCACTCTATCGTATTTCTCTCGTATATCCGCCTCATTTCATACTCGCGAAAGTTGCTTTAACGGAGCATGCGCGGAAGATGAGTCAGGTCAACGTTTCCTGGAGGCATGACCTGCATTTAAAGGGTCGCTCGAGAGCATCATACGCAACAGTCCGCGTTGGTCTCGTAGAAAAGTCATATATTATTAGTATGAAATGGAAAAAAAATCCGTTGTAAAATATGTCCGAGTATAGGGTGTGAGAGCGTCGACGCTATACCCTAGTTTCCATTAATTTATGCGATATACACGTTGACCTATACTGAACGACTGGTTGCGCGTGAACACCCCTTTTGTTCTCAACTTTAAATCGCAATTTTTGTTTTTCTTGATAGAATACTTTGGCTGTCTACCGAATAGTACCCGTTGATAAACTTTTGGACAACACGGATTTGATAATAATGATCTCGCTCGAGATATACGCATTGAGCACGAAGAGGTTTTTGTATACTTTGACGAGGCAAAACTTAGTCCGGAGATAGGCTAAGTTTTGATACTTCTATGGATTATGGCATTCGTGGCTTTAATCCACCGTCACTACAATGAACAAAAAAAATATGAATAAAAACAAAAAGGACGAATAAGTACCATCGTAAAATAGTAATGAGTGACTCTTTAGAACGAGGCTTCTTTTTTTCACGAAACATGAAAAAACAACAACACAAAGCTTGACCCTTTGTGTTGTTGTTGAACGAAACCCCCTCAGCGATCGTTAGTCACGTTTTGGTATGGTTTCGGGCTCTGTAATTTATAAACGGCTACTATAAAATGGAGAACAGGGAGTCCATTTTGTCCTGCGGTGACCTCTCAGTCCAGTCCAGTAGTCGATTATTATACCTCAGCCATACTGCGAGGTAGAGAGAGCGATCGCTTTGTATGCCATCCGGTAAAAGTGCCCTCCACTCGATCAGTAGATCCGGAAAAACAGTCGGGAACCAGACGGACGTAACACAATTGAGAGATAGGAATGGAGGGCATATAGTTCGTGTCACGGATAGTCGAGGTTACTTGTATGGTCCCGTAACATTGAGGAGGATCTACGCAAACCTCGGTTCGCATAGCTTGCCTGATTGACATAGAACTGTATCGATGCGTGTAGTAGAAAAAACTCACGTTGATCCAGTGATACGATACTCGAATTGCAGCTAGCCGGAATTGGTTCATCGGTGAACGTGTTAACCGTGTGTGAGAGTGACGTGCCAGGTGTGTTGCTTGGACTCTCGACGAGTTACTCTGTACACAGTGACACCGAACACACGTATTATGTTACCCGTTTACGTGGCCTATCTAGATCGTATATATTTCCTATACATAAAATAGCTGACAGCGTTTGAGTGTAATGCAGGAGAGAATGGGGCAAAATGATTCTACCCCTATCAGCAGTAGGTATCGAAGCGCAAATCTACACCTGAATCGTCTCTCCATATTGGGTTTTGTGAACCCGCACGGTCGAGCCAACTTTGCACCATGCCCAGTGACGTTCCGTTTACTTAGCTGCGTACGATGTGGGAAAGGTGCATGTACAACGAAGTGAACGAATCGGTGAGACTCGGACAGAGGCGTGCGTGAGCACGGTGTTCCACGAACCATTGAGACCGATGGAAACGTCCGTATAATATGGAAAATGTGTTCAGTCAGGGGTTGACCTGAATTCAGGTGCGGCGAATCAATACCTTGACTGTTCACCTCGCAGTTGCCGTGGCAACCAGACTCCTTCCTTTATTAAATATATACAACCTGTGCTGTCCTCGTGCTATATATATATCGTTATATATACGTATATATATATATATATATATATAATTAAATCCGATCCGTTGGGGAAAATTTGCCGCGTGATCGCAAGACCCCAATTTAGTGATGAACCAATTTTGTATAAGTCTTTTAAGTCCCAGATTCTGGAATTCCGTGACCATAGGATCCTTTGGAGTAAGAGAATAAAGATAAAAAGGCCGTCCAGATTTTTACGATGATCGAGAGACAGGTGCATGGGAAACGGGAACCCTTTCAATTCGTTCACGAAAGATCAGGTTTTAGTGCCGAAGGGTATCTGAGAACACCTGGTGCTAGCTCGAATGCGTTCTCGCGCCGCGATTACTAGAAGAAGGAAGTGGCGTTGAACGAATTCGCGTTTTCCATTTGCGATTATTTTTCGTTCGTGTGCGTCGAAAATGATCCGTTTTCCCCTAATCCATGTTGTTGCGCATCGGAAGATAATTGCCACATGTTTATTTTCTGCGTGTATGAGGAAGGATAATTTATGGTGGATGTTGGATTTTAGGAAAGATGCGATGGTCCAAATGGTCCAAACTCATTCACGGGCCTTCGAGCGATGCACCACTGCTGGTGCTGCTGGTGCTGCCGTTCCCTCAAAGATTTACACCTGGCAAGTTCATTCAAGAGTGTTGACATGGAGTGTTGATGCGCACTAGAGTCTGACGACACGTCAAATTAGGAGGTACTAGCTCGGTAGAAAAGATTAGAGGGCAAGATGTGTGGATAAGTAGTGAAGCTGTGATTCTGGAAAACAGACAGATATACGTTGGAGTAAAAGGGAAGTAAATTGTAACCACCCAACCAGGAACAGAGCAAGAAGAATAAGGGTGTAGCTAATGTATTGTTGCGTTCTCGTGGAATGAATAACGCGTTCGTATGATCGCCGCTAATGGACGATTTTAGGCACTCACGATTTTAGTGCAGTAGAGTTTCTTATTGTCACAAATTGCGATGTAATATAAGACAGGTATGAATATTAAAAGTGTAGCATAAAGAATATAAATATCATGATTAGTTAATGATTTTAAAGTATAAATATTAAAGGAACACATGACATTAGTATAACTTTTAAATAAGTATATTTTTCGTTCATTATTGACGTTAATCGGCATCATTGAACTCATGGAAATCTCTCGTGTGTCAGATATACGGAGTTCGACGCTTCTGTATATAGATTCAGAGACAGAGAACAGTCGTGAGGGTTTGGTATCATCCGAGCACCTTAATTTTGTGGTTCCCAAAGATCTTCTCGTTTGGTTTATATAGACAGTCAAGGGAGTCAAAAAGAGCTGATTGGAAGACCTGTTGGGGATAAAAAGTAGAATGGGCAAGATCCCATATAACAAACGGAACCCTCGGTATCACAGATCGTACGTAAATGTGTTGTACGGTTGATACAGTAAATCAGTGTGAGTCTGGATGAATAAGGTCGGGCCTCGAAAGCTACCGATAACGACCTATCTATAGACAGACGGATTCGGAGAGGACGAGAGAACCGGCAAGACGTATAAGCCGTCTATTAGAGCTAGCGCAGTATTGGTGGTACTCGGAGCGGTATATAAAATCGCATGAGCCGAATGAGGAATTGGCAGTACGTTGTTGCCTACTTAGTTGTGAGCAAGAGCAGGCAACCCTCGTTGCTGCTAACGCTACTGAACGATCTTTTTCTGATTAATCTTCCTTTGACTCGTTGAGTTTCCTTCGTGCGACGCCCTTGCCACGAGCTCGACCTTTGACTCTCGGTTTCGCCTTGTCTATTCGGTGAAGCAACCTCTATTCCCGTGTCAAATTTGGATTTCCATCGTCGTGTCGATGAAATTTATTTTCATCTATCGTCGGTTCTTCGTTCATCAAACAAATGTTCAATAGAAACTATCGATGCCTGCATCTCTCGATTAAAATTCGATAACGAAAATCACATTTTGAATACTTCTTTGTTTCTTTTTTAAGAATAAACTATATTGAGCAATGATTTTACATTAGTCAATTAGTTGCATTATTCTGTTCCAATGCAGTTTCACTTTTCGAGCGTGGATAGCTCGAGTTTGGTTGAGATAGCTCCCGGCGATGTATTGCCAATATTCTATGGTTCACCGGCATCCCCAGCATCCGACTGCTGATGCAGAATCTATCGACATTTTTTAAGTGGAAAACCCCAGTGTTGGTTGGACGTACCACCACACGTGCGACGTCCCTACAATTTTCCGTCCAGATGGAAATGCGGAGAGAGCCACCGATACATATATATGAGAAAGTGTGCACACAAAGCCAGCGGAGTCCGCGCACATTGGACTTCAAGCACGGTTTGAGCTTTCACCGTGGTTCCGCTGCTCTCGCAAAATTGCTAAAAAAAATAAATAAAGGCTCTCTCGTATTAGACGGGAAGACTAAAAACGATTTATTCATCGACTAGCGTAAAAGCTGAAAAAATGATTTCGTCGAGTAGCCTAGTAGATACGAGAGAGCAGGAGTTCAATTACCCGTGTCCCTTATTTGAACTGATACTTTTAATGTTTATTTGAAAAATTATTGATTCGAGTAGTTTACCGTTTAACGCACGCAAAATATTGTGATTCCGATGATCGCAACCATGACGGTAAATTCGCAACGAAATCATTCGAACCCTGGCACCCCGTCGAGTCCGGATAGCCCGTAAAATCCTCGGCAATCGAGCGGGCATGGAGAAAGCGGTCGGTGCGGAAGGGAAGTATGGGCGGGTCAACGTGCTCCGTGTCGTTAAGCTTGTTTCCAGTGCGTGGGACGGGAATTAACGTTCGAGTTTTCGCGTACGGTTATCGGCGGCGAGCTGGAAAATCCGCTAAGGATGTATAGAACTTAACCGTTGTGGAAGCGGGTGGTACGTTTAATGGAGGTTTCCCATACCCGGAAGAGGTGAGGCACGCGAAAAGATGACGGCAGGTCGAACTCGCCGGGGAGTCTAATGAATGAGATTGGATATCCTACCACTCCGCGGGTGATCGCATTATTAATATCCGGAAACAATGTATGCGACGTATCACGGAGAAAAATCATTCACTTATATCATAGACATGTTGATATATGATGATTTTTCGTTTCTGTAACAAGAATATTTTTTCAAGCTGCGGCAAAAACGATATTGTTTAAGATAAATTAGCATGATTCGTGTGTTAGTCGGAGACTATGTGGTCACTCGTCAGTAAGCGTTGGATCTACAATAAGTTGCAATTGCGAAGGGCAATATCACTATTATTTGACTTCTGGGCAACAAAGCTAACTTAACCGCTCGAATATGACGTCAGCGTCGACCTGCTTGCATCAACGTCTATTTTGGTTCTTTCTCGTAAGACTCTTACAGTGTAATTACCAGCCGGCAACAAGCCGGGATACTCGACTTACCGGTCTGCACAAGCTTAAGGGCGTTGCCATTGTGTTGCTTCAATGGTTCGTTCAGATTTGCCTGGGTAAGATCTTTCAGAGGGTTGTTGACGCTGCTGGCCTCCTCGGCCGGATTCCGATTGTTGTGCATAATCGGAAAATATTTCTCGTTCCTTCTACTCGAACCGGTTGTCTCAACGATGTCCTTTCCACCGCACTTGCCGCTGGAACTTCCGCGATCGTACTTATCGTTCTTACGCGAATGAACAAGCGACGATAATTTATTACTTTTATGACTGTTACGAAACACCCGAAAACGACTATCGTCTCCGGAATTTTTTTTTTTAACTTTCGACTTTGGCGATCGAGGATTGGATTTGTCAGTGATGGTCGATACGCTATTCGCGACACGTTCGCTCGTACTGCCAGACGTATTATTACCGTTGTGCACGTGTTCTCCGCCGTCGCTTCTGAAACTCGATCTCACGGAATTCAGTATAATTTTGTCGCGCAACGGACTCTCATAGATTCTAAGGAGTTCCTCCGCCGGATAGATGACGTACATGCCCGAAGTACGTAATCCTCGATAGCCGATTTTTCCACGCTATTCGGATAACCGCTGTGCGAGTCAACATCGCTGTCAATACTGTACGCGAGAAGCGAGGCAACGTCATCATCTTTCGCTGTCACGTCACGATTCACGCGACTCACGATAACGTTCTTCGTCGCCCTTACGCCACACGTGAAAAACATTTTTCCGAGTCGTTCACCACGTACCGATCTCTCCCACTTCGTGAAAGCCCTAAGCTCGCAATATATTTGATTTATCCCCGCTATTTGTAAATTCTTTACCGTGTAGAAAAACGATTAAAAAACGTTGATTACAATTCGGTCCCATTTGTCTTTAGAATCTTCTTTGTCGTATTTTGCGAACTGTCCCATGCTTCCGTTATCTGAAACAGATTGAAATAAAAATATATAGCGTTGCTTCCATCTTTTTTTTTTACTTTTTGCACATAAAAAGCAGCGTTACGCCATTATTATTGAAAATAGAGAAATTTATTCCACACGAGATTGGGTTGAATGGGGTCCATTACGTAGTTCAATCCGTTGGGTAAAGACGAGGGAAAAACTAGCGAGAAAAGCGAATTGTCCTATTTTGTTCTGTACATGACGAGTTGGTATTCGAATAGCGTAACGGGTCTGTATATACATATAGGAACTGTGGTAGCTATACTCTTAACGGAATATAATTAGTGCCGCGGGGAACAGAGTGCGAAACCTTGTACGAAACGGACGTGCAGCTATCTCCGCCTATCGTGCTCTCAACGTTTTCGTGAAACTCTCTCGCCTGCGGTCCTCGACCACGAGTCCTTTGCATTTTCCGAATAATATACTCCGGAGAATCTTAACCGGGGGTTCATCGAGCCCCAAACTACACAAGCATTGTGTGGGCATCCGCGCTTGAAAACCACTGCTATACACGATAAATGTTTACCGAGTACTCCACGAAACGGTACAAACGAAAGGGTCGGCAAACAAATATATTAATTCACTTAGCAAACATCATTGTAGGAATAAGTGTCGAGTCGTTGCCAATAATAGCGAGCAAAGCGACGATATGATGGTGCAATTTAAATAATTGTCGCATGAAAAAATAGTAAGCTTCGCTCGCACGAACGTTCCTGGAACAACCATTTTTTCCTTGAAGAGTTTCTGAAATAATGTTGACAATGGATATTGTCATATTTCACAGGGAATCCTTACGCAGTAAAGAAGCCATTGGTCCTGTAACGAAAAAATATTGATTTCAAAATTTCATTCTTTGGAAAAAGAAATTGAAATATCAATATCGTTTCCTCATAAAAATTGACAGTTGAAGGTTGAAGGTTGGAAGTTCGAGGTTAAAGTCGAAGTTTGAAGATTCGAGATTGACAGTTAGACGTTAATATTTTTATAACGCCTTCCCATAATGTCCCTTTATTCACGAAGCTTCTCTATGAGAAAGCATTTACCATATTTTTGGTTTCCTCATCGGGGAAGCTCTGCGAATGAGGGGACATTGTGGAAAAGTCTTATAAAAATATCAAACTTTAAGCCAGAGATTTTCAATAATTCCAATGTTCCCGACGGAAATCTCATTAACAGAGAGGACAATTCTTCCGAACCGGTCTCCTCATGTCCGTAAGTGGATACGGAAACGTCGAGGGCCGTGGAAAAGTAAATATTCGTTCTTCATCCAACTCGGTCACGAGCGAGTAACCTACCGTGTTTATCCGGAACTTTAGCCGGTGCGACGTTAACGTTTTGAGATGTTTTAGTTATTAGTACTGTGGGTTTTCACAATTGTGTACTTTCACTCCGTACATATTGATCTTCTTACCGGCCTCTTCCTCGTTGAAATTCATTTGGTACACAGCAAAAGTATTAACGCCGAGTTTTACTGTACTTCTAGCAATAGGTATTTACGAGAGAGAAGTATTATCCGTTTCAAGTTTAAGTTCCGTTTTACCGACAAACAGCATTCTCGGTTCGTATCCCTGATAGAGACGAGTGAAACAAAAAGAATAATTCATACCAATTTTTTACGAAACAAGACACGATCTCACCCCAAACAGAGAAAACGTACTGTTTTGGCCCGCTTTCTCCAACGCTATCAGGGTTTAAACCAAAACGAAAATTAGAAAAAATAAGGACAGCGAGAGAGAGGGAGAGAGAGAGAGAGAGAAAGAGGGGGAGGATAAATTTATCTGCACGGTTCTCGGCGACAAACAGTGCTTCGTTTGCGAATACCCGTACGGTTGGTAATAAAAAATAAATGGAAAGTCTTCACGTAGGAGAGATTGCAACGCAGCAGGTTTTTAATGAATCACTCCCTGTGGCGTAAATGCGGACGTAGTGTGGCGTCCATCCTCTTTCTTTTTTCCTAATGCACAATGCTCGGTGCGAGAGTTTCTATAAACCTTTGGGATTTGTTAACCCATTTGAATATGACACGATGACGCGACTAGCGGGGAGACCGGAGCGGTAAGGACCGGTCGCATACTTATGTCCCTGCAAACTTGCCCTGTACTCGAGCCCTCGTATTGTCAAATTTTAGTATTATTTTTGTTTTCACGTGTCGTATAATTCAACTCATCAGTTCGAATCTATCCGGCTGAGTCTTACCTAGTTGTGGACTAAATATACGAGAGAGACCGAGGAACTATCAAACGAAGTAAAAAGGGGCATCATGAAAATGGAGCGTACGTCAAAAGGGTACTCAACCGTCGAGATAGCGACAATGTTCTGGCTGTACCGAGGCTGATGCCTCGGCGAAGAGCTTAACGCATCCGCGAACGGAGGCTTCGCTCTCGAGATGTTTGTCATGGGCCGACGATGGCTAAGAAAAGCCTCCCCAGGTATATTTTGGATTCGGCGGCGGATTTCACGACAGTGCCAAACCGCCGTTGCGGACGTGGTTGCTCTCTTCCTCTTTCGTTGGTCGCGTCAACCGAGGACGGGATGGAGAGAGACGACGAGGTCTACCATCCGAGCATGTGGCAAGTTCGACGTCGACGCCTTCTCACCGCACTGTAAGCTCCGCCGTTCTCTATGCACATTGATCCTGACGTATGTACACCGTGCCGGCCTCGCTGTCTACGTTCAACGGTTGTATAAATATTTCAAGATTGGAAATTTTACGAATCGAGCACGTAGTTGGCCGTTCCACGTAAAATCGGATATCTCACTTCCGCTCCCTATATCCGACCTACTACACGGTTATTTGCTCAATTTAGATTGCCATTTAAACGATTATCGTTCGAATAAACTTCACATTGATTTTCATACGTATAGACACAAGTTTTTCGTATTGACTGTCGACGTTGAAGCAAAATTTGTTATCCGAAGATTTCCGGCATGGATAATTTTGGATAGCCAAGTAGGTACGCGGACAACATTATTATAAATCATGGGGACAATTAACCTTCGCGACCGGATTTGGAAGTTAAATAAAGGTGAATCAGAGAACTTGATGTCGTATAGTCGATTACTTCGTTCGACGAACCGTTAACCGCACGCTGAAGGTTAGCATTGTGCTACTTCACTCACTTTGACTCCAAGCTTGCCAGAAGTTTCGAGGTCTTTGACGAATCTTGCACAGGTGTATCGACCTTGGTTTTGAGAGTGACCAGAAGATAGGAAATATGCAATCTTGTCGTTTTGAATCATGTTTGAAGAGTCGTCCAGCCGTTCCTTCCACAATTTCTATATCTTAAACTTGCGCCTCTGTTATTGCCAAATATTCACTGCTTTACAGCACGAGAAATCTGTTAAGATGATAAACTTTTAAATCTGCAACTCTATTACACGGGACAAAGTTTAATTGCCCCGTAAAATATGAAAATCGAATTTCGAGAAACTGAAATCGACTCTGAGAGTTTGGGGGCGGTGGAAGAAATAATGTTTCGTAGACCGATAAATTGTCGAGACGTCTCGTATTGTTGGCGAACTTGACATTACGGGCGCGACGAGATTCGTTAAAAGCGAGCCAACTAGAGTCGATATCAATGAGAAACTATAATAGAGTTTAGTGACTGTGAAATAAACTTGCAATGCTCATAGCAAATTTATCGTACTGAAAGGCTCGCTGTCGGAGTATGAGCGAAGTTCAATCACGTTGAGCTTTATATTATAGTAAAGAATAAATTGCCTCGTCTATAGACGAGTGGACAAAGTTCTTCTACTTTCTTATCACAGTGAGAGACGAGCTCCGGACAGGAATGACTTTCGAAGAGGTCCCTCTCGCCAGTCCTGAAGTTCGACTTCTTATGCGATTTAATTACACTGTAATTTGTATTAAGCAAAAAGTCTCATTACGTTTGAAATAATTTCGATACACCAACGAATCTCGTTTGAATCGACAAATTTGTTATCGATCGAAGCAGACGATTGAAATGAACTTACATCTCTTCGGTAACTAGAAAAGTTTAGGATTATTTTTTCGGTTTGTGGTATGGCTTTCCTCAAGAGACACTAAGCTCAATTATCGAACTGTCTCTTACGTGAATTGAATGACGGAGATGATATTCCTTCCGCGTGACCCCATAAGTGCATAAGACGAGACAAGAGTGGAGAGCGTGGCGATTAAAATGGGGTACATCTGTGAACATGCCCTTCATTATGATTTTAACGAGCTTTGTTTTTCGTAAAAATTCTGTTGTCCACAACATTTACAGAAATACTCTGGATTAACCTATAGAATCTTTATTTTTAGTTCGACATCCACTTCCCCCATTTTCATTCCTTTTCTTTTTATATAAATCCCTCAGCAAATCTTGGTTTGCAGTGAATTTCCAAAATTTATTGAGCATCACCGAATTTAATCTCCCTTCCACAGATCACCCTTGACTCCATCGAAGCACCTGGTCGAGTATTTCTGGCCTCATTAACGATACCGTCCTAATCAATGTAATTGCAATTGATTGAGCAGTCGATGCAATTTCGCAAAAGCGAAGAGAGGCGCTCTCTCATACGCACTCCCACTCATGGCGCAGCCGAACTTTCAGCCGATAATTCGTCGAACGTGCTTACCGTGTCCATACACTAATATATTGCCGTTACCGCCTCTCTCCGTGTGTACCAGGTATATTCGTCGCTTCTTGGCTCGGACGAGGATATTTTGAGAGGCAACACTTTGTCATCGTGGAACGAGACTGAACGCGTGCTCGATTTGAGGGGCATAAGTGTACCATGGAAACAAAATGACGCGACGCGAGGAGACCCTCGTATTCCGCGTCTCCTCTGCACTTGACGAAAATGCTCGACCCCAATTGGCAGTGGGTGGGCTGACGTACCCATTAAAATTTTGTTGCTTGCGCTCTCACAAAGACGACTACACACTTCACCGATGGCCAGGAAACTTCCGACATTTACTGTCGTCCCGCAGGCAACAAACTAATAAGCCATATGGAGTGTCGGGCCGAGTCCGTTGTCAGTTGCACTCTTCAGTAGCGATTTATCGTAAAAGTACGTTGAAAAATTCCCTCCTTTTTCAAACTCGCTCGAATTGCACTGTCGTTTGACTCATCCTGGTACTCGAATTATGCAAAAGACTCCTTGTGTTCGACCCAATTTAGTAAACATTGAATTTATATGGGGAAAAGAATATACTAAGAAGACCGGGGATAAAAGAGAATAATTAACTAGGCAGGATGATTGACTGAACACAAAAGAGACGACGAGGGAACATGTTAGCGTAAAATAATTTCAATGTGCATCTCGACGGTAGATATCTACGGAGAAGTGTCGACATTATGGAAAATAGCCTCATTTTCCATCCGACGAGCGTTACGGAAAATCACGACATTCCTTTACCAAGTTAATCTCACTGTGTCAAGCCTAACTCCGGCAGAAGCTATAACGCACGCTTAATGCTTCACACTTTCGCGACAGGCAGCAAATTAATTAAGTTAGGGCGTACTCTTCGTACAAAAGTGACGCTAATGGAAAATTTGTTTCATATATTAATGCTTAATTACTGTAAAGTATTTTCAAGTAGAATTATGGCACATGTCGACGATAGTTCTCAGCAATCCATTGTTCGACACTAGCCCGCTGTATACTTAGCGTTCGTGGCATTCGTGTTAATGCTCCCTTTAAGGTAACGCGAAGATGCTTTAAATCCGACTAATCGAAACACGGAATAGAAGAAAATGTCGAGGGTAAAGCATGAATAGCCAGAAAAAAGTTGTAGCAGGAACAAAAAGAAAAAGCGAGTCGGAGTCATCCCGGCAATGGCTCGGGTGACATAAAAAGTTTTTGACTTGTTGCCAAAGAATTCGATGTGACTGTCGGTGAGAACAGTTCCGCGACGTGTATATATATATATATATATATATATATATATGTATATACACGCACGTGCGTGTGTGTGTGCACATACAGAGTCGAGAAATAGGCGGATAAAAGAGGCTATCGGAGATCCGAGAATAAACTACGATACGCTCCGCGGTCGACAAACACCACCAATGCGCTCCGATAACTATTTTTTCCTTTTAAAAAAATCGTTTTTACGTTTCATCAAGAGTCCGCAATTGACATTTAATCCATATCGGAGCTACGAGCTTGGATACACTTTTCCAAAGAAAATTGTCAACTTTCACTCTGTACACGGCGATCTATATGTGTGCATATTGCGCCGCATTAAATGTTTATACATTGAGAAAATATTTCTGGTCCAAAGAATCGCTCAGATTTTTTGTCCCGGAAAGCTTGCAAAGCAAACTTTGAAAAAATAACAATACGACGATGTAACTTGGGTGAGGTAATGAACATTTTTTTTTACTACGAATGTAATTCTCCGCGTCACACTGATTCTTCAACCGGACGATGATTTTTCTACACTGTCTAGTTTTCAGATATAGCTTTGATCCGTACAAACGATAAGACAGTACGTACGGATGTCTCGATATGGAAACGACAACGGTAGGCGGTAATTACACGCCAGTCATTACTATTAGTAGACCCAAAGGTACATAGGAAGAATAGTAAAGCGAATCCGCCCTAAAGTAGAACGGAATTTGACAGTAGATTCTCTACTGGCAGTAAAAAAAACACGGTGCAACGCCAGAAAAAGAAAAAACAGCCCTCCCCCCGACGACGTGTAACAAACTACCACTTAGCGGATACTTCTTTCGTACGGTGCATGTGCTCCTTCAGCGACCGCACACCGGTACGACGTCAATAAAAATATCTCAAGTTTCGCTGTTCCGACGGTCACCATCGGGCATGATATGTCCTCTCCTCCCGACCTGCGAATAGTGCCACGATCGCCACGACGAGTTGGCAACATTAAATATTTACTGTGGATTTAATTATACTCAGTCTATAAATACGTACATATATCTCGTAGCGTTTTCCTTCCGTTGGTGAGCGGGGAGGCTAATAGAACGAGAAATGAAGGATGAAGAAAAAAAACTTGTACTTGGCTTGCTCGCTTATAGCAATTTTGTAAACAGCTTATGGTACTTTTTTCGTGCTGAATCTAAATCACTCAGTTGTTTTCGATACAAGCAAAAGACGACGTTAATGTTGACAAAGGCTGAAAATTGAAAATTTCCGGCTTCGTCAAAGGAGGCTTTTCCATATGAAAATTTCAATTTAAAGCTTTTTCCAACATCAACGTCGAATTGACTTTTATGCAAAGTGACTGACCGGTTGAGATTCGGCACGAAAAAATACCCAAAAAATTGTGCTCAAAATTGTAATAAATTAGGGATTTATGTAAAAATAGCTCCTGCAACTTTTTTAGTGGAATCAAAAAAAAAATTTATATTCCATAAAACACAGCTCTTCACATTGTTGTATCTGTGCTCGGCACAAACAAAAATTCAAATTATGTGCTTCTGATTTTTTGTTTCTAAGATTTTTCCTCACTCAAGAAATTCAAATGAAGAAATTGTATTAACTGAGAAAGATATGTGCGAATTACTTTGAAGTTTTTTTTGTAACAGTAAAAAAATGGTACACCTTATAAAAGTTAAACGGTTTACAGTTACCGTAAAATGTATTGTATAAAATCACGAATTAAAATTTGGATAATTCATCGTAGTGGAATTACTTAGTCTGATTACTCTACCCCTAAAACAACTTTTTAAAATAAAAATGAAAAAAAAAGGATACATTTCAAATTCTAGAAAATTGTCAAATTGTAATACACACTAGACCGACCGCAACTATATGCAGACACCAATTGAAAAATCCATTTTTCGACAATAACCTATTTGAAGCACTCTCACGCTAAAATCTGAAAAAAAATCAAAATATTCAATACATAAATTTCTCTGTAAGAGAGCAAAAACGAAAATTCTTGAATAAAATGACTAGTAAACGGAAAACTGATAGCTCAGAAAATAATAATCAGGGGCCTGAGAATAATAGGTAAAAAGAAATATTCGATAGTCGTTCGACGAAAATATTCCCTCTCGTGCCGATATCAAATCATTATTTATATGATCGATGCAATTTCCGAACAAAGTTTCGAACTTGTCATGTACAGTGTATCGGGGGCCAAGGGTTCGGGTGGAATTCGATCTCTCTTTAAGATATAAACTCACGGATTATGATCCAATGTTCATAATGTTATTTACGTTCGCTCTCGCTGCGCAAACTTTGCCAATTCGATGCGAAAGACGAAGGGATAGTTTGGTGTTTTCGTATTGTTGGTAATGCGAGTGGATATCGAAGTACCGAAGGTAGATTCGATTCAAGAAGTCAGATAAAAGCGGAGAAAACAACTTAAACAACATATAAAGGCGTAGCGAGCATTGAAAAGCCCCTAAAGGATTTTTGTAGACGTAAATAAGTAAAAGATATTTAATGAAAACGGCTAACGAGATTTACAAGCGTATTAGAGGCGAAGTATAACTCGGGTTTCGTCAAATATCGTCTGTTGAATAGACGTGGTCGTAGTAGCAATACAAGTATCACGATATTGACTTTTACTGCGAAACTTATACGATTGTAACAACTCCGGAAATGAATGAACCAAAAAATGCCATATATATAAATTCCGCTCCACGTACATTTGTGGATCTCGACAAGTGACGTGTAAAGTGTGGATAGTGCCTACACAGACTTTACACAAATAGAAAAATATATACGCAGAATATATCTGACGAGTCGAACTTTTTGGCAATAGTGTAGCCCAAATAAATATTTACATTCACATCCGTTATATACTCAAAATATAAAACTCCTCGAAAGAAAAATATAGTACATATCATAAAAGTTTTAGTGGCACATAAATCAAAGTTCTATGTTCTCATCCATAGTCGCCACTCTTTTCTATTTACTTCTAACATAATATTTTTCATGTGGGTTCTTTCATAACGAGTCTCGCACATGCACACGTACTAGGCAAATCCATCATACAATGTATTGGTTGTCTGTGGGTTACATTTCTGCATGATGTGCACGCTCCGCTCCGCTCTCTCTTCTCTCTCTCTCTCTCTCTCTCTCTCTCTCTCTCTCTCTCTCTCTCTCTCTCTCTCTCTCTCTCTCTCTCTCTCTCTCTCTCTCTCTCTCTCTCTCTCTCTCTCTCTCTCTCTCTCTCTCTCTCTCTCTCTCTCTCTCTCTCTCTCTCTCTCTCTCTCTCTCTCTCTCACTCTCTCTCACTTGCTCTCTCTTTCTCTCTCTCCCTCTCATTTTCTCAAGACTATAATCCTCTCTTAGGCGCCTCTCGCTTTTCCACTGGAACGCCGGTTATGCGAAAGACGTCGCGCAAGTACCAAGTCGTGGGTCTTCATTCGTGCTCTACTTTTAAGCATATTTATTTTATTATTATTCTTTAAGGAGCCCCCCTCGTGCTTCAACGATCTTGTAATATGCGCAATACATATCGTACTTATCGGATTCTCTGTTAATCCAATATTTGTTTATTAGTGTATAAAGCAACAGTTATAGAAACATCAAAATTGTGCTTTTGAAACGTTATATTTTCGGTGGCTTAAGCTAATATATTTTGAAGCAGCAACTCACGTTACGATCAGTGTTCTGTGAAAATCGGTTTCTCCATCCATCGCGTGACCCGTTTGTTGGAACTGCGACGGAAAACATCTACGATGATTTTTTAAAAATATACTCAAATTCATGTACGATTTGTGGATGATAAATGAATCGACAGATCATTAAAAGAACGCCCGCTATTAATAATTCAAAACTAATGAGATGAACGATGTTGATTACTCGAAAGGCAATTAAAAATTCTCTACTCCGGGATGAAACGAGGCGACAAAGTTCATACGATCTAAAGAAGCCCCTTCCGCTCTTCCCGGCTTTCCGCCGTCCTCCACATGCACTGTTCGCCTCTCTCACGCGCGCGCTTCGCTTTTACGAAAATAGAATTAATAAAGTCGTTCGTCGATGTTTCTCTTCCTCTGTCCTCTCCCTCCCGCTTTCTTTCACCCCCCCCCCCCTTCCCCCTTCCTTAACCAGGATTACGTACCCAACGAATAAACACAAAGAAGGACGAACCAGTTATGCGCGACAATATATCATAAGTGAAGTGTACGTCGTCTCTTTCTACGCGAGTTTCCCTAACTTCTGGCGATGTTTGAGTTTTCGGTGACAATTTTAAACGCGTGCCAAGGCATCCGCGCGCAACGGAGTCTCGCGCAGCACTGACTCGTTTCACTGGCGCGCGCCACACTACGCTCGGGCACCTGCACCTCACGCGATGACGGTAACGCGCGCGCTCTCTCGTCGCTCTTCACTCGTACAGTTCCGTGTCTGATACTAACGCACCGCTTCTACTGCGGTCCCAACGGCAGCATCTCGCCGCGCGCTCCCTTATCTCAAGTTTTGGCTGCGAGCTCTTCCGAACTTCCGTTCGTACTGTGCGCAACCTCGAGCATTTTATACAACGATACCATTTGCCAGTTCTTGTTGGATCGTTATTGGAAACCGATTTTACAGTCATCGACACAAAGAGAGGTCCCACCTACCTCGCGTATGTCTATTGAACGTAACTTCGGAACACCTGTTACACCCGTTACAACGCAGTTGGCAAGTGTCATATAGATGAAAGATCTTCCAACGAATCGGGAATACTTCTCGATTCGTTACGAATGATTCCAAGATCTCGAGTAATTGCCAAAATATGTCAAAATTTTCATTCCAACGGATATAGCAAAGTATATATATTTGTATATTTTTTATGTCCGCATCTTTCGTAAATTAATGGCACCATCGTCGTAGGTCGAAATATGGTACGAATAGGTCAAAATATAGATGCCATATTTAACATAATTTTCTCCTCGTAATCAATGGGAATGGTTCGGAGAATTACAGAGATAATGTATGCACGAAGCAAAAGACCCTGTCGCGCAAGCTGCAAGTTAGCCGCTAGACTGTCGGGCGTTTGTGAATTTCATGCTGAGCGATGGTCCAATTGAACTTTTGGCAACCTCACATGCCGCATTTCTCCACGGTCTCAGCGTTTCTTCTTCTCGGATGATTCAAGGATTACTCCGACTCGATTAAACAAGTCTTTGAATTTGATATTTCGAAAGTGCAGTATGCCACGCATCTTTCACCCCCCCTCGCCTCTTCAATAAAATTATATCCGTATAATCGCACGTTTTCCTAATGCGTGATAGTTTTGAAAATTTTACGAGACTTCCGTGATTAAAGTAAAACTCGAGTTAATGACTAACGGGTGAACGATGATCGATGGACCTGTACACGTGAAGCGTATGCGTGCGATATCTTGTAGATTAAATGATTGCATGAATTAATCGAAAATTAAAGCGTCACTGACAGTCGAAACGCACTCGCGTTTTATCGACGTTACTGCTCGGGGGTCGATAATTACATTGAAAAAGTGATTCGTCCACGCGAGGGAGTAATTAATGTCGTGAGTAATCGATACACCGTGTCGTTCATGTCAAGGCCGTTACGAAGAAAAAGCATTTATAAAAAAATATATTGCGCAACTAATTTCGAATAAGCCGAGTACGACTCTCGGTGACCGTGCTATAATGATTTGTTGTTTTGTCGTTCAGTTTCGATTTTCCGTTTGCCGACGCGCGTCGGCTTCGTAATTTTAACCCAAAGCCCCGGATATCTCTGCGCGTTTTCTCCCAACAACTGACGACTAATTCGGGAAAGCGTCTATAGAATTTATCAAAACGCGAGCGGGTGTGCTCGCCTTTTGGCAAGCGAGTCGAACAAGCGTGCGAGAGTCGTTAATGATCGGTGGAGTAACCCCGACGACAAGATAACTTACATTCACCGTTGATTAACGAGTGCATTTTTCCCCAACGGCCTAATAATTTTCAATTTCTCGCGTAGATTAGCCAATCGGACGTTCGTCACACAAGATATAATACCTTGTATCTCGCGTGACGAACTTCCGGGGCCGGGGCAAACCGAAGACGCTAAGCAATAAAACCTACTACGATACCGAACACATAGACTCATTGATTTTCACAATAAAATTGTATTGGCACCGGTTTAGAAAGGATTTAAAAGGATTTGACTTGTGATTTATTCGATAATTTTGGGTACTCTATTTTTCCTCGCCTCAATATAATATTTCATGTTTCCATTTTGCCTCATATCCACCCCCCCTCCCCTCTTGCCCTGCCTTCCCCCGCACTTTAAAAAATAAAAGAAGTACGTTCAACACATTTTAAATCTGAAACCGTCCGAAACTTGTTTCTCGTTCGTTTTACCAACTTGTTTCTTCGTTAACCAACTGTATTTTTAATGTAAATATTGATAAACCAACGAAAAAACAGTAGTAGAATACCCATAAAGACGCATTGTTAAAATTAATATGGAAATTGATGAAGCTTTCGTTAGATGCGCCATTATTTGTAGTACTGATCTTTTTGGTCTTGGCTTTTGAGTCATCGAATGTAATCTCTGATATCCATCGTAATCCTTCGGAAAACACGATTAACCCGAGAAATCTACATTTTTCTTTAACTTCTTTGAAAAGAGAATGTTATGTTGATGGTGCGACTCTTATTTACCGGCAGAGTATTTAACCCGATGTATTTTGTTCTGTGGCGAGATCGTGGGACAGTATTAGCGGGGTTTCTTGCTTTCGGGAAAACGGTATTTCGCTCGAGGTTAAATTAAAAATAAATTTGAGGTCGCCGTTGAATCATAGAATGCCAACTACTTATAATTGCTACGAAGTTCCATCGCCTGAGCGATTCGAATGAAGATTTCAATGTAATACGGTGTTAGCATTGCGTCACGTCGATTTAAATTGCACTCAAAGGATGTGTACCATAGAACGTTTATTGCTCCCGGTGATTCAGAGAATCTCGCAAGCCAAAGCTTAACCAGCTCACGGCGTCTCCTGCATTTGGTATGACGAAATACGCGTGTACAAAGTCACCGGATGCAGCGAACGATTTGATAAATTTGCGAACATTCAGGAAGATAAATCGCAGGAAATTCCCATCTCACGAGTTACGTCAGAGCAACTATATTTCCATCACGCACGGAGCTGATCATGCGAAGTAATGCATCGTTGCGAATGCGTACGCTTCCGCAACTACGATTTTCCCTGTGATACGCGTATTCACGAGGGCGAATTTATTATTAAAGTGATGTCCATGAGTCTCATTGGCGCTCCTCGTTACTTGGCCGAAAGCCTGGAGCCAATGGTAGAAAAGGGGCAAAAGAGTGAAATGAACGCTAACGTTCGATGCACTTTTCTCGCGGCTTCTGGCCAGCTGGTGGGTGGAAAATTTCGTTCTACAGCAGCTTTTTTTTATAGCTTAAAATTGTTCTCGCCAATCGACAACATTTCTGAGCTGTAAATGGAATCTGAAAAGCAGTCTTATTAAAAAATTTAATTATTTAAAAAATGTGGCACGGTATCTGATAATTTAGTGACGTGTGAGCTTAACAGGTGGAATAAAATTTGTACTCGACGGTTGTACCTACACATTCGTGTCGGACAAGGTTTCGTTACCCTATCAAAACCGTCGACACAGCACTTACGGCCTGAGTGCCCTTCGACGCGCTCCCGAATGGAAATAAATTATCAAGAGAGCGTAGTACAGGCCAACAATAAAATCGTGGAACAGGGATTGATCATACAAAAATACACTCGACGAAGAAAATTGAATAAAAGTGGTTAAGATATACCACGAACCCGTTTTCACCGTAGAACTGTTTATGCGAAGCGCATCGAATCAATGAGGTGAAGAGACGTTTGGAGAATGCGCGAGACTGCTTTTTCTCTAAAAAAAAAAAAAAAAAAGTGTTTTTCTGAGCAAATTGAGGGAAAAAATAAAATCTCCCGGTAAAAAAACATCAAAATAAATTTTTTTACGAATCGACTTCACCGTCCGAGCGTTGAATGTACCTTCAGCAAAAGACTTTTTCTCGTTCGGAGCCCCGGTAAATTTCTTACATCTTCACCCGCCATTTCACACGTGACGTGTCTCCGCAAGATGTTCATTGAGCTCAATGGAGAGAGACCGCCAACGATGAAAAGTGAAAAATACTCATGCGACAAATAACAGTCAGACAGAGCGACAGACGGATTCGTTGATGTTTGGAAGTGTGGGTTTGGCTCGTGGCACAGAATAGTAGGAAGCATGGAGAAATTCTGGCGATTGTACAAAAGTAACGGAGAGATAGAGAGACGTCGGAACCGTAAAATATAATATATATCAACGGGTTTCACTGTGTAGGAAGTGACCCAAAACGCATTCGAGGTAAAAGGAAACGAAAATGGGATAGTCAGATCGGCGCCACGCTTCCGAGCGAGAGTATATCTCTTCCGCTCTTACGGTGCAATATACATATTACCCCGCGTCCTGGCGTTGCTACTTGGTCGACGAATCTCCAAGGATTCAACGATCAATTGTAAACGAAACCATGTAACGAAAAAAGATTAAGGCAACGGAAATGTCCGAGGGAAAGAAGAAAAGCGCAAAAGGAGAAAATTCTTTCGAGAAATAAACTCCTCGTTCATTTCTTCGTGTTGTACCGCAGTACGTGGCCTCAATCGTTTCCTAACGTTTTCCCCACAGCCAACGCGATACAAACTTTATCGCAGGCTTACGTGTAAAAGATCGTATAAATTGATATCGACGACAGAATTTTTCGATTGTGAGCGGGTGCGCCTTCGACGGATAAACGTTGTTCGCGCCGCAAGGTTTCAGAATTATGCCAAAGGAATACGATGACATCGACTTTAGGGGAAAAAAAAAATTTCATTGATTTCACTGACTTTATTTTTTCGAGATAACAAAAGACGAGCGATATAGAACCTTGACGGTTCTTGACAGATAGCTTATAAAGTGATTTATTTTTTATATGCTGTTGGTTCTCCGCCTTGATCGGGACAATGGAATTTCGATGACCCGTTCGTAAGTCCTGGTAATGAATGGATTGTCTCTGCTACTGCTGATTGCTTGGCTGATCACCGCGTCAACGTCGATGTCGTTCGAGGATAAAATGCCCGAGAAACCCGAGGGTAAACCTTTTCTACTTTTACTTCCCTGTAACACTGAGAGGCAGAGAGAAACCGTTTAGGATATATATATTTTCAACGAGACACATTGCCCGTGGGAGACGCGCATCGGACGGCCCGATCTTCTCTTTCGACTCGCTATGTATCGTGCAGGTACATTCTCGTCTCACGGTCCCTCGGGAAGAACCGAGGAAATTGCCGAGTGACGAGACGTTCAGCGTATTCCCGAGACATTGACACGAGACATTTTTGTGGTTAGCGAGGGACAGGAAATTCATTTTATCCTCGTCCGAGCACAACAATGTTTCTCGTTCATTTGGTATCCATTTCGGAATTGTTTTATTTTCTCTCCTCTCTGAAAAAACAAAACGGGTACTTTCAATTAATGGCTTTGTACAGCTTTGTTCTTACAGAGATTGGAGACTTTTCGTTGAGCATTAACGACCTTAAATTATTGGCGCTCGTGTTTGTTTGTTTATAGAAATTTCATTGACTCTTTATATTCAGCCGAGTGGGTCCGATGTTACGATGACTTAGGCTGTCTCAACAATACAGCTCACTGGTATCATCCGGTCTTCCGACCGCTCAAGGAACCGCCCCTCGAGAGGCACGTCATAAAAACGACGTTTAGGATGTTCAGTAAAGGAAGAGACCCGAAACGCCCGGTCATCATCGAATCACTGATACCTGATTACAAATACATAAAGCTGACGAGTTACAACAGAAAATTGAAAACACACGTGCTCATACACGATTTTACGAGCAATGGGTTAGCCGGCTGGATAAAACACGCAACGAAATCGATGTTGAAGAACGGTATGGGAAATGTAATCAGCGTTGACTGGACCGGCGGTGCGGAGCCACCGTATTCAACGGCTGTTCAAAACGCAAGGGTTGTTGGGATGGAGCTCGCTTACCTTATCAAAATTCTCGTCAACGATGCCGGAACGAAGCTGGATCAGTTTCATTTAATTGGAATGGGAGTGGGAGCTCACATCGCTTCGTGAGTTATATATATTCCGCTATGCGTGTACATTTTTCACACGAATCTGTTTCTATTTGTTACTTCTATTTGTTTATAATAAATTCAAATGAATTCGTAACGAAGAATTTCCGGTCTTGAGGCTTTTCGTCGTCTTGTTCAGATGTCTCACGCGTCTTATGTCAACGATAGTTTAACTTTTTTATTCAACTAAGATTTTCTTTAGAAATCATTGTAAAGTTCCTTTTAGCTTCGTATCCTGGCAATCAACTGAAAAAAATCGTACCTACTTCTAACCAACCTAACAATGAGGAAAAACATAACGCGATAA